>JAVJIF010003018.1:0-344592 GCA_038442645.1 Agave tequilana
TACTTAGTTACGTATTCAGATTCTCTATCATATTTTTTCGATTTACTTCCTATATTTGTTTTTGGTTTATGAATATTTATGTGATTGTTTTGCATTGGATCCAGATTCATGAACTCGGAGTCAGCCCTAATCTGAAACAGGAACCCGATTCTAGTGCATTGCTCAATTTGGTCTTTTCGGTAGTCAGAGATTTGACCAATTTCAGTTTCAAATATTGTTTTTCAATACTTTAGATTTTTCATGATTTTCTGGAACTTTCAGAATTATTCTGCAAAATCTTCAAAACCGGTATCGACCAGTGCCGCCAATCGATTCTCAGATTTTTTACTTTACAAACGGAGTTGAATTTCTAGAAACCACTTTCACATTATCACTTAGAATCACATTTTCTATCTAAATGTATTTTTGGGGATTTTTCTGAATTTATCAAAGTTCGACCGGTTTTGTGTCGACCAGTATCATCGGAAGATTTCAAGATTTTTAATTTGAAAACGGGATTGAATTTCTTAAATTTGATTTTTTTTCATGTACCTTAAAATAATACTTACTATTTTTGAGAATTTTTGTAGACCTTTTCGGATTACTCTATTTTTCTGACATTTTTGGTATTTTCAGTATTCCCCGGATCCGGAGTTTTATATATATTTTTTCTTTTCTTTTCTCTCTTTTCCCCTTTTTCCTCATCCACTTCTTTTTCCTCTCTTTTCCTTTTTCTTTCCTTTTTCTTTTCCTTTTTTCTCCTCCACATAAAGCTAACCAAAATATCTCCCCTTTAAATTCCTCTCCTCCTCTTTTTTTTTGCTTTTTCCTTTCTTCTTCTTTCCCTGGCGCCAACGTCAGCTGCAGCAGCCTATCTCCCACTTTCCCTCTCAAAATTCTCCCTCCCTCTTCCTAAATCTCCATCTCTCTATCTCAAATTCATTCTCTCTAATCTCTTCATCTCCTTCTCTAATTTTTCCAAATTCTTCTCCTCTCAATTTCTCTCTCTCTCACCAAGACCAGCGCCACCTGGCCACACCTCCGCGCCACCCTGGCCGGCGAGCCACCCATGGCCAAGCTCCAACTCCAGCCACCATTTCCTCTTTCTCCTCCATCTCCCCCCTTTTTCCATCACCATCTTCAACTCCTTCTTCAATCCATCACCAACTCCACCCAATCCACCACCCATAATCATCACCTTCTCCACCTATCCACCACCTCTTCATCACCACATCACCCCACCAATACGACCATCCACCACCACTTCTATTTTCATCTCCAACAACCGCCTCCACCATTACCTTCACCATCTTCAAAAAAGACCCCAACACCCATTTTCCTCTCCCTCCTTCTCGGGGTAGCCAGTGGCCACCCCTGGCCTGCGCCGACCTACGGTGGCCGGCGCCTTCTCCCCAGTGCTTCTGGCCGCACGGCCAGGGCACGGCTGGCCAAGCCCCCTGGCCCAGGCCATGAGCATGGAGGGGTTGTTGCCCCTTCATTCTCTTTCTTGTTCTCTTCCTTTTTCTGATCTATTCTCCTCTCTGATTCGGGTCCCTCTCTCTCTCTCATGTCTCTCTCTTTTTCTCCTGTTCCTCTCTCTCATCTGTCTCTCTCCCTTTAATTTTGTTTCTCTCACTCTTTCTCTCCTGTTCTATTTCTCTCTAGCTCTCTCTTTCTCTCTAGATCTTTTTCTCTCTCATAACATATATATATATATATATATAATATATATATATATATATATATATATATATATATATATTAATCTATTATGGCGCATGCGCGAGATTCTGGGACTCCAGATTTTACGACGATTTTTTGAAGACATTTTAGGCGAGTGTCCTCGCCTTGATTTGGGTTTTCCCGCTTCGTCGGGTCGACTATATATTTATTTCTGTATTTTAGATTTGTATATGTAATTTGTATTAGGCTGGCTCTTGTATTTGTTTATAGCCAAGTGCCCAGGATTTGAACATATATATGCCTGTAACGAATGCTTGTATTAGTGTAGTTAAATTACTGTACTTGTACCATGCCTGTGATGTTACTCACTACTGCCTTATTACGTGCGTGTGATTGACACTAACACTTCTGCAGTTACTATACCCAGCCTCTAGACTACGTTCAGTCTCCAGTCTTTCTATACCCAACCTTCGGGTTGTGTTTAGCCTCCGAGCTATCTATACTCAGCCTCCGGACTTCACCACTTTACGGTAGTCTAGGTATTATCACGTTTATATGCATGCTCGTGTGGTACTAACATCTCATACATGTACCCTTATATCAACTTTAGATTTCTGCTCACTCCCGGGATAACTACCCAATTGGTTTTAGGCCTGCACCCTTATGGGTTTCGTGATAGCTACCGAGAGTGTGCTTAGACCCCGAGCGTACTCCAGCCCTCGGGCTCTCGGCCACTTCCGAAAGAGGAGTGTGCTTAAACCGTCAGGTCTCTCATGCTCCGCCTAGTAGGCATGCTTAGCATTCAGCGCTTTACTACTAGATTCATTTAGGCAGAACTCTGCTGATTCTAGACTCGCCTTTTAAGCCAAGTCAATCCAGTAGCTCCGTCAAGCGCTTTAGTGACCAAATATTATTTGTTGTCCGCACCTCCAGCACCGCTTAAGCTCTGCTTGATTATACTTGGCTGTTACGCTATCACTTGACATGTTTTCTCTTAATGTGCTAACACTTGTCATGATATTACCTGACATCTACATGCTATTGCCTGATACCAGCCTGTATCACTAGTCATCTGATGTGTTACCACCTAACACCTGACATGCCATTACTTGACACCTGCCCCTGTTATGATATCATTTATCACCAGTCACCTATTATGTTAACACCCTGACTTGTGATTATCACATTTACGAGAATCATGTACCTGTTATCCTGTAATATATATAGTGACATGTATTCTTGTTATACATGTACTTATGTACTCCTGAATTTCTGATCCTGTCCTGCTCCTACTATTCTCATAAATTGATAATTACATAATAAATTATAATAAGACAACTTGCACCGGGTTTGGGGAAAACTGATGGGTCCCGAATAGTTTCATATTTATAGTAGTCATATCGTGTCACGCGTGGCCGCATACTTGAGAGATCACCTGGCAGCCACCAGAGATTACGTGGGGTATACTGGCACCCCTACTCCTCCTGTTTATTCCTATCGGGTATGCACAAGTCTAGGCATATTTCTATGGGATGTACGATACCCTATCCTATTCGGACGTACAATAAGTCCCGGTACCTAGCGGTATGTTCCAACTCAGCACCGGATACTCATGGACCATTGTCTCGGGCATGTATTGGGCCCATTCTAAACATGGTTCATCAAACTCCATCAGTTTCCAAATAACTGGCTCTATAAGTTATAAGTGAAAGTATGTGGAACGAGACACATACTAAAACCTATAACTTAGATGGCCCTAATTATATAAGATGTTAATAAATAATTTGTTGTGTTGTTTTGCAACTCGGGTTATATACGCTCGGATTACGGTGATATGGGATAAATGTATATAATTGAGAATTTTCTTATTTGGATTATTCCTTCGATGTACTTATCTCATGAAGCCGTAAATTGGGTTTGTACCGCTAGTTTTACCGTATTTGCTTTCATTGAATTTTACTTCGGATTTCTAGTTTAAGACTATTATTATTATGTTATATACCTGGCTTACCACTTGTGTTCTATTCCATCGGTCTCCTGTTCTTATCATATTATACATTACATGTTACCTACTTGATATCACTTACTATCTTTCTATCTGCTCTAGTATGCCTATGCTCACGACACGGTTTTCAATGCATGTTTATGATTTGAATTTATCGATACACGTGTGCTTATCCTTACACGCCATCTGGCATACGCCACACCACTCGTTGGGGAGTTCTGACTCCCCGATTCTCATGTCCAGATCTCGGAGCTTGGAGCTTATGGATTCTCCCGATTGCTGATCAGAGATGCGCAACAGAAGCGTGGATCATCAGCAGGCCGTCTGAGACCCTATCTTTCCAGCCCCTGCTCGTCTCTCGAGTTTCTCGTTTTGTAACTCGTGAGCGCCTTTTGTACAGTACATATTTGTATATCTTTTTGTATTCTCGCATTTGTGTCTATCGGTTATGTAATATTCTTATAATATTGTGTCATATTCTATGATAACTTTGTATTGTACTAATTTGTTGGAATGTATAATGCAGCACGTATTTCTGAGCTCTGATTCTTACCTGTAGTAATGCTTAGCGTATATATGTGAGGATATTTTTGACCTACGTATATACGTCGCACTAAGGTCTTTGTACCCTCAGGATTGGGGCGTTATACAAAGACTATGTAAAAAATAATACTCTCTTCGGCCAACAGTGCACAATTCTGATATATTGTTCGGCCGTTAGAGCCGAACATATAAACTATGTTCGGCTCTGCACAGCGAACAGAGAAATATCATTCGGCACTACCCTGCCTAACAGAGTATGTATGTTCGGTTGTTGGCTGTCGAACATACATACTCTATGCAAACATTTATATGTTCGGCAGTGCTCTGCCGAACAATGTAAATATGTTTGGCTATGCACTATCGAACAGGGTACAAATGTTCGATCGTCCACGGGCGAACAGAGGGCTGTCATATATACAAAACATAGTTCACTGCTTATAGAAGTGTCATTAACATTACAAAACATGTTTCAATCAAATGAGATTGTACACCCATCTGTATCACTGCTAAATAAATCCGAATACATTTGCAAATGTTTATCGTAAAAGTTATATCATCCTTCGGCAATTAGAATCATTTATCGTGCCACTTATATGTAATCAGGGGTACTGGATGTCTGTTGCTTAGGTATACATATATATAAAGAGACCTCATTAATATTCGGATAAATTGCAAGCTATAAAAAATTCACTTAAAAACTAACCAATCTCAATGAAGTGATTGTTGTTGACAAACCCAACTGCAATATTTCGATGTGCAGCACGAGGGATTAGCTCAGTCCTTAGAAGTAAGAATGTGAGATTGATCCATTGACAACAATAGTAACACCATATTTTAGTGAGATGATATGAGATATCTCATCTCTGGCATCACCATCCATTAGTCATACGATGCTCCACCCTTGAAATGATTCAGCGAATGCCTGATCTCCTCCACACGCTCTACTCTATTGTACACACTTTCATATAATTGTGCGTAGACATGTGTTTCTCTAAGTAAGTCACGTCTTACTTGAGCAGATCCGTCCTCGGCAATGCCAAGCAAATCGGCAATGCCAAGCAAATCGGCAATTTTCATCTGCTTGAACGTCCTTCACATGTATAATGAATGGTCGCGTTGGTGCAGGAAATTGAGTTAAGTAATCCAACCTCAAAGATGAACACCCCTAACAACCTATAGAATAAGGGTTCAAAATATGATGAATATATAATACTAACTCGAAAATGCATACAACAATAATACCTTTCACTTTGGCTGATGAAACGATTGTGTGCATGATTGGATCAAATCTCTCAAAGTGGGCGTCAGACAACTATCTTCTACGGATGATACCGGCTCGAACTTAGACGGTATACGACGGGCTGATGATTCTATCTTTGGAACACGCTTATTACATTTTCGAATCTTCATCTCGGGTTCAATAAGATATGAAGTAGCAGGTGTAACGAACTCTCGTAATCTTTTCAGTAACATTATCTTTTCAAAATTGTTTGAGATAGAAAAACGCTGATTTATCATATCTAATTCTTTTGCCAAATGACTACCGAGGTCATCTACCTTTTCAGGATTATTAGGTGCTGGTGGTGACATGTATAGTTTGGTCCAGTAGACATCAATACAGTCTAAGGGGATGGGCATGTTGGATCTAACATACCCAGCCAGCTCGTATGCACACAGTAGGCCATGCGTCTCCCTTAATAAGCATTTACAAGCTTGGGTGTCCATACCGATAGTGTTAATTCTTCTTGATTCTTCCGCAATCTTTTCAATGCACTAACAGACACAAAGCCACGTAAAATCTTGAACTGAGATGATTTAAAGTAATATAATACAGCATTAATACTCTTCTCAAAAGAATCCTTATCTTAATGTTCTGCAACTCCAACAATAAGTGTATCTTTTCCCAACTAGTATCAAAGTTTTCAAGAGATGAACAAAGGTACCTCTTCAGCTTGGCATGTGCACTCTCAGCACAGTTTGATGTGGTATTCTCAAGATGCATTACTGTGTCGGTCCAACATGTGACAAACCATTTTTTATATTTGTCTATCCATGTAGTCTTCACGTATGCAAGAACTTGAGGGAAATCATGAAATCATCATTTAGCCAAGCAAATAATCGATCAAAGTCCTCCTCACTTTTAGCCATCACAAACATATTCTATGAAGCCAAGAATAGTTCAAACCTCTCTTTTCTGTCAAAAAATTTCTTGCACTGAGTAATAATATTTTTTTCTTATATGCCATCTACATAAGAAATGATGAAAGGTAAGAAATATTTTCTCTATGGCATTCATGCATGCTAAATCTCTATTAGTGACAATAACAATGGCACGTGCAAGCTATACATCAATGACCTCAAACTATCTAAGCACCAACTGAACTTATCTTCTTGTTCGGCTTCTAAATATGCAAATGCAACAGAAAATGTCATTTCAGTGCTTGTAACCCCAACGATCTCCACCAATACCTGTTAGTCTTATATGTGCAATCTATTATCAAGACTTGAGAAAACACATACAATAAATCAATGTTTGCCCAGTGAGCCCAAAGGATATCTTTAACATTGTCTGTCTATGAACCTCAATATATGCTTGTTCAACAAGATTCTTCAATATTTGTTGTATTTGCGACCTTCTGGCATTTTCCACAATTATGCTTCTTTCATGCATTGTGAACTATCCTCAATGCTCTCATTGAGATTGTTTCTTTGTTTCAATGTATGCAAAATATCTCTTGGTCGAACAAGAGTCTTCAACATATCTACAGCTAATTTCTCCTTTTCTTCTGATAATCTACCGGCAAAAGATGTCCTTTAAAATTTTCTGCCGCCAAGGTTATGAAAACCACATGCAAAGCACCCATCCTTCATTGTGGGACAACTCCTTGCCCTTCAGTAAGAATAGGCAACCATATTTTTTGCTATCGGTACTTTTCCTTGAATCACTGCTTTGATTTTTCTTTGCATTTCTATTTCTATATGTTTCATTTCTATCACAACCTAGAAATATCCTTCCATTTCCATTTCTACCGTATCGGTTGATATCAAATTTCTTGAAACAATAACAAATCCTTGTATTTTACTAACTTCTCGAGCCCACGTTATCAAAGCCTCTTGATTTTGAAATATCTCATATGTGGTGAAGTTTACATTGTAATTAATCGTAAGCTCTGTCCCAATATTGCAACATTGAGTAGAAACTTCACCTGCAAATAGTCCATCCAAAAGACACAGAGTCAAATTTATATGAAAACATTTGTTCAACCAAAAAGTGTCGAATTTAACTCACTATTTGGCAGTGAATTAATGAACCAATACATAATTGTTTGGCGGATAGTTGCCAAATAGTTACATATATATTCGGCAGAATGTAGCCGAACATTTATTTAATGTTCAGCAAATAAATGTTCGGCTAAACTTTGCCGAACATTAAATATTTGTTTGGCAATTTTGGCCGAACATTCTGTGTTTATTCGGCTTAGCTCGACCGAACAAACATATGAACGTTCGGTTATGAGCACTGAACATTACGCGAACCCACCAATCTTTTGACTTAAAAAAACTGCGATTTAAACGAAAAAATCTTGCCTTTTTGCTGTTGAGATGATCTAGAGTGATTAGTTGTTTATCTATGATAAAATATGGGTAATTTTTTTTAAAGATTGAGTGATTCAAGTGTTAGGATTTATGAATGGTGGGAGAATAAAATGAGTTGGGAGGTGGAAGAAGAGGTTGGAGGTGGGGTGCCTTCATCACAGATGGGGGCCTTCATCATTTTGCTGATTTTTTTGGTAATTATAAACTCATTAAAGGGCAAATAAGTCTATTCATATTAGGGTATATAAGTAAAATCACTTAAGTTAACATTTTTTTTTGGGAGGGCGACTTTCTCATTTTTGGGGTGGCAATATCCGTTCCCTTTATCGTGGGCCTTCTTTCTTGCTGGGAAAGGATCAGGGTGGGGACGGGGTTACGGAATCGACATGAAAATATTGCTTATTTATGGTCTCTGCCACTGCACCGTCTGGATCTTGGTCGGTGAGAAGAGGTTGGTGCTGTGAATGGTCTAAACCTAACGGTTGAGGGATGAAGTGAGCGACCACGTGGTGCTGTGAGGTTATTGAGTCAAGACTGATGAATTGAAATGAAAAAAGTAAATAAAAAAAATAGAAAAAGAAAATGGATAATTGTCTGCTGAATAGCTGGCGGCCCCACATGTCTGTTGTTTGAGCGATCACCCATTATACAGTGTATGTTAATCAAATCACAATTTTTGTGGCCAACTTTTTTCTCAATACAGATGTGCTCCTCTTATTTTTTCTTACAGGTTTAAATCAATTCAATTTGATCAAAATTTATTTTAGTTTCTATTCTATTACAGGTGGGACACCGATGCCATGGCGCGGGAGTAATACAAACATAGAAAGAACAAAATTTAGTAGTTGTGTGTGATTATAGGTTAAATAGTGACTTAAGAGATACCATATGCATGCTGCGGGACCTCAAAGAAAATTTCACTATGTGCGTGCCAAGATAAGATGAGATTTTACACAATTGCTTCACAAATGGAAGTAGGTTTTGAATAGCCTGGTGGAAAAAGTCTCACCAGTTTGTGGATTGGATAAATCTCTGCAACAAGCAATTGGGTGCTACGGATCAGACTTGTCAGAATACACAGAGAACAGACACCTTTTAGGTCAGAAGTATCGGTGTGATATCGACCTAAGATCCTAGGGCGTGAGAATCAATAGTTGAAAATGGAAAGGGGACCGACATTGAAAAACTGTCGGTGTGGTTATTGGATGGATCATGCAACGGAAAAGGTACCGACATTGGAAAACTATCGATGTGGTTGATGGATAGATCGTGCAGAGGAAACTGCCGGTATGTGGTGGTGGAATAGCAAAGGAAAGCTACTTGTAACATCCAGTAAAAATTAAGCTTGATTAATTATCCTAATATCAGAATTCAGCGATTTATTATAACTGATTCGGTTAACCATGAGAATTTTAGAAATTTGTTTATGTACATATTTTTAGTATGATTAATTGAAAGAGAAGATTAATCCTAGCTAAATTATACATGCAAGAAGATGGGTACACTTAATGAATGAGAGTGTGCATATATAGACACACACACATGTATGCATAATTATGCCTATGTATGATAATGTACAACAATTATATATGTAATTATACCTTCCTATGTGCTAAATTACACTATTATCTCCCAATTTATAAAATCATGAGACAAAAGTTAGTGAGAGTAGTAGGTGCGCATGGATGGTAAGATGAGTGTCTAAGATTGAGCATTGAATTTGGTGAGAGAGGTAGCATGAAGAGAAAAATTAATGGAATATATATATGGGTGAAAATGCAACTAAGACCTCATTCTTCATACTTGTGTTCTCTCTCCTCTAGCATCCTCTCTCTCTCTCTCTCTCTCTCTCTCTCTCCACCCTCAGCCCTCCTATCCTCCTTGGTGGCTGACGATTTGGACAAGGGGAGGTCGGAGTGCTAGTGGTGGCCGGTCAAGCTACAGTGAGCAACCTCTCACCCTTGCTTCTCTCTCTCCCTCTCTCTCTCCCCATTTTTTTCACCCTCTTGTCTTTTCTTTTTTACAAACTTATACCCCCTCCTTGTATGTAAGATCCGAGTCTAGGGCTACTGTCTGACCTAGGGACCGTGGCTAGGCAAGGACGCAGGCCGAGAGAGGAGGATATGCGACGATATGATCTCGATTGATCTTGGATGGCATCGATAAAAGGTGAGGGAGTCTCTTTAAATTAATTCCCTTTGATGCTTTCCTGAAAATCTTATGAACCAAATAAATTATGTTGAACAGAGATTTAGATCTCTTGCTCTGTTATGAAATTAAGAAGATGATGGTGGATCTTATTTGTAACTAGGGTTATTAATGTTTGAGTTATAACTTTTTGTCGGATAATTATGTGCATAAGTAATTATGAATAATAAAGATTAGTGGATTAAAGAAAGGGTAATTATTATGTGAAAATGGGTATAACTACAACTAAACAAAAGATACACCGGTTATAATTCAAATTTCATTGAAGAGATTAAAGAAAATTTGAGAATATCATAGTTTGAGCATTCTTATAATAGGTGTGAAAAATCTATCAAACTTCATAATTAGTGAATTCTGGTTCAATTTATCAGTGTATAAAGAGAAAAATATATCATGCTATATACGTTTCAAAAGATAATCGAGTTTACTTTCTAACGACTTTTATCATGTCTCAATTGGAGGTATGTGCTACAAATTATCACCAAAATACGACAGACTAGTCGAAAACTGCTGAGTTGCAAATTTTTAATAGCCGAGTAGTTCTGTCAAATTAGGACGGTTAATGAGAACTAAATAGGTCATTTATTATATCATTAGAAAGATAAAGAAGTGTATTTTTTTAGTGATTTTGGTCGTGTTTCTATTGAGTGATTATGGTAGGAATTAAGTGATTATGGTAGGAATTATCGTCAGAATTGTTGGAAATTTTATTTAAATTATAAAAGATTGAAAATTCCTAAACAACTTACTTGACTTAGTCGCTAACTTTCACTCCTCAAATGGGCTTACTTGCCATAGTTAGTGGGGTTAGTTGGCATGATTAGTAGGTCAGTGATTGAGGCGAAACCTGCACAGAAAAATAGAGTTTAGAAATTGAGAATGAAACTATGCTAAGTTCCTCAATACTACTGCTATAGCAAGTGGCCGATCGTGATCCACAAGGGCGGAAAGCAATAGAAGCATTTCGGTATTCTTGTTTAGTTTACTAAAAATCTGATTAAAAGTACTTCTTAGTTTTGAAAAGAAAAGAAAAGGAAAGAGTTAAGTTGGAGTAGAAAATAGAGAAGAAGATGGTGTTAGCATTTTCAAAAGAAGAACTAGGTTAGGAAAGAAAAAAATCTAAAGAATAAGAAAAGAGAAGATGTTGATTTTTAAAGTATTTCTAAACTAAGAAATTAAAAGAAGGAAAGAAACTAAAGTATACTTACATCTTTTGGTTGATTACTTACCATAAATCATTGATGACAGCTTATCTTAATTCAGAGATGATCAACACATAACCCAATAGATCAAACTTGAGTCTCTTTCACATTGCATCATCAAGACAATACAAGCATGAAATGATATAAATTGACACTAGAACCCATCATCATGAGCTATTGGTGGCACTCACAAAGGCAAGGCAATTGCAAAGCTATTTGACTCACTTAGATTGCAATCGATACCAAAAGAAGTGAAGTAAAAACTTGAAGAAGAATAAAAGAAAAAAGAAAACTTAGACTAAATTGAAAACTATATACAAAAAAGAAGATTATATTCAGGGTCACTCTAAATATATTTCTTTCTCTCTTTCTCTCGTGAATCTCTTCTCTAATCTAAATTTACATATATACAGAAAAATTACATAAGAAAAATCTAAAGTTAAACTAGAAACAAAAGCCTAAACCTAGCTCTCTGGTCTCTAATGCCCGTTTGCCTTCAAAACTTTCATTATTTATAGCTGAAATGGAGAGTGGAGGGTACGTGAGAGAATAAGAGCACTAACGCTAGCTCAACGGTCAACACTTGTATTGCGCGGCCAAAGCTACGTTTGCATGGCCAGGATCTGGCCATTGTGCTAGATTCTTTGGTATGTGGCTTCTCTCTTTGAAATATTACATGTTTTATCTTAAGATTTACCTCTAGACTTCTGGATCTGGGATTATCTTTGTTGATTTCTCTAGTATAATAAATCCAAATAAATCCAATTTAGTTGAAATATTTGGGTTTATCATCTCTTTCTTCATTAATCTTCACCTGCACAAATTAAGACAAATAAATATCAGAGTTTATTACAAGATAAATGTAGAAGTGTAGTAATAGATAATGAAATATACGTATACAATCATACCCCCACTTATCTTTTGCTCGTCCTCGAGCAGAACAAATAAAAAGATAAACAGAGCTAATATAATCTAACCCGCTTTTGTAAGAATCGCGGTTACACTTAGCACATGAAATAAGCCGTTAAATCTCTAGGTTACTCCTAGAGGGCGAGTTTTATCTCGTGAGTTTTTTCAGTAAATTATACCCACAAAATCATAAAAGAAAGAAAAATAAAGTGTTAGCATTTTGAATAACGCATTTTGAAAGAGAAAATATTTGAAGTATTTTTGTAAAAATCATGTAACCTATAAGTCTTAGGATCACAAACTATTCATTTCTAAACTTAGCCTCTATTCAAAAATGTTATCAATCAAGATAAAGATTAAAACTGTATTTCTCATCTAGTCTATTATTTTACTCTAAGTCATATGCACCTTCGTGACCGTGAATATTTGACTCGGGATTCTTCAACTCCAACTCTTATGCCTTAATTTACATTTTATAGCGGTAATATTCTTTAGTTCTATTAGGCTTTCTAATTCGCCCATGTAATGAACCTTATATTGGTGACTCCCAAACTGAATGATCTCAGGGCACTGGGTGAGATAATATCGTAAGGACTTAAGGACTTGAGCAAACAAGCCACAAAATTAAGAATTTTATTTATGATGAACCACTTTTATGTTTGAATACTTATGCTTTATAAGGCACAAATACCTAGCTTTAACAGAGAATTTTAATAAAAAAATATTTTTTTATTTTTTATTTATTTTTTATATAGATAAGGCACGAGAATTTTTGTTTCGAATCCTAAGCGTGTAAGTGTATAAAGTATGCATATTTCATCAAGGCAAAAAATCAAGACTAAATTACTTTTCTAATTTTTCTTTCCAAACTTAGAAATCAAACAAATAATCTTTTTTGACTAAGTTAAGAAATCCTAATTATGATTTTCCTATTTCTTAAAATCAACTTAACTTTTACAAAAATAAGTCAAAATATTGTTTTCCTTTCAAAAAATTTTTAAAAGAAAAGAACATTTTTTTATGTATAAAAAAAAGAAGAAAATCTATGTTAGAACCCTCCCTCATACTTATCTTCTCATGCATTGTCCTCAATGTATGAATGAATGCATATATGTATGAAAAAGAAGAAAGGGAAAAAAATGTAACCTTAAGGTGTGGTTCTGGTGGCGGTCAAATTGGGGCAAGCATTGCTGCCCAATCTAAATAATGTAGTGATTGGTGGAACCTACTTTTGACCTCTTTCCTATTTACGTTGTTACTATCCCCCATTTGTTTAGGATCATGCAAGATCCTAACATGAAAATCATCCCAGTTATATGACCAGTCTTGGAATATCATCTTAAAGTCATTTTGTTCAATATATTGATCCAGTAATAGAATGTGAATAGTGACATAGCTGATTTGGGCTCCGGAATGAAAGGTATGGGAACCAATACTGACTCGAAAATATGATGCAAATCAAGTTTAGCTTCGAGAGTCGATTTAGTTCAAGAGCTGGGTCCAAATCAAAAAATTAAAATTCACATTTATTATCCAACGATGGAATGTGGCTTTCCAAAATAGGTGGTTCATGTTCTAAATTTATAGGTACGGAATAAATATTGGCTCAGGAATGTGATCCAAATTAAGTAAGGAGACCACAGTAAACATAGATTCGAAGTTTGAAACCGAATCACAAAGATGGGAATCACGGTCACATTCACTTTCAAGTTCAATTTCCTTAAAGTGAAAACTTGCCAACTTGTCCAAGGTTTTGAATTGGTCAAGTTCAAGGTATGTGATGAAATTGAATCTTGGTTAAAGTTTTCAAGACACCATGATCTTGGTTCAGATCAATAGGGTTAGAGATATCAGGATTGATCAACTATTAATAATAGAGAGTTTCCTCATCCTAGAAGTATAAACCAATTTACTTATTTATGCTTCTAATCTATCGATAGACTGCGTAAAATCATTTTGGGATTGAATCATGTATTCTATACTTTTTTCTAAGTCGATAGGTTCTTCTTGTTGTGGTGGGAATTAGAAAATAGATTAAGGTTCTTAGATTTGGAAATTTTGTGAGTCCATCAGATTTTAAATTTGTCGCTCAGATTCATGCAAGGCTTCTAAACTCTTTTCTAACTTGGATTTTTTTTCAGTCAGTTGTTCTAGAAAAGAAGTATATGAAGCAAAATTTGGTAAGGATTGTGGACAAGATGGTTGATAATATGACTCGGGGGCATTGTATCCCCATGAACTCGATGAAGAGTGGTGATGATTATTTCAAACTTGTTCATATTATTGGTTTAGGGTATGTTGAGTCAGATAAAACCAATCTGACATACTTGGTTGGTTAAAGTTACGTAATGTCGGAATGATAATATTCGAGTCAAAAAGGTCACGGTGAAGTATAGATTATTATTGAAGTTGAAAAAATTGTGGTTTAATTAATTTCACATAGAATGATAAAAGATAAAAAAACAAAAACAAACAAATAAACAAAAAGAAAGAAAAATATAGCCTATGTTAGGGTAGACCTTAGACCTAGAGGACTCCTAACTGGTTGACTGTCCAGGAAAGGTATATTGCAGCAGGCTGACCACAGGTTAATCGATCAGGTAGGAGAAAAATACAGTGGGAGGTATCCGTGCAGAGTAACGGGAATTAATTACGCCAAACTACAGGTTTTCGAGAATCTTGCATCTTAATTCCCAACTTAGACACTAATTTGGCCTGAGTCACGCTCTAACAACTTCCAGAGGTCAATCTCTTATTGAACCTGAGATGTCTCTAGGGTCAACGTCTACTCAATTTAATTAGGCTGGGTTAGTGAGTGAGGGGATGGTTTTTAGGCTAAAGAAGGGTAATAACTTCCCCCACCTTATGTTGTTAACGTGTTATGCCCTTAATCTTTTTCATGCACTGTGCAAGTATATAGTAAAATAAGTACACTTAAGCAATATATATTACCCAAAATGTGTTTCCTAATGTTACATGCTATGCATACGTACCTTTACTCCAGCACTCTTCAACAGTTATGTAAAGGTAAACGAAATTAGACAAATGCGTTAAATGCAAAGTCTAAACCATGTTTAGCATTTATCAACAAATATATTAATGTTAAGTTAGAACCACGGTTCTAAATATCGGATATCAAGATCGTATCGGATGGGGGTTTTCATATCTGATATCGGATATCGGGGGAGATATCGGGGATATGCGCGCATGTCGGACGTTCATATTGGACACTATATATAATAAAATATTGATAACTAAAAGTTGGTTAGTGTCATAAATATCATCTGCTAATTAAAAATGATGTAATATGTATGCAAAGACGATAAAAAAATAATGTACATTTGCACGCAATCGTGAATCATGTAATAAATAAGTTATTTCTTGGAATTAAAAAAAATATAAGATTAGAAGTCGTGTAATCTACTTACCTAAAAATCAAGCGTCGTCATCAATTCACGGAGAAGAAAAATTAGGGCTCGATTTTTGTAATTGAGCCATCACAATGCAAACAACACTTGTATAGTCGGGTGACAGGTCGGGTTTGGGTTCAATGCTGATAGGTTAAAAAAATCGAATCCAATAAAAATAAATCCATATTGCGTAATTTTGCGCCAACTCATATCGGACGATTTATCAGTCGATATTTCAAATATCTGTCTTTTTTTTTTGCTACAAACAGTATAAATGAACGATTTTCCCATGTCATATCGGCAGCAAGCAAAAAACAAGATATCGAACGATATCTCAGTCGACTCAGGAGATATTTAAAACAGGGTGTGTGGCGCCCCGATCCCGTAGGTACGGAGACGTCACTGTGACGTATATACGTAGGTCAGAAATACCCTCACGTATATACGCTAAGCATCAGTACATGTAAGAATCAGAGTGCGGAAGCACAGTGGTAATATACATTCCAACAGAAAAGTATAAGTACATTGTTATCACAGAGAGCGATACATATTTACAGGAATATTACATCACCAGAAAATAACAAAAAAATATAATACACGAACAAATATACATAACAAAAGCTGAGAGATGCTCATGAGCAGCAAGAGGGGCCTCAAGAGCCAATCAGGAAAAGAGCTGGGAGGAAGAGCTACGGCGATGTCCAAGCTTTTGCTGCACTCTGATCGTCATGGAAGGATCCGCTGCGCACTCTGATCAGCTACAACAAGGTTACCAAGGTCCAGATTCTAGGATCTGGACATGATGATCTAGGGCTGTCAGATGCAAGCCGCGAGTACACATGATAAAGCCAAATGACATGCTCAGGCAGTCACACGTGTGCATGATCAAGTGATGCGGGTCAAGCATGTAGGTACATGCAATGACAAGTAACATAAAGGAAAATAAAGGAACTGCAGTAAATCCGAAATCAAGTTAATACATGTATATCGATAAGTCTGAATTGGAAAGCATGCATAGAAAACGGTATGGAGAGTATAGGTACACATAAACATGATAAATATATTAAACATGCGATAAATACTCTAACATGCGATAAATAGAAGTATGGACAAAACTAGTTGTACAATCTCAGATTATGGATTCACGAGATTGATACGTCAAGGGGATAATCATAACAAGGAAACCCTCTATATACCACATATCCCATGTCGCCAATATCTGAGTTCATACAACTTGAGTTACCCTCAGAGTAACAGTGTGTCTAGAGTAATTGTTGTATCACAGAAATCATATATCATAAAGTAGGTGTCAACTCAGAGCATACCACCTGATTAAATGATTTATCACTATAACTGGAGAATATAAATGTGTTGCATTTTAAGTTATTCAATAATAATTATTAGTATCATTTGATATTTCAATCGCCTCTCTACCAGTGCCTCACATCGCTGGTAGTTCATACTAAGGTTCGCACTCTAGTAGAACTTACTCAGATCTGATATGTGAGTACCAGGACCCGAACAAAGGAGAGACCAAATATCACACGTTCCTAATATATTACTGTCTGGTTGTTACATTCTTATCTTATTCATCCGATCCATATGCTTGGTATATGTTACCGATACACATACATCCACTTATGAATAAGACGAGTTATTACTTGAAAGCTGATAAATCTGATGGTTCTATTTATACTAGGTCTCGTCTCTGCCCGGGACTACGGTTCAGGAGTACAAGCTACTGCTTCTGGGGACTTATCATTACGCGCCACACACGACACTTCAAATATCAGGCTACTGCTCCTGCGGACTTATCATTACACGCCCCACACGATACTTCAGAAATATCACCATTATAAATATGATATCATACCGGTATTCATCAGTTTCCCCACCCTAATATAAGTTGAGTACTTTATTATATATAGCCCATTGATAATGTCCACAAGGTGTCCACAGTAATCCAATATCCATGATTAGTTAATTACGGGGATCAACATGAGTATGGCATCAGGAGAATAATATCAGTAGCATAATATCAGGAGTCTTCCTGTTACAGGGGTTCAGGATACAAGAATACAGGAGCACATGAGTTCAGGAGTACCAGAGGTCTGGTAACAGTATAATAATCTTGCCAAGTCTTCGTAAAAGTGATATCATGAATATGCAATATAATACATGTGTGAGGTATAACAGTATTCAGTCAGGTGTCACAATATCAGGTCAAATGTACTAGTACCATGTGAAAGCATGTCAAGTAAGTAATAGCATGTCAATTGTCAAGTGTCATATATCAGGTATCAGGTGTCAAGTGATTACATGTCAAGTACAAGTATCAGATATCAAGTGTCAGACATCAGGTGTCAAGTAATAACATGTCAAGTACCGGTGTCAGATATCAAGCGTCAGGTATCAGGTGTCAAGTGATAACATGTCAAGTGCGGTGTCAGATATCAAGTGTCAAATATCAGATGTCAAGTGATAACATGTCAAGTATCGGTGTCAGATATTAAGTGTCAGAGTCAGGTGTCAAGTATAACATGTCAATATATCATGCAATAGACGTTAAATAGCAATCACTAGGTATGAAATGATGATAGCAAAGTATGAAGTAACACAGGAAATGTACTCGCATAACAATGTATCATGTAGTAAAAGTCAGAGTAGCATTAACAAGGCATGAAGCAACAAAAGAAAAGTACTCGCCAAAAAACTGGAACACAATACCAAGTTAAAATCCGGGAAGTCCGCTAACACGTGCGACAAGCTACCAATCCATATAATATAATACATATTGTAACGCCCCGATTCCACGGATACGGAGACGTCACTGCAACGTATATACGTAGGTCAGAAAATGCCCCCACGTATATACGCTAAGCATAAAAGTACAAGTAAGGATCAGAGTACAACACAAAGCGTGGTATACATACATATGCCAACATAAAAGTACAAATACAAAGTTATACAGGATATGATAAACTATTACACAACACATGTGTCTTTTATCACAACCAAGTCCAAAAGTAAAATATACAATAAAGATACAAAATGCTCACGAGTAGGATGAAGATCCCGTGAGTCAAAAGAGGAGTCTGGCACGAAAGAACTGGAACTAGGCTGCCAGCTCACTAAGAAAAGCTTGATCTGCTGTGGACAGCTCCACTTCGATCCAAGCTTCTAAACCTGAACATACAAATCCAAGGGAGTCAGGACCTCCCAACAATGAACAGGCTACAGCCAAATGGCAAGAAACAAGAATAGGGGTTAGAACACAAGTATAGCATATGAGGACGGGTATAACATAATCATAAAACAGGAATCCAAGGTAAAGCTGATTACAAGCAAGATTGATTGTATACGCTTAAGTCACGGTCACATGAGACTAGTACATCGAAGGATTAATCCAAACAAGGAAACCCTCATCTATATACTTTTCTCTCATGCCACCGAATATCCAAGCGTATAGAATCAGAGTTGCAATTCATACGATAGTCATACAGGAACATGTAACAGGTCTAACAGGAATACAAGATTCATAGCAGGAATCATGACATAACAAGTATAACGGGAGACATAACTGGAATCATAACATAACAGATATAATAGGAGTCATAACAGGTATCATGACAGGAACTATAACGGGAACTGAACAGGAATCATAACGGGAAATCACAACAAGAAACAGAAATCATAACAAGAACTGTAACTGGACCTATTATTATTATTACTCGTCTGACCCATATATCTAGGTATGTGTCCGGGTGTACAGCCCAACACACATACATCCATATATAAGCTAGCCAAGGGTTGTTAACGGAAGCAGATGGAGAACTGATAGCGCTTCTTATAGTAGTTCCCATACACCTGGGACCAGTTTGGAGGCCCTAAGTCCCCCTAACACGCATCTTCTGTGGGCCCAAAGTCCCACTAACACGAATCGTCAATATATTATTCCACTACTATAAGCAAGGTATCATTCCGGCATCCATCACTTCCTCCCATTCCCCATACAAGTTGTCCTTTTTATAGTTTATTAACATAATTATCAGATTAAGGGAATGAGCAAGATCCTAACTGGAATACATAACTGGAATACAGGTACTACATTCCCTTAACCGTGATAATTAAACAATGTCAAGTGTATCATGCCTTGGTGTAAAGAGATAGCATGATAAGAGGTGATAGTCATCCAGTAATAAGACATGAAGTACAATATACAAACACATGAACCAAGCCTAAGATCCAAATATAAGAAAGTAATTAACTATGACAAACAGCCAAAGTTAGTCGACTAGGGTCAAGGGAGTAGTCGACTAATAGAGGGGTTGGTCGACTAACAGTCTGGTATAGTCGACTAAAACTGTGCACCAGAGAGTTGGGTTTCTGATTCAGGAAAAGTTAGTCGACTAGGGTCAAGGAGTAGTCGACTAATAGGGTCTCAAGTCGACTAACAGATACTCTAAGTCGACTAAAACTGAGATACAGAAAGTTGGGTTTCTGTTACAGGGAATGTTAGTCGACTAGGGTAAAAAGGGGTAGTCGACTAGTGATCTATAGTCGACTGATAATTAGGCTAAGTCGACTAAAACTGTGTTTCTGAGAATTGGTTTCACAGGACATGATAGATTAGTCGACTAATGGTTAGGTCTAGTCGACTAATCGTGGTTCAGAAAACAGCGTACAGAACAGAATTTGATGGTTGTGTTGGATGATCAAAAAGTGTGATTTTGAAGCTACAAATGTACAAGATAAGTAGACACAAGTATGCTAAGAAGTTTACAAGTCTTGGTGAGTAAAATACTCACTTAGATCGGTTAATCGAAGCTCTATGAACTCGAAATGGTTGTGGTCGACGATATCACCAAGAACGATCCCAAATCAAAAGTTGATGTTGCTTGAGATGGAGATGATGACCTTGGAGATGACCTTGGAGATGTTTTGAAAGTTGGTGGTTGAAGTTGAGATGGAGGAGGATTTGGTGAAGGCAATCTCTTTTGGTGAAGTGGAGAAAAGGAAATGGAAATGTAAAGGAATTGTTTATATATGATTTGGATTTTGTGAAGGAGGTGAAATTAATGTAGATGAGAGGGGCTTTTTGCAAAGTGGAGGAGGGGATGAGTGTCCCTCTCTTGGCCACTTGGCCGGCCATGGGAGAGAGAGAGAAAGAGGGGCATTAATGGTGGAGGTAGGTGGGAGTTGTGTGGAGAGGAAAATTGGAATTTTGGAAAATTGGAAAATCATGTGCTTGTGGAGGAAGGAAGGGATTTAAAGAAAAAGGAAAAGGAAAAGAAATTAAAAGAGAAGATATTTTCTCTTGGACTCAAAATGAAACTGTTGAAAGTACTGATTTCCGGGGTTTAAGTCGGGGATGCGGAAAACATTTCGGAAAATACCGAAATCGTCCGAAATTCAAGTGTCTCGGAACGACTCGTAAAATTTACAAAAATCAAGAATATTATATTAAGAAACATAGTGAAATCCGTTTAAGAAATACTTTATAGTTTTAAAACTAAAAATCCCGGAACCAATATCTACCGACTCCGGTGGAATTTTCATAAAATCATAAAATCTTCAGAAAAAGTATTTAAGTAAGAAATGTGATTTTAAGAGATAAAGTCTAAAGACCCATCTAGAAATTCCAATCTGATTGTAAATTAAAAATCCGGGAATCGATCAGCGACACTGGTCGACACCGGTTTGAAGAAATTCCTTTAATTCAAGAAAAATCCCGAAAATCATAGAAAATCTAATATATTGAAAAATAATATTTGAAACTGAAATCGGTCGAATACAAGAAGTAAATCGAAAAAAAAAATATGATCGAAAAACTGAATACGCAACTAAGTACGTATTCCGGGAACAGGGTATTACACATATAATATAATTATATATATAAATATATATATTAGAGAGAATAAGGGAGGAGAGAGAGGGGATTAGTTAGAAAGAGAGAAAGAGAGTATTTGTTGGAAGTGTTTTAAAAGAGGAAAAGTGGAAAAATGAAAGAAAAAAATAAGGAAATAAAGAAGAGGGGTATGTTGGAAAATATAGAGAGGTAATAAGGAAATGAGGAGATAGGTAAAAATAGAAAGGAGGAAAAAGAAAAGGAATAAAAGAAAGAAAGAAGAAGGAAAGAAGGAAAAGAAAGAAAGAAAGGAAGGAAGGGGAGGGGGGCCGGCCGGCGGCATGGGGGGGGGGGTGGCGATGTCGCCGGGGGAGGGGGTGGCGCAGCCTTGATCTCGGGGGAGGGGTGTTGGTTGGTTGTTGTTGTTTGTTGTAGGTGTTGGTGGTGGTGGTAGATGTTGGTGGTGGTGTTGGGGAGTTGGAGGAGGAGGAGCAGATGGTCGTGTGGTGGTTAGAGTGGAGGAATTGAGAGTTTTGATGGTGAATTTTAGAGAAGAAGAAAATGGTGGAGTGATGGGTTTTGTTGAAATTGGAGAAATGGAGATAGAATTTGGAGATGATGGAAGTGGGGAGGTGGGGGGCGCGCCGGCAGTTAGGGGCGACGCTGGGCGCGACGACAGTGACGGTGGAGGCGGCGGTTGGGAGGGGCGTGAGGGTGTTTGGTGGGAAAGGAAATAGGAGATGATGGAGGAGGAGAAAGGGAAGAAATAAAGGAGATTAAAAGAAGGAGAAGGAGAGGGAGAGAATGGGAGAAGGAATGGGAGGAGATGGTGGGCTGCTATTGCAGCCACTGGTGTTGCTGTCATTGTGGTTGCAGGGGATGGGGAGGTATGGGAGCAGGTAAGGCGGGAAAGGAAGAGAAACAGAAAAGAAAAAAAAAAAGAAAGAAAAGAAAAAGGAAAAAGTAAAGGAAAAAAATAAGGAAAAATTAATCGATAAATAAATTATAAAAATATTAAATTAATAGCATAATCTGGAAGTATTAACTAGAAGAGTAGGGAAGGAAAAAGCAAGAAAAGAAAAGAAGGAAAAATAATATTATTATTTAAATAGGATAAAATTTGACTGTTTCAGAAATGTTCCAAAAAATTCTCAAAAATAGGAAATATTATTTTAAGATGCTTGATGAAATCAGATTTGAGAAATTTAATCTAGTTTTTAAATTAAAAATCCTGAAATTTTTCGGCGATACCGGTCGACACGAGAATCAGTCAAATTTTGATAAATTTAGAAAAATCTCAAAAAATGTATTTAGATAGAAAATGATATTGTAAGAAGTAATATGAAAGCCATTTCTAAAAATTCAATTCTGTTTGAAAACTAAAAATCTGAGAATCGGTCAGCAATGCGGATCGACACCGGTTTTGAAGATTTTGCAGAATAATTCTGAAAAATTCCAGAAAATTATGAAAAATTTAAAATATTAGAAAATAGTGTTTGAAACTGAAATCAGTCAAATCAGACTACCGAAAGGTCAAATCAGCCGGTATGCCGGTATTGGGTTCTCGGTCCAGGTCAGGGCTGACCGTAAGACTGAGAATCCAGATCCGATACCAAATAATAAAAGCAATCACAACCCAAAAACAATTATGGGGAGAAAATTAAAAAAATACGGTTGAAAAAATAAGGACACGTATCTGGGGACGTATCCCAGGAACGGTGTGCTACACAGGGGTTAGAACAATGTGCAGAGTTAAGTAAAATGGAAAAATAACAGCAACATAATATATATTTGTAATTCAAGCAGTCCGACAAAAAAACTGTGTTAGTAGTTCTACAGTATTGCCATGCAAACGCGGCTTTTGTCACGTTTCTTGGCAAGATTGTAAGTCCTTATGCTCTGCTTTCTTGAGCAGAGACACAAGCCTACATAGATCCTTCTGTAGCTGATTACTTTTTGAAAATTTTCTTTGCATACAAAAACAGATAAGAATGTTTCACTGTTAAGTAAATTAAAAAGTTTACCGTCTTCCCCTGTAACGACGCCAAAATTTAATTTAGACGAAACCTGCACAAAAAAATAGATTTTGAAAATTGAGAATGAAATTGTGTTAAGTTCTTCAAGACTACCGCTATAGCAAGTGGCTAGGCGGGTCATAATCCACAAGAAGAAAAAGCGATAGAAGCGGTTCGGTATTCTAGTTTAGTTTACTAAAAATCCAATTAAAAGTTACTTCTTAGTTTTGAAAAGAAAAAAAAAGAGTTAAATTAGAGTAGAAAATAGAAGAAGAAAATAGTGTCGATGTTTTCAAAAGAAAAACTATATTAGGAAAGAAAGAATCTAAAGAATAAAGAAAGAGAAGATGTTAGTTTTTAAAGTATTTCTAAGCTAAGAATTTAAAAGAAGGAAAGAAACTAAAGTATACTTATCTCTTTTGCCTGATTACTTACTTTGAATCGTTGGTGACAGTTTACCTTTATTCGAAGGCGATCAGCGCATAACACATAAGATCAAATTTGAGTCTCTTTCACATTGCATCATCAAGACAACGCATGCATAAAATGATACAGATTGAGAGTAGAACCCATCATCATGAGCTATTGATGGCACTCACAAAGGCAAGCCAATTTCGATACTATTTGACTCATTTGGATTGCAATCACAAAAAAAAAAGTGAAGTAAAAACAAGAAGAAGAATAAAACAAAAGCAAACTTAGATTAAATTGAAAAACTATAAAAGAAAAGAAGAAGATTACATTCAGTGTCACTCTAATTACATTTCTTCCTCTCCTTCTATCATGAATCTCTTCTTTAATATAAGTGTACAAAAAAAATTATATAAAAGAAAAAGAATATCTAAAGTTAAACTAGAAACAAAAGCCTGAACTACCTCTCTGCTCTCTGGTGCCCGTCTGCCTTCAGAACTTGCAGTAATTATAGCTGAAACGGAGAGTGGAGGGTACGTGAGAGGATAAGAGCACTGACGCTGGCCCAACGGCCAACACTTGGCTGTGCAAACACGGTCAAAGCCGCATTTGCGTGGCCAGGATCTGGCCATTGGGCCAGATCCTTTGGTGTGTGGCTTCTCTCTTTGAAATATTTCATATTTTATGATAAGGTTTGCCTCTAAACTTCTGGATCTGAAATTATCTTTAATGATTTCTAAAGCTGAGATAATAAATTCAAATAAATTCAATTTAGTTGGAATATATTTGGGTTTATCCACTCTTTCTCCATCACAAATTAGATATTCAGACAGATATGTTACATAGTTTATTACAAGATAAATATAAGAATATAATAATAGATAATGCAATATACGTGTATAATCTATTAGTGGTTATGGGTCAGGTGCTAGGCTTCCATCTATTTATACACTTACACTAGTGAATGTAATGATGAAGAAAAAAGATTATGGAAAAGAATCTCTCTCATCAAAGTTCTCCTTCATTCTAAATATCAAATTTCTCCTTCCTCTTTTATTTAGGCATTGCTTACAGTTAGCGATCACCTCCTCTTCGTGGTCGTGCATGCAAGGAACACCGGCAGAGAGAGGTAGTACCGCTAAGGGGAACATTTGCCTTGGCGGACCACACGAGGTCGGTGATATGCCTTTTAGCGCAGCGACCACACACCTTTCCCGAGACTGGTAACATTATTCCTATATTTATTTTATTAAATTATTTGTTATTTTAATTTTAGATGTAAAAATCTCACAGTCTAAAAGCATATGATAATTTATTTACACTGTATAAGTTTGTTTACATTTGCTTTTATCCACTTAAATGGTGGTATTATGTGAGTAATGTTTTTGGGCTCAATAGTTTTTGTCTAGTTCATTATTGTTGCTTTTGCTTATCTGAGATAGCTTTACTCCAAGTGCACTAAATCTATTTATTGATATTGTACTTTTGTTATAGTTATTATAAATGTTTCCTATATTTTTTTAAGGTACTATTTTGTTAGCTTTTATGAGATATAAGAGACTTCATTGATTATTATTTAATTAGATAAAGTGTATTGGTTCAAAAAAAAGTGATACTTGAAATTTCTACTTTAGATATTTTAAGTTTTATAATTATCTCCTTTGATTGTGGAATAGAGTCACTATTTAAATCCATATATTCTTGCCACGACGAGGGTCCAATATTTTGAAAATCCTATAACTTTTGGATCTAAGGAAAACTGAAAAAATTATTTTGCACTTTCTACAATAGCAACAATAATCTCACCCTTAAAGATTAATATTATTACATCATAGTTGTTTTTTTTCAACTGCATAGTTGAAAGTTTACACCTTTTACCTCCAATATAATAGTGAAAAAGTGTCCGGCTATCAAGATGATTATACTAATGCTGGCTATTGTTCCCTTTTACTCAGTTCTTTTGAAGTTAGCAGTTTTTTTTAAATATAACTTGGCATATTTAGTTTATGACTTTGTTTGCTTCTTGACAAAGTTTGCCACATAGTACCTAGATTGCAGTTAATCTAAAAATTGTTCAATGATATTTTGGTTGTTTCAAAAACATATTCCTTTATATAATCCAAAGAACTCAGAATCTAGGGAAGTACCAAGTTTTTCATTATTATTTTATACCCAATATTTCATATAATTGCTTAAATATGTTGATATGCTATTAGTAACTAATACTAATGCACGTGAATGCTCATTTCTTTACATTGCAGTTGTTTGTTTTAAATGTCATTTTCATATGAAATAAATTACAGTAACATGTTATGTTTATATACACATGTTTTATGTATCTGCAACTATTCACTTTGATTTCTCATTACAAAACAAAGATGTGCTAGTGTTTCTTAAAAATTGGAGAAAGAGGGTCATATGTTTGCTTGAAATTAATGCATGCTACTAAAAATAGTACTTTATAGTTCTGATTTGATTAATATTA
Source organism: Agave tequilana (assembly GCA_038442645.1). Taxonomy (NCBI): domain Eukaryota; kingdom Viridiplantae; phylum Streptophyta; class Magnoliopsida; order Asparagales; family Asparagaceae; genus Agave; species Agave tequilana. The sequence goes on from JAVJIF010003018.1 coordinate 26,296, forward strand.
CTATTGGATTTTTTTCTTATCTAAAATTTTTGTTGAAAGAAAAATCTAGTGTTGGAAGGACAAAACTATAACTATGGTAAAGAATAATTTTATATCAATATATTTACATATATTTACCTATAATGATTCTTTGTATATATCACTTTCACTTATGATGTGGCACAAAGTACTAACCCCTATGACTTCAACTTCACATTCTACCTGATCTTTTAACTAGTGAATTAGAATTCACAAATAAGATTAGAATCTGATTGTTTTGAATATGAGCATAAGATTGTGTGAGTAAAACTTAAGCTGAATACAGTGATACTAACATTATGTAATTCCTCAATGGAAGAAATTTTGAGGAAGTAAAAACAGAATTAATCACTAATTCATGATTGTTAAATATTTTGGGCATTACACATGAGATTAATACATGCTTTCATATTATTTCATTTTATATCATGTTATATGTCATATTTATGAAATGATAGAATTTGTCAGACAATTCTTTAAGCACTTTTAATTCAGATTGACAATTATCTAATTTATTAAATATTTTTAAATAGAGCTCAATTTTAAATGATTGTTTAAATCTCACTAACAAATATTAAAGTTTATTTGTTGTTTGTTAATTCAGATTCTCTAATCCAAATGGAATGAACAACAAAAGCAAATGTGTGGTATCTCATGAGAACAAGAAGCACTTGTGCTCGTATGGTAAGTTTATCTTATTCATCAATTTAATTCTTACATTTGAAAATTACATATATAATGTGATATAAGAAATTTATAAATGATGTACGCTTATGGGATGAAAAGTTCAAATTGAGATTAAAGATATGAAATGGTGAGGCAAGTTCGGAAGGTAGGCTGTATAGCCAACCACCAACATGTAGTTATCTTTATGATCAAATTATGGCATTATATCTTTAAGCGTCATCAGTTAAAAAAGGTAAGATATTAGTTCTATAGATGCTAGAACTTTCATTATCATTCTTTACTGATAATGACATTAAAAACGAAAATTAATTGCGCATGTGGTTCTGATGGTATTACAAATGTTAATGGTTTTATGCATTCAATAATACATTAATTATATTGTTTCATTTTGCAAGGATAATGATATGAATTTATAGTTGAATGTTATCTTATGATCAAATGTTGTATATCTCTCAAACTGGGGGAAACTTCTTATAAGATGGGCAGTAATACTTGCATCAAAATATGAAACATATGAAAAGACTTTAAGCCATATATATGACTCTGGATCTTATAAAATTCATTTTGATAAAGGGTCTATCTAGGAGAATGGTCCTAGAATCATCGAGGAAATGGGGTTAAGCTCACAGTAGAGATCACCAATAGCGGGAACCCAACCTACTCGATTGTTGAGCTGGTCCCATGAAAGAGGCTCAATGTGGTAGAAATAAGTGGACTAGTGATTCTCATGTGGAGTACTGACCTTAGAGATTACACTCCTACTTGTAACACTAGATGCATTTATGATTTGAACTATTATAACTACTACAACATTCCCATGATGACACTGCTCATATGATGTGATCGATTAGGTTGAGTTTATGCTCTTAATAAGTCCAACGCATATAGTGCGGGAGGTATCATTCCGATCACAATTACCTTTTGAGGACTTACCTACATGAGAGGAGCCGTGACAGCCGCAGTTGGGGGTCGGGCTGACCCTTAGAAACTCTCATGAGTCAGTATGTGAGCATGGCCATAACACTCTACCCCGAGACCCAATACTATAAGTATTCTCTATGTATTTTTATCAATTCTTGGTAAAGAGGCCTAATTCAAGGCCTAGTACATTATGTCCCTCAAAATGCGACAAAATGACACTAAGTGTAGGTTCAAAGGCGAAAGCTACCTGCACTGATTGCATAAGATAACGAGCCTTAGATATTCTTACACCTTTTTTATTTTATTTGAAATTTCAATCTTTTTGGGGAGAATGTTGGAAATTTTATTTAAATTATAAAAGATTGAAATTCTTAAACAACTAACTTGACTTAATCACTAACTTCCACTTCTCAAATGGGGTTACTTGCTATAGTTAGTGGAATTAGCTGGCATGATTAGTGGGTTAGTGGTTAACGGTCAGGTGCTGGGTTTCCATCTATTTATACACTAACATTAGTAAAAGTGATAATGACAAAAAAAGATTATGGAAAAGAATATCTCTCTTATCAAAATTCTTATTCATTCTAAATATCAAATTTCCCCTTCCTCTTTTATCTGGGCATTGCTTACAGTTTCAGGTCACCTCCCCTTCACGATCTGCACACAAAAGACACCGACAGAGATGGGTAGTACTGTTAAGGGGCACATCTGTCTTAGCTGATCGTACATGGTCGGCAATACGCCTTTTAGCGCAGCGACCACGCACCTTCCCAAGACCGGTAACATTGTTTCTATATTTATTTTATTAAATTATTTGTTATTTTTATTTTGTATGCAAAAATTCCACAGGAATACCCCGACTAGTCTAAAACTCTATATAGTGTTATATTTCACAGCATAACCTTCTCAGGCCAATTATAATATATTTTCTTAAATAAGCATGGCTATATAATATTCCTATAAAAAAATAAGAGGGGCTACTTTTCAGTGGTTCTTGTCGCGCCATAATAGGACATGTGTGATAAGGCTTATTGTCAGAATGCTACTGAGGGATTGAGTTAAGAATTCCGTAGGAAGTTTGCTTAGTGTGATCAATGTAGTTCAAGCACATGTGAATGATAATAAAAATAAATATGCCTAATGAACAAAGAACTTATGTGCCCTCATGCTCAATTAATGAAACAATGAATGAAATACCATCATAATATGATCAATATTCAAAAAAATGCTAAGAAAATTGAGTTATTCACAATTTAAGAAAACTTACGCCAAGTCTAATTCATCACACAATTGAGATCAAGATACTTTACAACAATTCGAACTATGTATCCATAAGTTCAATTAATTAATTATACTAGTTATTGTGATAACTGGATGATTAAGAGTTTTATCGTTAAGAGGGATAATATGGGATGATCGAATGAGCAGTTATGAGTCCTCGTGAATTTCAAACTTATTTACATTACAAGACTTCATGATTGAAGGTTAACTTGTGTTGGCACTCTAAATTAAGATAGTTTATAGTCCAAGACAAATCCTTGATGGAACTTTAACCCATCAGGTTGATACTATTTCTTATGAATCTAGTAATCTCACCGAGTTATAAATGCCTAATGTTATTATATCTACCATCATAATTTTCTAGGCTGAATTATAAAGATGGGTATTATTATCACTTTTATAGAACAACTTCCATAAGCAATTCCATGGACTCAGGGTCTTATGCATTCACGTGCATCATTCTATGCTATTTAGATGGACAAAAGAAACCTGAGAATTATCGATCAAGTTAGTGCTATTATACCTTTTTGCAAGGTTAACTAGGATGGTTCTGAAATTCTTATTATGTCGAGATAATTAATAAGTCATTCTTGCTTATTTTTTATTAAACCACTTCCTAGTTGATTTTCATGTTAAGAAGGATGTGTAATGAATCTATAATCAAGTATTGCGTAGATTACATTTAGGGCATAAATCTGTTTTGCAGACCATTTGAATTATTAATCTTTTAAGGTGTTTTTCTTAGAATAATTAGGATAAATACATAATGGATTTAACCCAGAATGGGAAACTAGTAAATCCTTAGTAAGTTAAGAATTTGATGTGTAATATGATGATTGGTTAAGATGTTACTTAAATCGATAACTTGTGTTATATACATAACCAACTAAGAACTTCCCATAATGTTATTAAACTTGAAGGCATGCTCGAACTTATGACTTTCTAGTCACATATTATGCGTCTTATTTATTCTCCTCAATTCTCTTTCTTCAATTAGATGTGATATATTGTAATGCAACAAGAGTTAGCTTATGACTGTGATGATTCAGATTATTCTAATTTCTACTGCCGAATTCAAATTTACTTAGAGCATCATATTAGAAATACTTTTAAAATTATTCTCAACTTAAAACTGAGCACATTATCCCACTATTACAATTCTTTCGGGAGATAAATTGATAAATCAAGAAATGAAATAGTTAATAACTTATTACCTCTAATCGATAAATAGCTAGTTGAAGAATCCATGTGATATCGGCAATTACTTGAGTAAGTAATAATTTAACATCAAATAGAAATAATCAATAATTAGGTATAATGATGAAAGGTTAGTAAATTGATACTTCAAGTATAATTAAGCTTTATAAAAATGGAATTATATATGTTTAATTATCATCATTAACAACCAATACATAATCAAATAACCAAATTGGGTATAAAGACTGGTTATACCAAAACCTAATTAATCCACTGTAGGGCAGTAGACTGATTATTCTTAGTAAACTTAATAGAATGCTGTGGAATCTTGTTAAATAAGTTAAGTGATAAATTGCGAACTAACCGATAATCAGAACTTAAGCTCCAATGATTTGATATTTATCGGTGAATTCAACATTTACAGATAGCATGTATTATATGTTATATCGATGATATGATTAGTAATTGAAAAGTATAGCAGTGCGTAACTCACATTGTGTGTAACATCTTGATAGTTGATGTGTATGTATATGAATGTACATGTAGATGTGATAAGCAGTTAATTAAGACACCAGAGATTCTCGATTGGTGTAACAATCCATAGTTATAGAGTATGAACTATTATATGTAATTTGTGACAGATAAGTAATATGGTCAAGAAGGCCGAATACTAATTACGTGAATAAGAACTCAACCCGTATAAATGAGGTGAGTGGATCGCCACTGTGTTAACTTGTAAATGATACACACACACACACATAGAAAACCACATACATTTCTTCAAAAACAGAATTGAAAAGATGGGAAGCAAACTATAATAATGGGTCGATATTTCATATTGTTATTGTTAATAAATTGATTGTTATCTGTGTGTGTGTGTGTTTATTGCATCATGCACTTGGAGGAAGGAGCCAGGCAAGAGCCAGTAAGAGGGGAAAGACGGTGTTATGATTATACATATATTTATATATTGGAGGATGGCCTGGGCGGGAGCCGGTAGGAGGGAAAGACGATGAATCAAATATTTTACTTGTGATCTGTATATGCATATGGATAATATATGATATGAATCACACAAAGTGTGATTTAATTATGTGATATACAAGTATGTTCTATGATATATGTATTATCTGGAGGGATCCAGATAGACTATATTTATGATTTTGTTGTTATGACTGGTGTATCACTATGTTTGGTATATGCGATACGGGTGTGATACGTGTTGTGTATACATAAGATGAACTCTATAGTAAACTATAAGTAACTAATAATAGATCCTATAATATGCGAAATAGAAATTTATGACAACAATATAGAATCAATGACCGAAAATCAGACCATCCTCGAAGACTATGGAGACATTTGTTCTGATTATTTATTTATGAAATATTGTCGATTCCATGTTTTCTCTTGCTCATTCCGACTTGCCTTTGTTACTAGGAGAAAATCATACTTTTTATTTAATATGTATATCATTTTTTATTTTCTTCTGACTCTTCTCACAGAGTTGTCGAGCTCACCTTCCTCAGAGCTATGTTTTTTAGGTTGTGTTGAGGCAAAGGCTCAATTAGAGCGGCAAGGAATTATCTTACAACGGTGTATGATTTTGGTTGTGGATTGTAATCCACTTTGTAAATTTTTATATGTATCAGAAGGTGTAAGTATTAGTACAAATAATGATAGATATTTATACATATATGTATGGGAGTGATATCATGATAGTTGAGTTAGTGTATGTGTAAGAAATATGGAGATGAGGGGCACTATAGATAATTCTCTACAATGGCAGCCTCAAACTCCAACTTCTCGATTCGTTTCATAATTCGAACACACATTATCATCTTCATGTTTTAAGATATATATATACATAAAAAATCACATGATTTGGAGTAAGATTACATGATTTAGAGTTAGTTTACTCCATTTTCTTTGGATTTAAACATTAAAGATTTTTAACAGTAGAACAAACTGGAACGATTAGATAAATGAGTAAACGAACTCCAAATCACTTGATTTTTACATGTGTACATCTTAGAACATGAAGATGATAATGTGCGATTGGATCATGAAAAAGATCGAGATGTTAGAGTTTGATGCTGCCCCTCTAAAGAAATTCTCTAGAGTGTCACATTACCTCTATGTTCCTATACATACACACACTCTCATTTGATGAGGTTGATGAACTGAAATAGCATGGATTGTGTATCTATGTGAATAGGCGATGTCAAGCTGAAATTTTGAGTTGGTTGGAGATGACGAGAATGTTTTTCTTGAGTATATTTCATATGGTTAATGATTCAATCTTGAGGATTTGATAAGTAGGCTGATGTTGGTCGAAATTGTACATGTACATATTTTTTATATCACAACAGAGCAGTATATACAAAGGAGTTGCTGCCGAAATTTTCAAGAAATTGAAGATGATTATGATAATCTATTAATTAATAAGAATGTTAGGTTATTTGAGGACATTAGAAACAGGGACAGTTACACTACTAGTGTAGTAGGTGTATCTGTGTTTTCAGGGTTAGGGAAATGATCCCCTCTCCTTGAAGAAGAAGGGTAGGATATACCTGACATGGTGCTGACATAGAGGCGAAATTGATGGATTGTTGTAACTGCATGATATGTACGTGCAGGATTTGCTGTAATGATCATGATTACTGGCGTTGGTTGGTTGAGATTTCATGCAGGAAAAATCTGCCACTATCCATAACTGCCCGCGCTGATAAAGGCGTTACACGTTATGAATGTGGGGAAGGACAAAGCTGCATAACTGTTGGCGGAGATCAAGAATGATCCATTGTTGGAGCTTCAAGATCAAAGCTAAAGCCTTTAGAACGAAGAGGGTCTTAGAGTGAAGAAGACCCTAAGGAGGTGAATACTTCAGAGTGTATAGGCCTTGGAGTGGTAAAAGTCTAGGAATGACAGAATGCAGCCCCGAATCAGAAATGTTTTCGGTAAGGTGGGCAACTCGGGGAAGGCTGGATGTGGCAGAGGCTTCAAGATGGACCTTGAGAGTTGTGAATGTCTTGAGGAATCCTCGGTAGTTTGGACACGTGTCATCATCCTAGTGCATGTCAAATTTTTATCACTACAAATGATTCCTGCTTCCCTACTTGCCGGAGCCTGCGGAAGGAAAGTTGGGGGGAGCGAAGTGGATCGGAGGGACTTTCAATGCTTAGGCTCACTTTGGCGCTTGCGAACAGAGGAGCGTACGATGAATTTCTTCAGATCATTGTGGACTTTCTAGAATTATTTGGAGACAGTACCGCTGGCTGCCAGTTTCACATTGGTTGGCTGGATTCCTCAAAAGTCACATGCAGTGTCTCTTCGAATCCTAGCATCATTATGATTAGGATTGTAGGGTTTTATAGTTTGGCGATGTACCTTTTCTTCTAGCTGAAAATCTCGAAAAGTAGGCTGACTCTTCAGGGATTGGTGATTTAAATTAAAGGCGGCGTGGCTTCTCGTCCATTTATAAATAGCGAGAAATTTATCAGAGAAAATCCTCTTCATTGTCTTCTTCAAAAATCCTTGCTTCAAAACCTTAACTTTTTCTTTCCTTCCTAGGCCACTATACTCTCCTCTTTTCTCTTCATCAGATGGAGGAAGGAAAAGGAGGGAGGAGGAGAAAGCGAAGATCATGCTCTCTTTTAGAGAGTTTGGTCGGTATGTCACATTAGTTGCCAAGAAGGAGCTATTATGGTTCATTGTTGTTGTGACAGGGTGCCGCCGCAAGAGGGGATTTGCAGGACGGATGGATAGGTCTTCAGTTTGCCCAAACTAAAGGACGTTGGCCTATTTTCGCCTTTAATTATGTCACGACAACACATCATCCCTGATCTCCACCTTCAATTATATCACGGTAATATATCATCTCTGATCTCTGCCTTCAGTTATACATCCTTATCTTCCTCCAAGATCATAATGTGATACGCCCTCCAGTCTAGGCAGTTATGGATAGAGGCAGATTTCTCTGCATGCAATCCCAACAATCAAGTGGCAATTATTACGGATGTTACAATAAATCAACATGTTGTCTTCCATTGATTTTGCAAAGGGGAAAACTTTCAAAAAAGGGGTCGATGAGCTAAATTACAAGTATTCTAAAAAGATTACAAGTAGATCTCCTCTGAGATTCTGGAGAAGTGTGCCGATAGAAGTCTGGTCAGCGCGCGACCACTTTGTCCCTTTGACAATGCGATCGATAGAATTCCCTTCTCGCCTGGTTCGGGGAATCGGAGAACAGAAAGTTGGTAGAACCCTCTTGTTACTTCTCAAAACCGCCTCCACTTGGGAATTCCTTATCGCCTGGTTCCGGAGATTCCTTGAAAGGGAGGAAGATCTTAGGGTATCAGCACCCTGATTAGAGAAGCAGTTCTCTGAATTCTCTGAATTCTTGGAAGCAAGAGAATAGATCTCTGTTTAGCCGTCTCTCTCTGTGCTTCTCTTTTGCCTGTGCCCGTGTTTGTGCTTTCTTGTGCCTCTGGTGGGCTATTTATAAGGAGAGCAGGGGTATAATTGTCCCTTGAAAATCCGAAAACAGATTGAGTCAATCTATTTAAATCTGGAAAGTAGCCTTACTGCGAGGCTAGAATCAGCTTCTGCGAAGCTAGTAATAGCAGGTAGTGTCGATCTCCTGATCTGTTTTGATTCTTTTCAAATAATTGAAAGATCTCCCTTGATCTTCTTACTTGTTTAAGGAGAGTCAAGAGATTATGGTAAATAACTGCCAAATTTAATCTTAGATTTGATCTCGATTGGATTTGATCTTGATCTTGAATAGATTTGATCTCATCTGGAGATTTAATTGGTCAAAGGTGACCGTAAAAGACCCGCAGCAAAGCTGCCGCGTCGAGCTCGCAGCGGAGCTGGAAGGAGCATCTGGCGAACTCAAAAGAAAGCTCTTCAGCGGAGCTGGATAACATCTGTAGCGAAGCTACCATCCTTCTGCGTGGTTACGTGTATGGCTTTGAGCGAAGCTAACTCTCTGCGGAGTTAACTGAGCACTTCAGGCGAAGCTGTAAGTTAGCTTTCTGATAGAGCTTTGAACAGCTTCAAGGCGAAGTTGGACAAACTTAGCAACTTCGCCTCTCAGGCGAGGTTATCCCCTTGGGCTCATGTGATGCTAAGCGTTGAGATAACTTAGCATCTTAGACCTGCTTAGGTCTCTTCAAAGATAATCTGGGCTCACTGTCTGCTTCACTGGATCAGTAGAGTTCAAGTTGCTGATTTGTCCCTCGAAGATGGGTACAGAACTGGTCGTTAGCTTGTATGTCACTTGTCTTTTGTAAATGTCAACAAGTTTAGACATTGTTCAGGCCAGTCAGGAATCTTGTCTTTTTTAGCGTGTCAACAAGACCCCCTTCAAAGTTTTCGAAAGTCTGCAATGGAATAGTTCAGGCTTCGAAATACTTTGAATTGCTTTGATTGATGGTATGTGAAGTACGAACGTCGCCATGGTGGTTGAGTTCAGCTTCGCTTTCAATCCTGCTTCCGGATTAGAATAAGTTCGCCGAGGAATCGTGTAGATTCGCGACTCTGAGTAGCTTCGCGTCTGGATAGCTCCGCGTTCGAGCCTCCCGGAGTAAATTCGCTTCAAATTGGTCTTGGAACGTCGTTCCTTTCCCGAGGCTAACTGCTTTCGGCTAGTTACGAGAAGGATTGCCCTTTTTTCGAAGTTAGAATAACCTCTCTTGCATTAGCAAGGAAGATCATTGCTTCCTCGTGCATTTCCGAGGGAGACAATTCCCTTTCTCAAGGCTTAGTAAATGCCTTAAATTCGCTCGCGCTTTTAAGCTTGAAGCAGCGGCGGTGCGATCAGGCCATGAGGCCTATAAATAGGACACTTGAAGTCCTCGGCAGAGAAGTAGCCTGTTCATGACATCTCCTGGTTGTTCAGAGAAGTATACTCAGATCTCTGAAATAGTGGGGTGCCCACTCTGGTCATTAATCGGCCAAGAACTGGTGAGTCTCGGTCATCCGGAGACTTTACCAATGGACTATTGACTTTAGGGAGTTTATCTCCCTTAATTTAGCTTTATTAGCTACCTCAGGGATTGATTTCCCTTACTCTTCATTTTGTATTTGACTGATTTGCAGAGAAGGGCTTCAGCCCTATTTCCCAGCTTCCCAGCGAAGCTATCATTTTCACCTGATCAAAGAAAGATCATTGCATGCTTGCCTGTTAAGTTCGCCATATAGGCAAGAATTGGGACTTAGTGTCTTCAAGTTTGAGCCAGTCTTGCCATATAGGTGGGGCTAAAACTGCGTCCCTCTGGATCAGTCTAACTTAGCCATATAGGTGAGGCTAGGACTTGGCTTATGCTGAGCTAGCCCATCATCACTGTGCAAGCGAGGCTATCTTCTGCTTAATTGAAATCCATCCTTAAAGCGCAATTGGATCGGATATAAATTGCTTCGCCCAAGGAACTTGACTTAGCGTATCACGCTTGCATTTTCCTTTGATTTACTGCTAACTTATTTTCAGTTTGTATTGCAGTGAACTGTGCTCGCCAGTCTTTCGATTTGATGAAAGAGATCAGAGACTTGCCTCTTGATCTTCTAGTTGAAACTTTAATCCTAACTAGGAGGAACAATCTGGGGTAGCTGATGCGTGTTTCCAGAAGAGGTTGGCAGTCGCTTATCCGAGATGATCCACTTCGAGAAGGGTTGGTAGTCGCTTATCCGAGATGATCCACTTCGGGCAAGCGGACGTCACCTGTAAGGTCTCGGATCCTTCCCTTGCCAATTTTCATTAAAGAAGATCCGACTTTCCAGTGGCAATCGGTCCTTTGCCAATTTTCATCAAAGAAGATCCAGCTTCTTGATGGCAAAACCTGCCATTATGCGAAGGATTACAGCCTTGTGCAGGAGGAAGGCCTTTCGGGTCTAGTTAGTTTGACTTGGAAGTAGATAGGACCACTTGTATGCCTTTGGAGTAATGATTCGGTTGTACGAACCACCTTGATGTAGCGCCAATGTATCTTCCATTTTGAATCAATAAAAGTTTATTTTGTGCTGTTTATCTGCTTTGTCTCCCTCCTTTTTGATCCAAGAACACCTGGAGTGGACCGACGGAGCTAAATTTCCTGCGAAGTTAAAGACAGAATCCTATCTGAATCAGGGACGAGCTTCCAGCGAAGCTAGCATGATTTCTCTGCGAAGTTCGAGCTTTCAGCGGGGTTAAGGTTCATCTTTCGGCGAAGTTACTCAAACGTTGCATGAAGTCGACGCTGAACTCACGGCGGAGTTAGCCCTTAGTGGGGCTGAAGTAACGCTTCTTGGGAAGGCGCCTTAGGCGCCGTCTCAAATTAATTTGAAATGACTGTCTGCGCTCCTTTCGAGGAGGCGACATTTAGGCAATCATCAGCCTATAAAAGCCTGATCGGGCTGAAAGAGAAGGCACCACTTATCTTTGAATTTTCAGAGCACTCTGACTCTCTTCTTCTTCTTCCTCCTCGTTTGGAATTTCAAGAACTTCTTCTTCAGTCCTCCGATGGCTCCCAAAAGACGGGCAAGAAAAGAGGTAGCAACCTCTACGACGGAGGGTCCTTCTCCTCCTCCGGTCATCGAACGACCTATCGCGGGTAGGGATCTTTCCCTTTTGATCAGAGATTTTCATCTCTCTTTTAAAGCCAATTTCTGGCTATCTTCCGATGAATCCAGAGCGATCAATCATGATCTGGTGATCTTAGGGAGTTCAATTCCCTGAATTTCTTTTGATTTCTTGATTGGGAATCTTAGAACCGAAGGGTCTCTTCTTCAAGCTTCCAGGCGAAGCTATCCCTTAGGCGGTTCACATCCTATTGAATGATAGGCTACGAAGCTAACCTTTGGAATATAACTGAAAAGGACCTTATTGCCCTTAAAATAATTTTTAGGCAACAGTACCTTTCTGACGAAGTTAGCCCCTGGGGCTTCGTCGCGTTCTGTTGTTCGAGGTCAAGCTTTCAGAGCGAAGCTAATACTTGGATATTTTTCCTGCATCCTGCCTTCGTGTGGAGTTAAGCTGCAGCTGCGAAGCTAAGCTTCTGAGCGAAGCTATTATTAGGCCAGCTTCGCTCGGAGAGCGAAGCTATGCCTTAACAAAAATTACATTCTTGTTTTAGCTCTCATTTGACTGATGAACTAATCATAGTTTCTCTTTATTTTTGCAGTGTACTATACTCCTGGTCCTCTGAACAGTCTCTTGGCACAGCCAGGGGGCTAGATGGCAACGTCAGCCTGCAGTTTCAAGGGCAGGATTCACTATTCAGCGAGCGAAGCGCTCCTACTCGGGATGCACTTATTCATACTGGGGATCAGCGCACCATGAGGAACATCTTAACTACTGCTCCCTTGAAGATTTCGACCGAAGAATCTATCGAAAGCCCAGCTTCATGTTCGGAGATGCAGCGCCCGACAATGATCACTAGCTGCTAGCCGGAGAAGGGCAGTGGATTTTCAAATTGGATGGTGAGAAGTACTATCTCCCATCTAGCAAGCGGCATTTTCCCATGTCCTTCTTTCAATGTGTGACGAGGGCTCGGAAGATGCAGTGGCAAGTGACTCGGACTACTGACTCTGTTCACGTAGGGAAGTTAATAATTCCGTCCCCTGGTTACACAAGGGTAGGTCCTCCTCCCTGCATATTGGGTCTCCACCCTGGGAATGTACTTCCAGACATCCTAGTGGGAGAAAACCCCGCGGTGGCTCAGACATTTGGAAATCAGTTCTTTAAAGTTTGTGGCAATTATCCAACCACTGATTTCAGGACCCCATGGTGGATTCGCCCTCCCAGGCATGGTAGAGGGACTTGACTCTATATGTCCTTACTCATTTTGAGGAGGATCTGGAGAGGCTGATGTAGGTCCTTCGGGTGCTGGGACTTCAAAAGGAAGTCCCGTAGCTTCTAGCTCATTTGGGTGGACCACGGAGGGTTCGGCAAGTGAAGGTGGGCCAGCCATTCGTGTTGATTCTGCCAAAGATTTTCCAATGGAGCCTGCAGGGACTGATGCAGCCGCCAAGACAATTGAAGCGACATCATCTTTTGGTAGTGTTTCAACCTTTTTTACTCCTGCTATTTATTATGCCTTACTTAAACAAAGTCTTACTGCAGGTGTTCCACCTCTGGGTGCATCGACTTCAAGAGAGTCAATCCGTCTTCCTGAGGGAACCAGGGGTGAAATAAGTACTTCAACCACGGCGGATGCTGCCGAGTTGGATGCCTTGTATCACGGGTTGCCCTTTTATCAGCCTGAACTAGCCAGAGGAAATGAAATTGAGGGAATGGTAGTCATGGAACCAACCTCACTTCCAACTATATCGGTGAGTGAGATGCCATCGGTTTCACCAGTGCCGCCTATCTTGCTAAGCGCGGAGCTGAAGGTGATTACCAGTCCTACTTCTCCAACATTGGTGGTTGAGTCGCCCCTCCCAGAAATAGTCACTAGTCCTACCTCAGTTGTGGCTGGTGTACTGGTCTCGATGAGGACTCCTCCGAGATCACCGACGACCTCTCGTGGTGCTGCAGCCAGTGCTTCTATTATTTCCTCCATAGTTACACCAGCGAAACCAGTGAAAACTCTGTCTTCAGGAGCTGCTCGTTTGCCAGGAGTAATTGAGGCCGAGAACGAACTCGTGGCTGAGTTAGTTGACAGCTTTTATAAGAGCTTGAAGCGATCCATTGCTTTGGTCTTGAAGGGCTCGACTACCTCATTCTCTGCTTTAAAGGTGGTTCTCTCCCGAAGCATTGACAGTATCCGAGACTTTGAAGGGGATGACTAGGTCGCCACATTGGAGTTTCTGGTGGACAGACTCGGGAGGGATGTAGACGAATGGCGCCGTCTTAGCCATTCAGATATGGAGTCTTCAGTTAGCGAACAGCTTGCGCATCTTGTTGCTCAGATGCATGAAGCTCATCCGCCACTCAAGAAGATGCTAAGGCAATTTCTTTTGATTTGAAATTCTTGAAGACAAGGAAAGTAAAGCTCGGGGATGCCATAGACGCTTCTAGCAGTGCTCTTCTTGACGCTGAGGATAAAATTGAAAATGCTAGGGAAATGATCAGGAAGGCTAATCTCCTTTTGTCCAAGGCTGAACCAGTGCGTCTTGAAGAGACTGCCCGGCTTGAGCAACTTAAGGCCCAAGATGACGAAGTCTTGCGGCAGGAGTTAGCACAGAGGGCAACCTTGGTTGAAATTGAAGCTCACTTGGCCCGGACGGCGAGCTTTAATGAGGCCGAGTTGAGGTCACAGGCGCTTATCAGGGCTGCTGAAGAGAGGAAGACTAGGCTGGCCACTCTTGAAGAATGAATCAAGTCATATGAAGCGCCGTTGTAGCTTGTAATCTGTGCATTCATGTATCCCTTTTGGAATCAATAAAAAATGATTTTATTTTGACTCGCCCATTGCATTTCCAACTTATTTTATCTTCTGAATTCTTACTTTCAAGTTGTATCGCAGCCATTTGAGAAAATAGTCCTTACTGGACTAAAAAGATGAGACCTGGCTATCTGTCGGTTCAGAGATCGCAATGACGTAACCGATTAATATGCCACCAAGCTCAAAATTTTGTCATATGATGATAAAGAAATAGTCCTTGTCAGACTGAAAGATGAGACTTGGCTATCTGCCGGTTCAGAGGTCGCAATGACGTAACCGATTGAGAAGCCACCAAGCTCAAAATTTTGTCGTATGATGACAAAGAAATAGTCCTTGCCGGACTGAAAGATGAGACTTGACTATCTGTCAGTTCAGAGGTCGCAATGACGTAACCGTTTGAGAAGCCACCAAGCTCAAAATTTTGTCGTATGATGACAAAGAAATAGTCCTTGCCGGACTGAAAGATGAGACTTGCTATCTGCCGGTTCAGGGGTCGCAATGACGTAACCGATTGAGAAGCCACCAAGCTCGAAATTTTATCGTATGATGACAAAGAAATAGTCCTTGCTGGACTGAAAGATGAGACTTGGTGTCTGCCGGTTCAGAGGTCGCAATGACGTAACCGATTGAGAAGCCACCAAGCTCAAAATTTTATCGTATGATGACAAAGAAATAGTTCTTGCCGGACTGAAAGATGAGACTTGGTTATCTGCCGGTTCAGAGGTCGCAATGACGTAACCGATTGAGAAGCCACCAAGCTCAAAATTTTGTCGTATGATGACAAAGAAATAGTCCTTCCCGGACTAAAAGATGAGACTTGAATATCTGCCGGTTCAGAGGTCGCAATGACGTAACCGATTGAGAAGCCACCAAGCTCAAAATTGGGATGGGACCTGGAAGAAATTATCAGAGGTATATTGTTAACGTGACAACCAAAGAAGTCCACTAAAGACTGAGTGGGACTCAGAAACTTGCTGGGGAGCTAGGAAGTGAATCCCATAAAAGATCATATGTCAGAGGTGTAATGTTAACGTGACAAAAAAAACTTCGTAGGAATTCGGAAAGCAATTTGTCAAAGGTGTATATGTTAACCTGACAAAAAGATATGCCAGAGGTGTAGTGTTAAACGTTGCATGAAAAGGTCTCGTTCTCACTGAGAAAAACGAGGAGATCACTGTCATAGGTTTAATGTTAACTTAATAGCAATATGGATGCCAGAGGTGTAGTGTTAAACGTAGCATGAAAAGGTCTCGTTCTCACTGAGAAAAATGAGGAGATCACTGTCATAGGTTTAATGTTAACTTAACAGCGAAATGGATGTCAGAGGTGTAGTGTTAAACGTAGCATGAAAAGGTCTCGTTCTCACTGAGAAAAACGAGGAGATCATTGTCATAGGTTTAATGTTAACTTAACAGCGAAATGGATGCCAGAGGTGTAGTGTTAAACGTAACATGAAAAGGTCTCGTTCTCACTGAGAAAAATGAGGAGATCACTGTCATAGGTTTAATGTTAACTTAACAGCAAAATGGATGCCAGAGGTGTAGTGTTAAACGTAGCATGAAAAGGTCTCGTTCTCACTGAGAAAAACGAGGAGATCACTGTCATAGGTTTAATGTTAACTTAACAGCAAAATGGATGCCAGAGGTGTAGTGTTAAACATAGCATGAAAAGGTTTCATTCTCACTGAGAAAAACGAGGAGATCACTGTCATAGGTTTAATGTTAACTTAACAGCGAAATGGATGCCAGAGGTGTAGTGTTAAATATAGCATGAAAAGGTCTCGTTCTCACTGAGAAAAAAGAGGAGATCACTGTTATAAGTTTAATGTTAGCTTAACAGCGAAATGGATTTGCAGTATGAGCGATTTTGGTCAAAAGTGTAGTATTAACTTGACCGAGAGATTCATTTACTGTTAGAGGTGTTTGAACATAGCAGTAATTCGAGTGGATCGGTCGTTCTTTATATGTGGTCTTACCATTCTATGGATGAGAATTAGTAAGTGATTTTAGAGAGGGAATGGGAACAGGTCCCTTAGGTTTTTTAGCAAATCCTCAGCTGTCAACGGGTTTGATATGCCTTTACCAACAATCGTTTGAGTTGGGCTAGCCATGCTATTCCCCTCAGCATGATGAGTTGTCGAGGACTTATGTTGGGCTTAAAAGCTAACATTTTCCTCTATCCTTAACCGTTAAAGGTGTTGGATCATTTGGTTAATGCATGTGTAACCTTGATTATTTTTTGAGATAACCAGTGTATGATCAGCTTCCTACTGGTTCATGGTTGTATGATCTCGTTTCGAGGAAGAGAGGGGCGCTCCTTCTGCGTATTTGGATTTGAAGGTCTTGATCAGAGGTGTAATGTTAACTTGATCATGAGAAGGATCCTTATCAAGGATAATATTTCTTTAAGAACTTACCATTGATCGGCATCATGAGTAAATCACCATCTGAAATCATAAGGCGATATGCTCCATTTGAATAGACTGTTTCTATTACAAACGGTCCCTCCCATTTGGGCTGAAATTTGTCTTTGGTTTTGTGAGTCATGATCATTGGTCATCTGACGGCTAAAACCAAATCTCCTTTCTGGAAGACTCTTTGTTTGACCTTCTTATTGAAGGCTTTTGAGATCCGAGCTTGATACAACTCAATGTGCTGCTGAGCTTGTAACCGCCTCTCATCTAAGGCTTCGAGCTCTTGAAGACGCAACCGATCATTGTCCTCTGATGTGATCTTAGTGATCAGAGCGACTTGTAATGACGGCATCTGAATTTCCAACAGTATGACTGCTTCACACTCGTACACCAGGAAAAAGGCGTATTGCCTGTCGGGGTCCGAACCGTGATCCGTAAGCCCAAAGACATTCACCAAGCTTCTCATTCCAATCTCGCTTATTCGAGGAGACGAACTTTTTGAGTAACTTAATGATTGTCTTGTTGAATGCTTCCACCAAGCCATTAGCGGCAGGATTATAGGCAGTTGAAGCCACATTTTGAATTCGGTGTTTATCACAGAATCGATAGAATACCTGGCTTATGAATTGGGGACCGTTATCATAGATGATCCGCCTAGGGACACCAAATCGATGGATGACATGGTGTTTGATGAAATTAACCACGTTGGAAGTTTTGACTTCAACCAGTGGTATGGCTTCTGCCCACTTTGAAAAGTAAATGGTTATCGCTAGGAAGAGGGGCTGATTGGCCCTACGACATCGATTCCCCATGTTTCAAATGGCATGAAGCAACAGTTGAGTGGAGCAACTCCGGAGGCTGGTGTATGAAGTTCGCATGAATTTGGTATGCTTTACACCTTTGTGCATATTGGATGGCATCGGCTATCATGGTTGGCCAATAATATCCAAGCCTATGCAATCTGTCTTTAAGTTTTAGACCTGGCTGATAAGCTCCGCATATGCCGTCGTGTGCTTCTTTAAGCACTTTTTGCGCCTCTGAATTAGAAAGGCGACGGAGGAGGACACCGTCATATGAACGACGGTAAAGTGTCTTCAGGGTTAGATCATAGTAAAAACGGAGAGACCTTCGTCTAATAGATGCCGCTTCTTTAGGATTGTCTGGCAGCAGACCATGTAGAGCATAGTCGATGAAAGGAAATCGCCAATCTCTCGGCTCAAGATCCATCGAGATATTATAGACCTCTCTGTTTCCTAACATATGTTTAGAACAGACAAGATGTCGAGTCGCCACCGTAAGGTGATACTCGGTGTCGACTGGCAAGACTAGTGTTGTTGCTAATGCAGCAAAAGCATCCGCCTTAGTATTCTGAGATCGAGATACGTGCCCGATGTAATAGCCATCAAACAGATTAGCCATTTCGATGACTGCGTGATAATAAGGCACCAAATCCTTGTGACGGACCTCATATTCGCCTTTAACCTGATTGATAATCAATTTTGAATCGCCGTAAGCTTCAAGGTAGCGTACCCGGGCGAGCTGAAGACCAATAAGTAGAGCATTGTATTCCGCTACATTGTTGGAGCATGATTCCGTCAGAGAGAATGCTCTAGGAAGGACATGATTCTGTGGAGAGATAAACATAACCCCCACGCCGGCAATAATCCTGCCTTTAGGGCCTATTCGTGATGCTCCATCAAAGAACATCTGCCAAACTTCATCCTCTGAAGTTACATTAGATTCAAAGACTTCATCTGAAATATCTTCATGAAGTTTAGAGTATTCCGGAACTGGATGAGCAGCCAAGAACTCTGCAAGTGCCTGGCCTTTAACCGCCTTTTGAGGGATAAAGAGCATGTCGTATTGGGACAAGAGCAGAGCCCACTTAGCTAATCTTGAATTCAATGATCCTGGCTTCGTCATGAGGAGACGCAAAGGATTCACTCTGAAAATGACATGTATGGTTTGGCCGACCAAATAATGCCGTGTCTTCTAAACGGCGAAGACAAGAGCTAAGCACTCCTTCTCAATAGGGTTATAGCGAGATTCCGCCCCTATCAGAGTCCTGCTCAGATAATAAATGGCCTGTTCGTGACCATTGTCTTTTTGAGCAAGCAGGGCACCAAGAGATTGGTCCATAACTTTCACATAAAGCAAGAACGGTTTCCCTGATGTGGGAGCCACTAGGACTGGGGGTTTTGTGAGATATCTCTTGATATCCTCGTAAGCTTCCTGACAAGCTTGATCCCATACAAAGGAAACACCCTTTTTCATGAGTCGGGTGAACGGTTGATACCGGCCTGAGAGATTTGCGATGAATCTTCTAATATAAGCCAGTCTACCTTGCAAGCCTCTAAGCTCTTTGAGATTCCTAGGTGGATGCATGCTCTGAATGGTTTTGACTTTGTCTAGGTCAAGATGAATTCCTTTTGATGTAACAATAAATCCAAGGAACTTGCCACTCGAAACTCCCAAGAAGGATTTTGTCGGATTAATCTTCAGCTGATGAGCCCGCATTATGTCGAACATTGTTCTCAAGTCACAAAGATGGTCATTCTTATTGCGGCTTTTGACAACAATGTCGTCGACATAACATTCTACCATTTTTCGGGGATGATTGTTGAAAATTGTGTTCATTGCCCGCTGATAGGTTGCTCTGGCATTCTTTAGTCCGAAGGGCATCACAGTGTAGCAGTATACCCCCAATGGTGTTCGGAACGAAGTATGCTTCTCGTCGTCGGGATACATCTTAATCTGATTGTACCCTGAAAAGCTGTCCATTAAAGACATTCTTTCGGATCCATAGGTATTGTCAATCATGACATCGGTGATGGGCAGTGAGAATTCGTCTTTAGGACAATTGTATTAAGATCACGGTAGTCGATGCAGATCCGTATTTTCTCATTCTTCTTGAGAACAGGAACGATATTAGCAACCCAGTCTGGATGTTATTCCTCCCGTATGAAGCCACATGCAATGAGCTTATGAACTTCAACTTCAATAGCCTCCATAATGTTCAGACGAAACGAGCGTTGCTGCTGTTTGGCTGGCTTGGGGTCAGGTCTAATGTTGTGTCTCGTCAGTAGCTTTCTCATACTATTTTAAGTATGATTTTCCAGATCGAGTACCTGTTGGCTGAGGTACATCAGCTTGTGTCGTGCAAGCGTGTTTTTCCCCTTCAGAATCGTTGAGAGAAGCTGCTGTGAGATTACCATCATCCGGCAGGATGGAGATGACATTGTAAGATTTGCCCTTTGACTCGGACTTCTTTGAATCCCATTGTTCGTCTTGGACAAGGTCTGGGAATATCCACATGATTTCCCGTCTCTAGTGTCAAGGGAACAAGACCCTTATTCTCTTGAGTTTTAGCTGAAGGATGCTTGACTTTCAGCCGTGGTGTAGGGATTGGATAGGTCCCGTCAGGAACTGTACCTTTGGGGTTTTGCCGAACTCGAGGGTCACCATGTTTGCAGTGACTTTCTTTTGCTCTGACTTCAGCGTCAGGACTCCGACGTCGACCAAAGCTTGAATTCTATCCTTGAAGACAAAGCACTTGTCGGTAGGATGATGAATCATCCTATGAAAGAGACAGTATTTGGGATCGTTCGTACGTCCTATTTCATTAGGACGTCGAGCATCCGGCAGCTTCAATTTATTCCCTTTGTGGAGTAAATGGAATATTGTGACCACCTGATCGTCTTTGAAGGAGTATTGTTTCGAAGAAAACTTAGACCCCTGATTATTGAAGCCGCTCTTCTTGGCCTTCGACTGAATATCCCCTGACAATTCTACGGACATACTCTCTTTCCCTTTGGCTTGAGAAGACTGTGCCATGTCGCCACGTCCTTTATTATTCATACCCCATTTGCCTTTAGGGGTAGATGGTTCAAACTTTTTAGCCGACTTTTTGGCTATCTCAGCTTGCTCGACCAGTTCTTTCCAAGTATAGGCTTTGACAGCCCCCATGCAAACTTCTACTTGGTCTAAGAAGTTGTGCTTGCACGTCTGTAAGAGCATGGGTAATGACATCCCTGCTGGGCACATCAGAGACAAGTTTCTGAACCGCTCGATGTAATCTCGGACAGATTCACCCTTCTTCTGTACGGTAGAGAGGAGTTTATCCATGGTTACCTCAGTATCATCCTCATAGAAACGGGAAAGAAATTGGGTTTCCAGGTCGATCCAGGAATTGACAGAGCACGGAGGGAGACTTTGGAACTAGTCAAATGCTACCCCCTTTAAGGTGCCAATGAATAACCTAGCCATGATAGCATCATTGTCTATAATATTACCAGTCTGAGACCGAAAATAGTAGACGTGCTGGTTTGGCGAGCTCTTACCATCGTACGTATGTAACGTTGGTGGTTTGAACTTTGGTGGGTATGGTACTGAATCCCATTCCCGCGGGTAAGGACGGACTGCCCCTACTTTCTTTAGTTCATCCCTCTGAGTTAGGGACGCGATTTGAGCTTGGATGCCTTTAAGAACTTCAGCGTCCAAAGAAGAACCCTCCTTTGACTTCTCCGTCCTTGGCTGTTCATTGCTAAGATGTTCTTCCTCATCATGGTTACTCCTGGTATCATTATTATTCCGGTTATTGAGGAGTGAGCGAGCATCTGTTGAATGTTGTCCAAAGCTTCTTGCTGGGTCTTGGAAGTTTGCTCCTGAGCTTCCAACCGTCGACGAAGGTCATCATTACCATTATCAGCCATATTCACTGATACTTTATCCGTTCACCCCGAGCTGACTATTGCCGAAAAGGCATACTCACTGTCTTCGTCCTCTTCATCAGATGTTAGACTAATCCTTTCATTGGTTCTGGTAAGGTTACTGCAGTTGAGGAAGATGGCTGTGCATAACTGTATGGTATTGCAACCCTAAATCTGGTGTTCCGGAAGACACCTTCTTCATGTACCAAGACTTCGCCGAGGCCTGGGCTATAATCCAGATCTGGAGAACTGGAGGGAGTGGCATGGGACGCTCGTCTGCCCCTGCGCAGCTCTCATCCTCTTCCGATCATGTTAACGGATGCAGAGGGCAGATCCCGTGATATGTTCCTTTTGCGATGTTTCACCGGAGCTTGTATCGACAGTCGATCAAAAACTGATCGTCGGCCTGGAAGAGTGGCGGGGATTGGTTCTAACCGGCAATGGACCGAGTGGAGTGTCACCGACTGACATCCCACTTGTTGACAACAGGAGGGAGAAGTTTGGAAAGATTCCGACTTTCGTTTGCTTGTCAAGAATTCCCGCAAGTCAGACCCAGTTGGGTCTAAACGATTTAACACAGAGGCTCTGTTGGATCGCGGATAGGGTGATGCCCTACTCTTTTCCTCTCTGCAGAGGTAGTTAGCACTGAATAGTGCTTTAGCTCTAGCTTCGCGGTTAAGAATCTTGGGAATGTCCTTGGGTGCTGAAGCTGCATAAGCATCGCTGTTAACACTTAGGGATGATCCCTTAGCTCCGCTGCGAAGGGTGAGCTTAGCGCTTGATGAACTGGGGAGCGAAGCACGCTGTGGTGCTTTATCCGCTATATTGCTGCGAAGGTGATTAGCCCTAGATAGTGCCTTGGCTCTAAATTTGCGGCTAAAAGCTTTGAAAATGCCCTTAGGCGCTGAAGCTGCATAAGCACCGCTATCAGCACTAAGGGGCAATCCCTTAGCTTCGCTGCAAAGAGCAAGTTTAGCATACTGTGGTGCTTTGGTTCCAACTTCGCGGCTGCGAACTCCATGCGTACCCTGAGGTACTGTGCTTGGCACACCATCGGTAGCTTCGCTCATAAGAACGAGGCTGGCGTGAGGAGTTACTGCTCCTGAATTAGGCGAAGGCATCATCGCCGTTGTAACTTCGCGGCTGATAGTCTCGTCGAAGCAGACAGGCATCTTGCCTTTTTCTTTACGAGAGGGACGAACTTGTGGCGTAGCTATGCCTGAAGCTTCATACATAGCCTTCTGCTTTGGCCTCCACATCTGCTTTGAAAGAGGAGACTTAGGTTCGCAGGGAACCTGACTAGCCACACGCGAGGCTGGGAGGTGTTGGAAGGATTCTGCTTCTGGTTTCTGCTCCGAAACCTTGGCCATGGAGACCTTTCTATGATTTCGTGCACGGAGCATTGAACCACCCCAGAGAGGAGTCCTTCGAATTTTCCTTGGTCGAAATGAACGACTAGGTTTTTAAAGGTAACAGGTTCAAGATTCTGACTTTTGCATTGCGGGCCTGCTTCCTTGTTGCGCCAGAGGACCATGGTAGGCTCGTAGGGAGCCTTATCTGTTTCCACAGAGACTTGCTTCGAAGATTTAGCCAGAGAGGCTCTGGCCATACCGGCTTCCTTGAATTCAGAAGTAGACCTAAAGGTCTGTTCGTCGCATTGCGACACTTGATTCTCAACAGTGGAGAAATCCTTCCCCAGCGGAGTCTCCATCTTGTCTTCCATTGATTATGTAAAGGGGAAAACTTTCAAAAAAGGGGTCGAGGAGCTAAATTATAAGTATTCTAAAAAGATTACAAGTAGATCTCCTCTGAGATTCTGGAGAAGTGTGCCGATAGGAGTCTGGTCAGCGCGCGACCACTTTATCCCTATGACGATGCGATCGATGGGATTCCCTTCTCGCCTGGTTTGGGGAATCGGAGAACAGAAGGTTGGTAGAACCCTCTTGTTACTTCTCAAAACCGCCTCCACTTGGGAATTCCTTCTCGCCTGGTTCTGGAGATTCCTTGAGAGGGAGGAAGATCTTAGGGTATCATCACCCTGATTAGAGAAGCAGTTCTCTGAATTCTCTGAATTCTTGGAAGCAAGAGAATAGATCTCTGTTTAGCCGTCTCTCTCTCTGTGCGTCTCTTTTGCCTGTGCGCGTGTTTGTGCTTTCTTGTGCCTCTGGTGGGCTATTTATAAAGAGAGCAGGGGTATAATTGTCCCATGAAAATCCGGAAACAAATTGAGTCAATCTGTTTAAATCTGAAAAGCAGCCTTACTGCGAGGCTAGAATCAGCTTTTGCGAAGCTAGGAATAGCAGGTAGCGTCGATCTCCTGATCTGTTTTGATCTTTCCAAATAATTGAAAGATTTCCCTTGATCTTCTTACTTATTTTAGGAGAGTTAAGAGATTATGGTAAACAACTGCCAAATTTGATCTCAGATTTGATCTCGATTGGATTTGATCTTGATCTTGAATAGATTTGATCTCATCTGGAGATTTAATTGGTCAAAGTTGACCATAAAAGACCTGCAGCGGAGCTACCGCGTCGAGCTCGCAACAGAGCTGGAAGGAGCATCTGGCGAAGTCAGAAGAAAGTTCTTCAGCGGAGCTGGATAACATCTGTAGCGAATCTACCATCCTTCTGTGCAGTTACGTGTATCGCTTCGAGCGAAGCTAACTCTTTGCGAAGTTAACTGAGCACTTCAGGCGAAGCTGTAAGTTAGCTCTCCGATAGAGCTTTGAACAGCTTCAAGGCGAAGTTGGACAAACTAGCCTCTCAGGCGAGGTTATCCCCTTGGGCTCATGTGATGCTAAGTGTTGAGCTAACTTAGCATCTTAGACCTGTTTAGGTCTCTTCAAAGACAATCTGGGCTCACTGTCTGCTTCACTGGATCAGTAGAGTCCAAGTTGCTGATTTGTCCCTCGGAGATGGGTACAGAACTGGTCGTCATCTTGTCTGTCACTTGTCTTTTGTAAATGTCAACAAGTTTAGACATTATTCAGGCCAGTCAGGAATCTTGTCTTTTTTAGAGTGTCAACACATGTGCAGATTATGAGGATCATGTCCGTACCATCCGCCCTGATGTACGGGTCAGACCAAGCATAAAAAGACCTTCTCTTCTGCAAGAAAAAGGTCTCTCTCTCATTTTCCTTTTCGAAGAAAAAGTCCAGCACTAAGACTCTGACATATAATCTCTGTAAATCCTGTGACTAGTAGATCCTTCTCCTCCTCGTGGTTTTTCCTGATTTACATTTCCACGTAAAAATCTTATATCTCTCTTTTTTCTGTGCTGTGTATTATTTTTACTTACACACTCTCTAATTTCCTATCTATTTTCGCTTGTGGTGAGGATCGACTATCCGATCATTCACGACAAAAAAACTCCACCACAAACTGGTGTTTTCATTGAGACTTGAGTCCTAACACTCAGAACTCTCCCTTACCAAAATCATCCTCAAAAAATCTCTCCAATGAGCCATAGTCGTGAAAAGCAACCGATCACCGGCAATGAGACCACCTCTAAAGGCGAATCCATTGTCACCGCTAGTACATAATCTCCACAAGCAGCCTTAACCTCAGCCCCATAGTTGAAGAGAAACTGTCTCCATACCTTCATAGGGGGTAGCCGGAGACATCCACCCGCCAACAACATACGAAAGCCAACTCCTCCAAATGTTCACTGACATGAAGGAGGAGATGGCAAAGAAGCAGGCTCTATTCGACCGCGAGCGGGAGCAAGCGATGCATGATCGAGAAAACACGTCCCGTGAACGAGAGGAGTTGAAGCGTCTAAACAACTAACTCCTCGCTTAAATCACAATCCTCCAGAACACCCAAGGGGCGCCTCCATCGCAAAAAAGGCCCACTGATACAGGGCCCAAAGCAGCGAGCACTCTCAGAGCCGAAGGCATCATAGAACAACCTCTCCTACTCCTCCAGACCAATCCGAAGATGATCAGATTCGTCTCATCTCCGTACGAGAGATCATCACGATTATACACGGAGGAATAGCAAAGAATTCGTTTACGTTAAAGATCTCGATAAGCTTATATAAAAGCGAAACGAAGATGCCAGAGTGCCACACCACGACAGACTCAGAACACCACTGATGCATCTAACTCCCCCTTCTCCAAAGGTATATTGGAATGTGAATTTTCTAAGAAGTTCACGATTCCAAGTTTGACTGCTACTGTGGTCGGAACGACCCAGTTCAGCACCTCCTCTAGTATCAAGACAAGATGGTGATCCATGTTAGAAATAACTCCATCTTGTCTCGGATCTTCCCCTCCAGCTTGAAGGGAGTAGCCTCCGATTGGTTCTACTTTCTTTCGTCATGATTGATCTGCAATTTTGAGGATTCACCAAGTTGTTTCTATCTCATTACTCCTCCTGCCAAGAGTTTAAGCAGAACAATTATCATCTCTTCTCCATCAAAATGAGACCTTCCGACAGCCTCAAGGTGTACGTTGATCTAGTCAAAGTATACAACTGTGGCGAGGACGCCCTCACTCTCATGTTCATCATGGGGCTGCGAATCACCCACCCATTGTACAAGCATCTGGTGAAGTACAATGTCACCCGTTGGAGCGAGGTCAAGTACCGCGCCCAATCGTACATTCAGTTGGAGGAAGCAATAAAGAGCTTCCCCAACTAATCTCTCAACCGTAGCGATAATGGAGAAAACTGAAACCACATCACGGAGGCCCTTTCGTCAACAACCCGAGACACGGGTAGGGTGCTTTCAAGAAGCGACCATTTCTGAACCCACAGCAGAGCCCACTCCGAGCTTACCCAATGGATGACAGATTCACCCCGCTGAACCTCCTGACCCAAGACGTCTTCGAAGCCATCAAGATTCAACCCTGGGTGAAGCGTCTAGAACCGAATCAACATGATCCTTCCTGTCCCAGAATGAAAGATTACTGTTCTTTTCATGATCAGGCACCAAACTTCCCAGTGTCGTCCCTCTCGAAGGTCTTGTCCAATAAGGATATCTTTGAAAATACGTCTTTATACCCAGAGCCGCGTCCGAGACAAAAGGGTAGCTGGGAGCTCCATCTCTGACCCGACTATTGTACATGGTCACTCAGTAGAAAGCAATTGACTAACACCAACTCTACCGACAATAACAGGGAAGTCCTATGAACAAATAATACTTGTTTGGACACATATATTGCATAAATATTATTATATTCCTACATATATTTTATAATGAATATTGCAAATAACTTGTCTTAATGTCCTAATTCATGCAGGTATGATAGGGAGAAGATAATCACGAAATTTATCCAATTAAATTCAAAAGTTCAAAAGAAAGGGGATCGGTTCAAATCCAAAGATTCTAGAAGCTATTTTATCTGAAAACTGGATATATCAGATAATATAATATCATCTAATTTCAAGAAAAAAATGGATTGTTTAAAAACCTTATCGATTTTGTTGAAGATAAATATATATCTCATCAATTCTATAAGACAAACTGAAAATCAAAGAGGATAAATGGATAGAGAGAGGATCAACGGATGAGATGAAACAATTTAAATTCGGATTCAAGCTGAATACAGTTTAGCATTTTAATCATAACGTTCACTACCAAAACTCAAATCTAATGATTCAAAATGCTACAGAAAGAAGACTTAATGGATACAATTTCTCTATTGATCCCTCGTTCCAATTCTATCATTTGGTAAGTGATATTCAGCAATCAACACGCCAACAAGTTGCAGATCAGAAATGAATTTCTAGATAAATTAAATCAAGTTTGGAGATAAGGAGAGAATTCAAATTCAGAAATATACAGCTCTTCCTATCTTCATACGCATTCTATTCCTCTAGTTTTCTTATATAAATACCATCATACCTTGAAGGCAGAAAGGACACCACTTCAGAGAGAGATTTAGTTCAGATTTTCTTTTCTTCTTCATTGTAATTTTTATTTTCTTTATTTTATTTTATTTTTAGGTTAGAGAGAGTTACATGATCAAAAGAGAGGAAGAATTATTGTAGAGTGACACTATTGTAATCTTTTCTTCAAGAAACTGATATTGAAGGTGACAATCAATGGAGGTTTTCCACTTTTCCTCATTGTACTCGATCTCGTCGAAGTCCTGTTTTCTTTATTCTTCTTTATTGCTTTACTTTACTTCATGTTAAGGTAAATTTTCATTATGATTCAACAGTAGAGGTAAATATTCTTCTTTTATTTCTTTTTGTTTTTGATTTTTGCATCAACACTTTTCTTTATCTCTTTTTGTTTCTTTTTCTTTTATAATTAAAATAAAAAAATCACCATCTCTTCTTCTACCATCTTCTCTTAACTTAACTTAATATTTTTATTTTCTTTTTATAAACTGAGAAGATAAGTATTAATTAGTTTTTGTAAATTAAAAGAAGAAACTTACATAACGGTTCCATCGATGTCCCTGCCTGTGGATCACGACCCGTTAACCCTAGGCTACACGGTAGAATTGAGGACCTAGCACTGTTCTAAATTTCTGTATTTTTTGTGCAAGTTTGGCTCGATCAATAAATTTTGGTGCCGTTGCCAGGGAGGGACAGTAAGTTTTTTCTTTTTAATTTACTTTAACGAATTAATTCCTTTTTTCTTCTTTATTTTGGTGTACATGGTCTACAGTGGACATATTGCTTCTCTGTGCCTCTGTCCAAAAAGGCAGAGCATCAGAGCTCACAACTGTGATGAACTACTAACTGTAGTCTCTTGCAGGTTATTTTTCAGAGATTAGCTTTGCAGATTGCTTTTCAGAGATTAGCTCTATGCAGTTATTAGTTTATATGTTTAACTCACTCTGTACATATTTCTAATCAACAGTAACTTGTTACTTTGTAAATTCTAAAAAATATTTAAACTCCTGCATCTTAGGGATCTGTCTATTTCGTTTCTTTACATTACTGTTGAAGAGTGCTGGAGCAAAGGTATGTGTGCATTGCATATAGTTTGAGAAATATATTTTGAGTGATTTATATTGCCTGAATGTTACCTTTTGCTTTATACTTGTACACTGCACTAAAAAGACTAAGGGCATCTCCTTAAACAAGATAAGGTGGGGAAGTCATTACCCTTCCTTAGCCTAAAAATCATCTCCTCACTCACTAACCCAGCCTAACATAAAATTGAGTAGACGTTGACCCTAGGGATATCTCGGACTCAAATAGAGATTGACTTAAGGGAGAAGTTGCTAGAAGTTGGCTCTTGCCAAATCGGTGTTTAAGGTTGGGGATTGAGGGGTGAAACCCCAAAGGCTGGTGGTTTGGCATAATTAGGCCCATCGCTTTTAAGTGCGGTACCTCCCACCAATCTTGCCCCTACCTGGCCGATTAACTTGTGGTCAGGTTCTGCAATATACCTCCTGTGGATAATCAACAGTTAGGAGTCGTCTAGGTCTAAGCTCTACCCTAACATAGGCTAGATTTTTCTTTATTTTCTTGTTTGATTATTTGTTTGTTTTTATTTGTTCTTGTGAAAATGGATTATAATTACAATTATTCTGATTATAACTCAAATCCATATTTCACCCCAACCTCTTTCAATTCGGATATTATCAAGCCGGTATTACATAACCTAACCAACCAATTATGCCAGATTAGTCTTATCTGAATCAATATATGCCTCAATCCCAATACTATGAAAAAAAATGGGACAATCATCACCACTCTTCACCGAGTCAGTGGGAATCCCCGAGTCTTACTATCAACAGCCTTACCAACAAACAGCTTCATATAATTCATACCAAGACCAACCTATAGAAGAGAAATCTTCTTTAGAAAAGACTGTTGAAGCCTTCCTTGAGTCCACACGACAAGTACAAGTTACTGCGGACTCAATTCTCCCAAACAATTCCCAAATCCAAGATTCTTACTCTAATTTTCAAGTTCAACCACAACAAGAACCTGTTGACTTAGAAAAGAATATGGAATTATGATTCAGTCCCAAAATGATTGTATTCAATCCTAAACGGATTGTCTCAAATCTCTTAACAGGTTAGAAGTAAAAGTGAGTCATTTGGTCAATACAATTAATGATAGGAATGAGGAAATTCTGCCTAACACATTTTCGACCACTCTTGATTCTCCTAGCCATATTAACAAAGAATCATGGTATCTTGGAGATTTTAACCAAGATTCAATTTCACCATAAAACTTTGAACTTGACCAATATCAACCCATTGACAAATTGACAAGTTTTCATTTCAATAAGATTGAACTTGAAGATGAATGTGATATCGATTCCCAATGTTATATTCAGTTTCACTTTTTGAATCTATGCTGACTCTTGTTTTCTTACCCGATTTGGACCCAATTCCGAAGCCAACACTGATTCCTATCCTCGTAGAGCTTGAACATGAACCAACTATATTGGATAGTCATATTCCATTGTTGGAAAATGAATGTGAACTTGAATTTTATGATTTGGACTAAACCTATGAACCAACTCCGACTCTAGAGCCTAAACTTGATTTGAGTTTTATTCCTGAGTCAATATCAGTTCCTATTCCTTTCATTGTTGAGCCCAAATTATCCATTCTACAAAACCACATTCCACTGTTGGACTAAGATTTATATCAATATGACTCCGTGATGATATCCCAAGATTGATCATATAACTGAAAAAAATTTCATGCTAGGATCTTGCACGATCCTATTCATATTGGGGAGTATAAAATGCTAATAAAAAAGAGGTCCTGAAAGGTGGGTTCCATGAAAATTCACAGTATCTAGATTGGGCAGAAACGCTTGACCCAATGAGAATACCACCGGAACCACCATCTTGAGGTGACAATTTTCCTTCCCTTTCTCCTTTTTCATGTATTATTGCATTTCATTAATACATTGAGGATAATGCATAAGTTAGGTTTGGGGGAGGGTTTACTAACAAGCTAACTTCACTAATTAAAAAAAAATCTTTCTTTAAAACTTTTTGAAAAGGAAAGTAATACTTTGACTTATTTTTGTTAAAAATTAAGTTAATTTTAAGGAATAAGAGGATCATAATTAGGATTTCTTATACTTAGTCAAAATAAAATTATTTGTTTGATTTTCAGGTTAGAAAGAAAAATTAGAAAAGTAATTTAGTCTTAATTTTTACCATGATGAAATATGCATACTTTATTCACTTACACACTTAGGGTTCTAAAACAAGATTCTTATGCCTTATACACACACACACATATCAAAAAAAATTCTCTGATTAAGCTGGGTATTTGTGCCTCATAAAGCATAAGTATTCACGCCTAAATTTGGTTCATATAAATGAAAATTCTTAGTTTTGTGACCTTGTTTGCTCGAGTCCTAAGTCTTTGGGGTGTTTTCTCACCCGGTGCCCTAAAATCGTCTGGCTTGGGAGTCACCGACTAAGGCTCATTACATGGACGAATTAGAAAGCCTAATAGAGCTAAGAGATATTACCACCATAAATTTAAAAAAAGAAAATAATAAGGTATAAGAGTTAGAGTTGAAGAATCCTGAACCAAATTTTCATGGTCACAAGATGCATATGATTTAGGGTAAAATAATAGACTTAATGAGAAATACAATTTTAATCATTACCCAAGTTTTTGAATAAAGACTAAGTTTAGGAATGACTAAGTTTTAATAATCCTATGACTTATAAATTACTTGAAATTTTACATTAATACTTCAAATATTTTTTTCTTTCAAAATGCGTTTTCAAAAAAAATACTAGCAATTTATTTCTTTTTCTTCATGGATTTTGTGGGTGCAATCCACTTAAAACCCTCATAAGACAAAACTCGTCCTCTAGGGGCAACCTAGAGGTTTAACGGCTTATTGCACGTGCTAAGTGCAACCATAAATTTTACGAAAGTGAGTTAAGTTTGGTCAGTTTAGTTTTTCTTTTCTCTTTGTTTGCTCGAGGACGAGCAAAAGATAAGTATAGGGGTGTGTTTGGACACATATATTGCATTAATATTATTACATTCCTACATATATTCTGTAATGAGTATTACAAGTAACTTGTCTTAATGTCCTAATTCATGCAGGGTATGATAGGGAGAAGATAATCATGAAATTTATCCAATTAAATTTAAAAGTTCAAAAGAAAGGGGATCGATTCAAATCCAAATGTTCTAAAAGCTATCTTATCTGAAAACTGGATATATCAGATAAGATAATATCATCTAATTTCAAGGAAAATGGATTGTTTAAAAACCCTATCGGTTTTGTTGAAGATAAATGTATATCTTATCAATTCTAGAAGACAAACTGAAAATCAAAGAGGATAAATGGATAGAGAGAAGATCAACGGATGAGATGAAGCAATTTAAATTCGGATTCAGGCTAAATATAGTTTAGCATTTTAATCATAACTTTCGCTACCAAAATTCAAATCTAATGATTCAAAATGCTACAGAAAGAAGACTTAAAGGGCTACAATTCTTCTGTTGATCCCTCATTTCAATTCTATCATATGATAAGTGATATTCAGCAATCAACACGCCAACAAACTGCAGATTAAAATTGAATTTCTGGATAAATCAAATCAAGTTTGGAGATAAGGGGAGAATTCAAATTCAGAAATATACAGCTCTTCCTATCTTCATACGCGTTCTATCCCTCTGATTTTCTCCTATAAATATCCTCATACTATGAACGCAGAAAGGACACCACTTCAGAGAGAGATTTAGTTTAGGTTTCTCTTCTCCTTCATTGTAATTTTTATTTTCTTTATTTTATTTTATTTTTAGGGTAGAAAAAGTTACATGATCAAAAGAGAGGAAGCGTTATTGTAGAGTGACACTATTGTAATCTTTTCTTCAAGAAACTGATATTGAAGGTGAAAATCAATGGAGATTTTCCACTTTTCCTCATTGTGCTCGATCTCGCCGAAACCCTGCTTTCTTTATTCTTCTTTATTACTTTGCTTTACTTCATGTTAAGGTAAATTTTCATTATGATTCAACAGTAGAGGTAAATATTCTTCTTTATTTCTTTTTATTTTTTATTTTTGTATCAACACTTTTCTTTATCTCTTTTTGTTTCTTTTTCTTTTATAATTAAAATAAAACAACATCACCATCTCTTCTTCTACCATCTTCTCTTACTTAACTTAATATTTTTATTTTCTTTTTATAAACTGAGAAGATAAGTATTAATTAGTTTTTGTAAATTAAAATAAAAAACTTACATAACGCTTCCATCGCTGTCCCTCCCTGTGGATCACAACCCGTTAGCCCTAGGCTACACGGTAGAATTGAGGACCTAGCACTGTTCTAAATTTCTGTATTTTTTTGTGCAGGTTTGGCTCGATCAACAATACTCCATGTATCTCATTCCACTTTCATGTATTTTATAAAAATCATTTAATAAAAATACATTCTGACACCTAATTGTTTCCCTACATCCTTTTCAGGATCTCATCGGCCCTCATCTGGCTAGTCTATGAGCTCCTCTCTCTGGGGTACTGTGATTGCATGTCTGAGGAGGGATTCCCCCCAACTCGAGATCTATAACATCAGCATCTGACTCCTGTTTCCTACATCATTTGCAGGATCTGCTAATCCGCTCACCAGCCCCCATGCGGCTTACTCATGAGCGCCTTTTTTCGTAGACCTCCGCTTGAGTGTTTCAAGGAGGGAAGCTCCTACTTGAGAATGATAATACAAGCATTCGTCTCCGAAATCTTCCTGACTCCTTCCTAAACAGGCAACTACATGTCCAACTCCGCAGCTGAGGACTCCCTTCAATCGGAGACCTTTATCTGTATGTTTCGAAAAGGAAAGCCCCCACTCGAGAACGATTACACGAGCATCTGGCTTCGGACACTCTTTGACTCATCTATGATTGAGCAATTACCCTCTGGAAGACTCATCCCCAATCAGGCAACTACCACCTTCAAGGCTCATCCCCGGTTGGGCAATTACCATTCGGAAGTTTCATCCCCAACAGATAGCTGTCAGGCTCATCACCAATCGGGCAACTACCATTCGGAAGGTTCATTCCCAGTTAGGCTACTACCAGTTTGTCAGTGTTCCGAGAAGGAAAGCTTCCACTCGAGAATCATAATGCAAACACCTATCTATGGGTTCCTAAAGCTCATCCTCAATTGGACAACTACCCTAGAAAGCTCTTCCCCAATTGAGCAATTGCATATCTAACTCTGTTGCTGAGGGCTCCCCTCACTTGAAATCCCATGCTCGTGTGTTCTGAGGAGAGAAACCCCCTGTAATACCCCGTTCCCGGAATACGTACTTAATTGCGTATTCAGTTTTTCGATCGTATTTTTCGATTTACTTTCCGTATTTGACCAATTTCAGTTTCAAATATCATTTTCTAATATATTAGATTTTATGTGAATTTCTGGAATTTTCTAGAATTAAAATGAATTTCTTCAAAACCGGTGTCGACCAGTGCCGCTGATCGATTCCCGAATTTTTATCTTGCAAACTACTTAGAATTTCTAGAAGATTCTTTAGACATTTCTTCCTAGAATTATATTTCTTACTTAAATACTTTTTCTGAAGATTTTACGAATTTATGGATGTTCCACCGGAGTCGGTAGAAGACTGATTCCAGTATTTTTTATTTCACAATCAGTTAGAAATTTCTAGATGGTCCTTTAGACTTTATTGCTTAGAATCATATTTTCTATCTACATTCTTTTTCTGAGAATTTTATGATTTTATGAAAATTCTTTCGGAGTCGGTAGGTAACTGATTCCGGGATTTTTAGATTTAAAACTATAAAGTATTTCTTAAAAAGGATTTCATATTAAGTCTTCTTATATTATTATTGATTTTTGGTGAAAATTGCGAGTCGTTCCGAGATACTTGAATCTCGGACGATTTCGGTATTTTCGAAATATTTTCCCGCATGCTCGACTTTAACTCGGGAATCTGTGTTTCTGATATTTTCATTTTTGGAGACCAAGAAAATATCTTCATTTATCCAATTCTTTTCCATTTTCCTTTTCTCTATTTTCCTTTCCTTCCTTGCTAAGTTAAAGGATTTTCCATTTTCCACAATTCTACAAAATCCCAATTTTCCAACAAATATCTCAAACTCCACACCCTTCCCCATTAATGCAACCCTCTCTCTCTTCCCCATGGCCGGCCAAGTGGCCAAGGAGAGACACCCATCCCATCCCCTATTTTGCAACTAAACCCCTCCCTTCTACATAATTACATCTCCTTTACAAAAATCAAAACCTATATAAATCCTTTCCTTTGCAATTCTTTTCTTTTTCTTCACTTCAACAAAATCCTCACCTTCACAAAATCCTTCTCCATCTCCATCTCAAACCCTAATTCCAAAGAACACCTCAAGGCCTTCATCTTCTTCTCAAGCTACCACAACCCTTGGATTTGGATCGCATCTCACTTCGTCGGAAGCATCGCCAAGGACCTAGTTGGTGATAGCCGTCGACAACGATTATTCGGAACTCGTAGAACCTTCACATAACCATTCGAAGTGAGTATCTTTACTCACCAAGACTAGGCAACTTCCTTGTATATTTGTGTTGACAATTTCATGTACATATGTTCTATAAAAATCATGTTTTTAGCCCATCAAACAATCACCATAAAATCTGTTCTGTATCCTGTTTTCCCAGGATTAGTCGACTTAACCTAGAACCTAGTCGACTAACCCACTTTAGTTGAAACGTAGCTTTTCTGATTTTCACAGTTTTAGTCGACTAAGCCATTTTACCAGTCGACTAGACCCCCCTAGTCGACTACATTTTGACCCCTAGTCGACTAATTTTCCTTGAACCAAAAACACCAACTCTCGGCCCTAGTCGACTTATCCTAATTTTATAGTCGACTTGGAACCCCTAGTCGACTACACCCTTGACCCTAGTCGACTCCTGAAACCAACTCAACTCTCTGTATCTCAAACTTAGTCGACTTAAGTATCTGTTAGTCGACTTGTAGTTCCCTGTTAGTCGACTACCCATTTTACCTAGTCGACTAACTCTTCCTGAAACAGAAACCCAAACTCTCTGGAACACAGTATTAGTCGACCACCCTACTTTCCTAGTCGACTAACCCTTCTATTAGTCGACTACTATTCTGACCTAGTCGACTAACTTATGGCTGTCTGGTATTGTGATTTCCTTCTTGACTATGTATCTTACCCTTGATACATGTGTGGTATATTATTCCTGTTCATGCTTCATAACTAGTATTCCATGACTTGTTCATTAATACTATCGACCGCTTGTCAATTCTTTAGACTTGTTAGTTTTATGTTTCCTTTTAACACATGTATATCACCTGATTTGCTAGACCCTTTTGTTAGGCCATAACTTACCCTGACTATTATCAATTCTTTGATATGTTTGGTTGCTTGTTAGATATACATCACCACTTATCATGCTATCTCTTGACACCAAGCATGATACACCGGTTCTTATAATTATCACGATAAAGGAAATGTAGTACCTGATTACTGTTATGTACTGATCACTGTTATGTATTACTGTTATGATATTGCTCATTTCCTTAATCTGATAATTATGTTAATAAATCATAAAAAGGACAACTTGTATGGGTATGGGAGGAAGTGATGGATGCCGGAATGATATCTTGCTTATAGTGATGGATATGATATATATATATGGCGGACGACTATAGTGGGACTTAGGGCCCACATGAGTACATATAGGGGGACTTTGGGCCTCCAAACCGGTCCCAGGTGGTGGGAACCGTTGGACCAACTAACTGGTCCCCGGTGTATGTGAACCACTATAAGAAGCTCTGTCAGTTCTCCATCTGCTTCCGTTAACAACCCTCGACTCGCTTATATATGGATGTATGTGTGTTGGGGTGCACACCTGGACACATGCCGAGATATATGAGTCAGATGAGTAATAATAACAATAGATGTCAGTTATGTTTCCTGTTATAGTTTCTGTTATGTGTACCTGCGATGATTCCTGTTATATTTTACCGTTATGACTCCCGTTACACGTGTTATGGACCCCTGATCATTATTGTTCTGTATTCCTGTTACTATCATACGAATTGCAACTCTGATTATATACGCTTGGATATTCGGTGGCATGAGACAAAAGGTATATATATGAGGGTTTCCTTGTTTGGATTATTCCTTCGATGTACTAGTCTCATGGGACCGTGACCTAAGCGTATACAATCACTTTTGCACACAAACAGTTTTACTTGGATTTCCTGTACCATGATGATTATACCATACGTGTCTTCTTATACTACACTTGTGTTCTAACCCTTATTCATGTCTCTTAGCCACTTGGCTATAGTTGTTTACTATTATATGTCTTGACCTTTGGATTTGTATATTCAGATTTCGAAGCTTGGATCGTAGTGGAGCCATCCACTGTAGATTGAGCTTCCGCTAGTGAGCAGGCTAGCTCTTCTTCCTTCGTGCCGGGCTCCTCTTTTGACTCACGGGATCTCCATCCTACTCGTGAGCTTTTGTGTATATCTTGTGTATTTCTCTTTTGGACTTGGTTATGATGTAATACACATGTAATGTGTAATACTTTATAATATCCTGTGATAACTTTGTATGTGTATTTCTTGTGTTGGCATATGTATGAATACCACGCTTCGTGTGTACTCTGATTTCTTGTTGTACTTTTATGCTTAGCGTATATGTGTGGGGGCAAATCTGACCCACGTATATACGTTGCAGTGACGTCCCCGTATCCGTGGAATCGGGGCGTTACACCCCCACTCGAGAATGATAGCACTATCATCCTTTGGGCTCCCCTCGGCTCGTTCCCACCAACCAAAGGACCCAGTCGGGCAGCCAACCAGATGACCCAGTCTATCTCCACGACTGAAGCCCTCCTTCACTCGGAGATCAACACCTGTACGCTCAAAGATGAGATACCATCTGGAGAGGTAACACAGACACATCACATTCTTGCCATCCGAAAGTCAAGCCTCTGAAGGGGTGTGGTCATTCTACAGTATAAACCAGGCAAGATTTAAACATAACTCGAAATACATGTCATTACATTTCACTAAGTTTTATTATGTCATTACATTTGACAAATGGAATACATGAAATTTGTTTACAACCCTGTGTTTTCACTTTTGAAAAAGAGATACAGTTGATCCGAATATTTATTCCACCACCATGGCCTGCCCATGATCAAGAACAACATAGATTCGTTCGTGGAGATCCCCCAAAAGCAGCCAACTGCCATGGCTTCCAAGCAGGCAACCATATGCCTCGATAGTAGCTCACATGCCTCCAAGGGAGCCAAACCAGTGCCGCTCACTGCGACGGTCCCCAAGAAGCCCTTCAAGAGCAAGACAACAACGTCCGGCCAGATGGACTACAGAAAAACACCCCAGAAGGAGAAATCAGTATTTCTCTGCTTTTGTGTTCTGTCGAAGAGAATCAGGCTTCGGGTGAGAAGCAATTTTTCAGCACACACGAGTGAAGAGCTCCCTCTCTTCCTCCCTCTTATGTCCTATATTGAGGTAAGGTCAGATCCTTTAAAATGATCCTCACCCTCTAAAAAACAGGCGACTCAGAACTAGATAATCGGCTCCAATCAAAGCACGCCACTAACCAACCCCTGGATGACAGAGCCCTGTCACAATGGTTGATATGTTATGAGAGCTCCTCACAATGACTGATATATTAAGCCACCACACTCTCGAACAGCGGGAGTTCAACCACCATCTTCTTCTTTTCCCTTTCCTTTATCCATTTGTTAAAGAGGAGAAAAAGATACATGGTGACTTCGCAAGAGAGCAGAGGAGGAATTCAAAGATACAGATTTCTCAGAGGTGAGGCTACTTCCACCTGAAGGATCCAGCCTATTTATAGATGGAGGAGCCAAACCGTCTCAACTTCGAAGTTCTCAATCTTTGAGAATCAGTTCACATCCTGAGTTTTTCTGTCAATCAAAAGGCAGACTATCAACTAATGCTCTTCATGATCTCAGTCATCATGGCGTCAGGATCTGAAGAGACGCCAGTTACAGGTTTCAAGAAAATCAACCAATCAATGTGCCAGTTGTCAGCCAGCAGCGTGATCTTCAAATCAATCCAGAAGAATCCACATTAAAGATCTAGATCTCCTTGCCCATGAGTATCAAGAAGACCTTAAGGCACCAAATAATCTCTCGTCAACTTCGCTCTCCCGACTTCTCTTCCGCAGGCTTCGACAAGCGGAAGAGCGAGGGGCATTTGTAGTGGTTAAAATTTGATCCTTACATGATGATGAGACGTGTCCTAGCAATCAGGAGCCTCCATCACTTGGGGCCATCTGAAGCCGCTCTCCTCCAGAGGATGCTTCCATTTTGATAACTCTGATGATTTCAGCCATCCCGAAGCTCCCACCATTCTGGAGACTTGGTTTCGCAATACAACTACAACAACAGATCATTCATGATCTCCATCTTCAATTACATCACCAAATCATCCATTATCTCTGCCTTCAGTTACGTAGCCTTATCTTCCTCCACGTTTATAACGTGGTACCCATCTAGCCTGGGCAGTTATAGATAGAGGCGAATTTCTTTGCATGCAGTCCTAACAATTAAGTGCCAATTATCACGATTGTTACAATAAGTCAACACATGCAGATCATGCGATTATGAGGATCACGCCCCTACCCTATGCAGGAGATCAGATCAAGCATAAAATGATCTTCTCCTCTAGTGAGAAAGACATCTCTCTCTCATTTTTCTTTCTGAAGAAAAAGCCCAGCAGAAAAACTCTAGCATATAATCTCCATAAATCTTGTAACCAATGGTTTATAGTGGATTCTTCTCCTCTTTCCTGTGATTTTTCTCAATTTAAGTTCCCATGTAAAAAAATTTTCTCTCTCTTTTCCTATGCTATGTATTATTTTCACTCACACACTTCCCAATTTCCTAATTATTTTCGCTTGGGGTGAGGATCGACTGTCCGATCACTCGCGGCGAAAAGTCTTCACCACAAATGGAAATAGTTATGGTTAGATCTTGACTGGTGTAATACCCATGGTTTAATAATACATGTATACATATTTAATAATAATACCAATCGTAATTGGATTCTGATAATTTATTTTCTTACATTTTTGATAAATTAAGATTTTAATTCTTTTCTATTTGAAGTAGATTGAAACTCTACTTGACTTGTCTTTTATATTTTCCAAGTTTTATGGATTCTATCTTTCAAATTGTTTTAATTTTAATAAGCTTTCTATTCTTTATATTATAATTTGAAATTTTCTAGAATCCTATGCAAATAAAATTCAAATTCTTATTTTTTTTAATTAAATTACAAATTCAAGTTTGATAAATTATTTTGTACTTTCACATATATTTTCTTCTCAATAAAGCCCAACAGCCAGCCCACACTCCTTATTTATTCATTTTTATTTCTTTTCATTCTAAGCTCAGCCCGGCCTTTTGGGCTTTACAAGAAAAAGAAAAAATAGGCCCACAAGCCCACTCAACCCTCTCCCTCCTTATATGTTTTCTCTCATCTTCCGCCTTTCTCTCCCCTAATCGAACCCTAACCCTAACGGACCTCTCTCCCCACTTCCATCCCCTACTTTGCAGCGACAGCCACCCATACCACCTCCTACCTTTACCTTGCCTTTGACGTCGACCGTAAACCCATACCAAACTCTCACTCTTCCCCAGGCCACCACCTCCTTGACATGCAGTCACGTCGTCATCTCCTTCTTCCTTTCCTCCGCCACATGCCGTCTTCCTTTCCTGTCATCGCCGACCAGCCGCTCGCAGCACTGCCTTCACCGCCGCCGCCTACAGACCCGCGCGCGTCGCCAGTATCACTCCTTTCTCGCGAGCACCACCGACACCTTCACCCATTCGCTCCCTGTCTCCACCTTCTACATCGGCCACGTAGCCTCCATGGGCTCCCTCCTTCGCATCACCAACTGACGCCGCACCTTCTTCCCTTGTCTGCAGCGCGCCACTGTGCCCACCTCCTCTTTCCTGTCGTTGCAACCTCCCTTCTGTCTCTTCTCTCTCATTCTCTAGCTCACCCCGGGCGAGGCCAACCGCCGCCACCTCTTCCCAACAACCCTGACAGCAAGCTCTGCCCATTCTTCTCACCGTGTGTAACCACTGCCCTCCTCCCTTCACGCCACCCTGTAGTCACGCCGGCAGCCACCCAACTCCTCGCCATGCCGACAGCCCTCGTCTCCTCCTTTGACGTCCACAAAATAGCATATGCGACCTCCTTTGCCTGCACCAAACTGCCACTGCACCCTCTCGACACCGCTGGTCTTCTCTTCGCCTCCCGATATGATGCCTGAAAGAGAAAACAAAGAGAAAAATCAGTTGAGTTCTTTTGTTAGGAGAGGAGATCTGGCCAGCTTTCATCCGATCC
Source organism: Agave tequilana (assembly GCA_038442645.1). Lineage (NCBI taxonomy): Eukaryota > Viridiplantae > Streptophyta > Magnoliopsida > Asparagales > Asparagaceae > Agave > Agave tequilana. Next base: position 67,198 of record JAVJIF010003018.1, read on the forward strand.
AGATCCGCAGAATACTCTGTGAGTATTTTTCTTAACTCCCTCTCCAAATAAGTAATGTTTTATTAATTCACTTGATAAGTTATTTACTTAATGTTTAATTATTTAATGGCTTATTTAATTTTTCTGTTAAATAAAGGAATTTAGAAAATTACAAGCTTCAAGATTTAATTTCTTTTACAAGTTGATAATCAGTTTGCCTGGATTTATTCATCTGGTGACTGCATAAATTTTGTTTATCTTTTACCTTCACCATCCTTGTACGTGGAGTTTCCCGTAAACCGATAACACTATTGAATATTATAATAAATATAGGTGGATTTATACTTTTATTTAATCTTTAAGTCATATTCCTCTAAGAGGAATGCAATAGATTATTAAGTAATGGATTACTATTCTGTGGGAGATTTAGAAATATTAAGAGATAGTGGATTAGATATACCCTTGATGTTTATATGTATATGGATTGTGCATCACAGAGAGGCGAGTGCTTCTTCTTTAGTTCTTGAGTATTTATTTATCACTTTGATTCGGATCTAATTGTGATGAATCTTGAACTATAATTTAATTTGATCTTAAAGTTTGATTAGTTCGTGATTATAGTTAAATATTGTTGGCCCAGTGGCCTTCCACTCTAGTTTTGATGATGATTAACTCATGTAGTTATGTTTACTAATTATCTTGTGATGTTTAGTTTCAGATCATTTAATCAAGATATTAGTTGGTGATTGCTTCAACAAAATGGTTTGGAAGCTTTCACATGGTGATTCCAAAGCCCGAGCATCAAGATCATACATAGCACTCGTTGGAGTCAACCTCGGTGGATCACGGTTTGGATCGAGTCGACTTGAAGATGGAGATCGTCAAGAAGACTTAGGTATCCTAGTTTAGTTTGTGTTTTAAATCCATGTGTAAAGATTAGATAGTGTGATATGCTCAAGTTCACAACACACACACGTTTTATGTTTTGGATATTGGTTTTCGGTTTTCGGTTTAACCGATATTGGTTTTCATGAATAGTTAGATCAAAACAAGTTTAAATGGTTTTATGTATTGTAGATTCATTCTATATACATGCATGCTTAACTTCCTAAGACAAACTTATTTTGACTTACCTATTCATGAGGTTTTGTGTTTTGGTATTTTTAACAAAACATATTTTGGTAATTAAAGACAAAAACAATGATATATATATGTTTCTTGTATATTGGATTTCTATCCATATGCAACTTACTTCAAAGTGTTTAAGTATCATGTTTTTATATTTGGATGAGTTTTGGACAAAACAAATTTTCATTTGAAAAATCCAAGTTTGGAAAAATACGTGTTTTGGTTTTCGGTAATTTTTTCATAACACAAAAATGGTTCAAAATGATTGTTATTTGTGTTGAAATTTTAACACATATTTGTATATCATATATAATGTTAGAAACTATTTTTGTGAATTTTTAGAAGTTTTATGGGATTTATTATAATTATTTAAAACCCAATTTTCTGACCCAGATTGCCTTCTGCCAGGCTCTGGCGGTCGACCGGGCCGGTCGACCGGACCCAGAGTCGGTCGACCGGGACGGTCGACCGACGTGCACACACCTGTGCGGTCGACCGGCCAGAGAGCTTTGCTCTCTGGATTTTTACGGTCGACCGGCCGGTCGACCGCTGGCTTCCAACGGTCATTTTTTTGACCGTTGGCGGTCGACCGGGCGGTCGACCGCCAGCCGCCTAGGCTGAAAAGTCAGCCTAACGGCTAGTTTTTTGTTGGAGGCTATTTAAGCCTCATTCCTTTGGGATTTTGATAAGGTTTTTAAGCAAGAAAAATTAGAGCTTCTCCAGAGTTTATTTCCAAGTTTTCAAAAGTGTTTTTGGGCTTTAAACTTCAAATTTGGCTTTGTGTTTTAGGGTTTAGAAAAATTAAAGAAAATAGAAATTTGGGAGATTTGTATTGTTCTTCAATTCTATCATCTTCAAAGTGTTTTCCCAAGTGTTTTTCTTTGAGTTTTTATTTTTCAAACTCTTGGTTTTTCACACTTGAGCTATATCTCCTATCCTATCTATTTAGGATCATTTGTTTGTGGGAAAAGAATTTGGTTTGTGGTTGAGATATATCACTTATTGTACCCTCCTTGATTTGTTGTATCCCTTTTTGGTAGAGGTTGATTGGAGTGGTGGCTAGCTCCCTCTTTGGTAGAGGTTGAGGTTATGGTTTACTCCCTCTTGGTGAGGTGGAGTTGGATTGGTGTTTGTATCCCTCTTCGGTAGAGATGGATTGTGCTTGTATCCCTCTTCGGTAGAGGTGGATTTGGTTGTATTGGTTGAGAGAGGAGTTCGGTACTCCCGGTTGTATTTGTACAAAATCCTCAGTGGAGGTTCCCTCAGTGAGAGTCCTAGGGGGACAAGTTAGTGGATTAGAAATCCTTCTCGGTGAAGGCGGGGACGTAGAGCTCGGTGCTCGAACCTCGAAACACATCTTGTTGTTTGCGTTTGATCCATTGACTCTAAACTCTCTCTCCCTTTATTTGTGTTGTGCCTGGCATTAATTCATATTGCTTATCCCTATATGCTTGGTTGTGTTTGTTTGTGTGCCTCACTTGTGCTTAACCACGAGAGCTTCATATAGCGCCTCAACTCTTATTCAGAGGAATCAAGAGGAGTTAGTCCAGAGCCCTTCACGGGGAATTCGGCTACACTCGTTTGTTGCACTAAGTGTAGTTGCAAAATATTTTTTAATTTTCGCATTTAGTTCATTAGATTAGCGGTACACCTATTCATCCCCCCTCTAGGTGTACTTACAAATATGTGGCTTTTATGTGAAATATTTATCAGACTTGATTTTCCTTAATACGTGATAATTTTAATGGGAATTCAATTAGATCTTGAGGTTTGATTAAATAAGAGAAAAATGTGTGCTTACTCTTAGCATATGAGATTTAGCTAGTTTTATTTAGGTGACCCTTGGATTGGTGATCCTGGAGGGTATAGATCATTCATCAAGCTTGAGAAATAATACTCTGATGTCTATGTTGATTGTATTGAAATCAAATTTTAAGGAATCAATTATTGTTGTACTCTAGTGCATATGGATGTGATCTTGTGATTATTTTCTTGATGGGTCTGGCAATAGCTGGATCTTAATTGTATATATGAATATCTTACCATTAAGTTTGATGTGTATTGTAGGGATGATTTTGAGTTATTGATAGTAAGAATTTTTGGATTCATTCACTGATTAGTTTAATCAGAACATGGATGAGCTCTTATTGATATTGAATACTAGATGCAGAGAGAAAACCTAAGTTCTGTACCTAGACACAGAGAGAAAATCTAGGTTCTGTTTGTTTGAGGATGTTCCACCCATTAGTAATGTTTTGATCTCGATCTCCTTGATTTAGTATGATTGATGTATCCTAAAATTGACACTGTGTGCCACATTTGGTTTATTGTAGGAGCCTTATAGGGAGTCATCATTGATTTAGTGTCATTAATATATTTGGATGTGATGTATCTGACATTGTTACTTCATCCATATCCCTGCTGGTCAATTTACATATATTATTTATCGTAAGCATATTGATAAATCAATACATGTCATGTAAATAGTATAATTCATGTTACCGAATTTACTAAAAAATAATTATAATACTGTTATATTGTTACATTGTTATATTGTTTACACTGTTACTGTACTGTGTTATCCTTATAATCTAGATAACATGAATATTAGATAACTTACATCGGGGTTGGAGAAATTGATAGAGGAGATGGTATCGATATTTTGGGTGGACCTAAGATATAGGTTGCGGAGCCGAAAGAGGGTTTCACTACAGGATTCTCGAGGAATGACTGGTATCACATCTATTTACTGTTCTACTATTCAACAGTTATATTGTTCACTGCTACTGACTACCTAGCAGTAGGGTCTGGTTCAGCGTCAGAAAACTTGGTCATGGTCTCGGGTATATACGAGACCCATCTAAAACACAGAACCCGTCTCTATCTATCACTTTCAAATAACATAGGACCCCAATCAACATTGTAGTAGGCGTAATATGAGATGCATTTTACTGCATGTGAAAATTGGTGTTCCCTGACATAATTAATAATAATAAACCTTTCATAATGCACCGTAAATTGATGTGTATTCACTTGTATATATAGGCGTTGATAAACACATGACCCATGATTTTATCACAGATTGATTTCATTACTGTTTATTTACGTATTATATGTTATTGTACTGGTAATATACTTAAAATGTAGAGATGATTAATGCTAACACATTTAATAATAGACATAAAATGTTAAAATTTTTGAAATATGATTCTATCACAGATTGGTTACATTACTATTGTATGTTACTGCGCTTGCAATATAATTAAAATTTAATGTTTATTATTATATCATACTGTACTATTTCTCTCATTTTATCACTCATTAGGCCACTTTCTGATGATCCTAGATTTGCATATCCAGATTTAAGGGTACTATTTTATTGATTAGGTGTTTGAAAGAGATCACGCATTACGAGGAGCCTATAGCTTTCCTTGTTTGCTCATCATATCTCTGGTATTGATTATGTATTCATCTTTATTCTTATTTTGTTTGATTGATTCCCTATATATAGATTGGACTCAACATTTATTCTATTTCATTATTCATAAAATAATGTATCTTTGTGTAGAATTTATATGTGATATAGAAGCGATTTTAATGATTTCATAGTTGATTTATATAACTTACTCAGGTTATATTAGGTTTAGCGTGTATACGTTGGGTATTCTCCTAACATATATGCGTCACTGACTCTCATCACGTACCGTTTTCGCGTACTTTAGGAAGCGGAGCGTGACACATGGTCTATTTTTTTAAATAGGCTTTTTGGAATTGATATGACCATGTCTCTTTAAAGTACGTATCTCTATCTCTGGTATGGTTGGTTGGCAACAGAGTGTCAGTGAGTTTGCACTGTTCTTTTTGAGTGAAGATCCCATCAATGGTATCTGCAAACTTTGAACTCGAGGTGAGAGAGATCCCAGCAGCGGAAGGTTTCGACTGCCCATAGACTAATCGAGAAGGAGCTCGTAGGTTGTTGCTTGCTTTACCATCTTCGTATGGGGGGACACTCCCACATCGGGATATACAAGCGTTAGGGATGCTGATGGAGGACACTCCCATTAGCGGGGTAGGGACTCCGAGCAAGGGACACTCCCAAGATGGAGGGTTTTGACTACCTGTAAGCTAATCAAAAGTAAATCTATATGCTGGTGCCTATGTTACCATCTCTGAGTGGGGAACACTCCCACATTGGGAAGTACATGCATTAGAGATTCTGATGGGTGACACTTACATTAGCGGGGTAGGGACTCCAAGCGGGGGACACTTCCACAGCGAAGGGTTTTGACTGCCCTAGGCTAATCGAGTGGGAGCCCATAGGTTGGTGCTTGTGTTATCGTCTCTGAGTGGGGGGCAATCTCACATCGGGATATATAAGCATTAGATATTCTAATGTGGGACACTCCCATCTGTGGGGCAGGGACTCCAAGCAGGGGACACTCTCACAGCCGAGGGTTTCGACTGCCCGTAGGCTAATTGAGAGGGAGCCCGTATGTAACGAACCTTGGATTTCTGATGGAAAAGTCCTCTAGTTGGTCTTCTCACTAAAGAGGAGAAAACCCCAAGCTCCTCTTCAATTTCTTCCTATAACGCCTTCTCTAGCTCATGATTCTTTCTAGGGTTTCTAGTTAAAATCTGGAGGGTAAGAGGTTGAGGATAAATATTAAAAATGACCTAGAGAAAATAGTCCAAAGATTATATAAATGGTAGAAGAACTAGAGTTAGGGTCCAATCAGAACACAGTTCTGCCACCCAGATTAGTCGACTACTGAGATCATTAGTCAACTAATGACTAATAGGTCTGTTAGATTAGTCGACTAGAATAAAGGGTTAGGACTGATCTATATCAAGTCGGTTGTGTTAGTCAACTAGTATAGTCGACTAGTCTGGCTTCTCAACTCTCTGTTGAGGTTATTAGTCAACTACTCTGAGCTACTAGTCAACTAGACTGGCTTCAAACTCAAAATATACATCTACTGATCTTTTCACTAGTCGACTACCCTGGCAATTAGTCAACTAATCTGCGCATCACTGCACCAAGTCTCTTAGCAACATGTAATACGCATATATACACATCAAAACTCTTAACAACATATATATATATATATATATATATATATATATACACACACACACACACACACACACACACACACACACACACACACTTTTATTCATTAAAACTCTCATCAATACATACGTACATATATATATATATATATATATATATATATATATATATATATATATATACATATATATATACATATATATACCCATCCATACATGAAATAAACTTTCAAAATTTGCAGGGTGCTACATTCACCCCACCTAAGTACGAATTTGATCCCTGAAATTCACTATCCAGGTAAATGAAATCAAATTGCAGTGGGTCCCAAAGAAATCAATTCGCGCATCAAAATAGGAAAATGGATGTAGCCAAATTACAGAAAAAGCCAATCGTAAACACAATGAAAATATGTGAAAAACTCGAAAGGAAAAAAAATCACGGAGAGAGAGAACTTTCACTATGTTAATGGCGATTACAATTTTGTTCTCTGAGTTCGGGTGAACGTGATCCCTTTCTCACTGGAAAGGATATCCTATTTATACAAGTTGTGTCAAATAGATAAGGTTAGAGAGTCCTGCTCAGTTTGAATACCAAAATTTCTTATCTTGCTAAGGGTCAAGCCAAACATCCTGGTTTGAACCGATATAGGAGTGTCTATCTCTATGTTGTGGTTGTGCTCGGCTGTGGATAAGAATGAGCTGCTCCCGAGAGGTCACCCAGATACTGGGTTAAATCTTGGAAGTAGTCACGCGTCGCACATCCGTCAGAGGTTGAATGGACACGTGCCACAATCTTGGGAGGGTCAGAAAGTGACCACTACAGATGCTCCCTCTACTCTCTTTTCTTCGGAAGAAGTCGGGAACTCTCCCTCAGGGAATTTCAGGTTCTCGGAGTCTTCGATGTAGATAAGGGAATAAAATGAAATTAGGACCTTCTGGGCTTGGACTTAAGGTGTCTGTTGTCACTTCAAGTTTTGTCCTGTAGTAGCGTGCTCAACAATACGACCTGGTGAAGCTTTAAATATGTGCACATCCGACGTAACTCCGATCAAATTACCGCCTCTTGTGCGATGTAGCGTTCGAGGTTGGTACCACGTATCTGAAGTAACGTTGTCAATCGTATCTGCCATAACATATGTAGGGCGTTGATTGAATAATGGTCCATTTCCCTAGGGTTAAGATGATTACACCCTAAGGTTTTGGGCATTTTTTCTCAAATTTCTACTTCATCTTCTTCTTTCTTGCCTCATTCCGATCTTTTGATCTTTGAATCTCTGACATTCCCTTATTCTTGCTGAAAATGAATAAAGGGGGAAATCCAGCCCTTCCGATGGATCGGACAAGAGAGATTCCTGTCGCACCAGGATAGGGATAGACTTCGATCCAAAAACTTCTAAGCTTCACGAACAGGAAGCGGTGGATAAATACCTGGCTATCTATGGCATTCGTTGGAGCCCAGGAATAAAAATTGAGTTTTGTCCCAATGATGTTGATGTTACCTCGGCTCCACCTGATGAGGGTGTGTATATGCATCCTCTAGTGCTGGCACTTGGATTAAGACTGCTAATGATGAAGTTCGTTCGCAGCATTTTGATGTTTTTTTTTATAGAGTCGTCCCCTCTCAGCAATCGGCGGTGGCATAACGTACAGTTCTGGGGTTCGAGGCCCTCTGTGACTTATATACTTCCGAGGCTTGTCATTGTGAGGTTTTTAGCGCTGCGTACTTGTTGCAGAAGACCACTATAGTTGCTCGCTGTTTTATTCCCCAGAGCGAGGTAAAAAAGATTATCGTCAACATGGTCGATAGCGACCGCGGCATGCGTGACACCGTGGTTCGTGTTGGCCCAAGGGTACACTCTCCAGTTTTATTTTGATGATTACAAACCACATGACGTTATTTGGTACTAATCAAGTTTGTGAGTTTATAAGTATTTTAGGTTCTAAGAAAATTATTGGTGTATTCTTCCTTAAAAAGAAGGTATTCTAGTCTCACGATCGCTCAAGGGAAGGGTTTGAATTTGGACGATCAAGATTCACATTTTGTAGAAACCCTCTTGAAGATTGCTTGAAGAAATAGAATACAATTATAAGATAATAGAATGTTTAAAGTATAGCGTGTAGAATTGATGTTGAAGAGGTCACACGTATAAAATATAAGTTTTCAAAATATGAGTTTTAACATCTAGTTTTTCTCACTTTGGTATGTTACAAGGTTTGGCGCTTGATACATGTCCTATGTTTTTCTAAATTTATATATCCTATTTCTATCATGTATCCTAAAGCCTATGTATTGCCAAAATATGTTTCTAACTATTATGAAATATTTAAAAATAAGTTAAATTCAAATTTTATCCAAAACTATGTTTTTAGGCTAGGTCAGTCGACCGAACCTCGAGGCCATTTATGGCCTTAGCCTGTGCATGCCGTGCATGTTTATTGGGTGATTGAACGGTCGACCAGCAAACCTAGCGATCGACCGGGCGATCGACCGACTATCACTAGCTTGGTCTCGGTTGAGATCGGTCGACCGGGCGGTCGTCCGATGTCAACAAATAGTTCAAACTATTTGAGCTACCGGTCGACCGAAATTCTGTCAAAGCCACAATAACGGCTAATTTTTAAAAATCTATTTATTTAACTTTTTCTCAACGGGTATATCTGCTCTTCTTGGGTCTAATCTCTCCTAATGACCTGATAGGCTTTTCTAACAGTATTTTATCATTTGCCTATATATATGTAGAGAATTACTAATAATTCTTTTGGAAAATATTTGAAAATCAAGTTTATTCAAAAGAAAAGATTTCAAATTTTCTTGCTTCTTGTGCTCTCACTTCAAAACTAATTTCTGCAAGTTTTTAGCTCTTAAATTGATTCATCTCAACTAATTTTCTCTTTCACAAACTTCTTGAGCTTCATCTCACATCAAATATTATAAAAAGTTATAAAAGGGATTGTTTATAATCTTTGAGGTCACCTGATTGTACATGTTTATTGCATATCTATTATTACATTCCTACATCTATCTTATAATAATTTCTACTATTTTTTGTCTTAATGTCTTATTTTGCAGGTTTGTCTTAATGAAGGGAGAGAAGATAAGACCAAATAAACGACAGTTAAATTCTGATTTAATTGGATCTATTTGGTTAATTGAATATAAGCCAAATAAATACAGTTAAAATCAGATTTAAAAAAATCAATTTGATTAGCTTGAAGAATCAAAGAGATAGAGGCAAATTCAGAAGTCCAAATGCAACCCTCAACATACAAAGGAATATCTAAGGATTGGGATGTACATTCAGAAGATTCAGAGAGAGATTCAGAGAGATAAGACACAATCTAACTGAAGATCAAGAGATAAAACAAAAATTTATCTCCAATCTTATCAGAAGATCTTTTTTGTTGAATAAGAGATTTTACCCGTATCTTCGTATGCTCTCCCTTATCCAGTTTTGGCTATAAATACATGCATTTTTAAAAGCAAAGGGGCACCGTTGAGCAGCGATAGACTTTAGGCTAGGTTTTTACTTTAGTTTAGAGTTCTGTTTTTGTTTTCATATAATTATCAGATTTATTTATATAACTTAGAGGAGAGAAGAGTTTCATGGGAGAAAAAGAGTGAAACTTGTACTGAGAGTGATACCAGTGTAAGTATTCTTCCTTTCTTTTATTGTTATTCAATTAAATCGAAGGTTGCATTTTTTTTATTTTTGTTTTTCTTTGCTTTCCTCTGAGGCTTACACCGTAGGTTGGTGCTTGCATTACCATCTTCGAGTGGGGAACGCTTCTATATCAGAATGTACAAGCAATAAGGATTCTGATGAGGGACACTCCCATCAGCAATGTGAGCTAAAACGATTAGGAGCAAAAAATATAATTTCATTCTATGATTCGAAACATAATACAAGGAATTAATTAAAATACTAGGAAATTATCGGAGGAGGTACTCTCTTGTCTTCATTGGAGATATGTGATCACTCAATCGCCTTGTAATGTATGATTATGCGTTGTTATCACGCACCGCTTCTCAAAATATGGTATGCATGTACGTGACAATGGCCAGCAGATACTCACGAAGAGTGAAATCTCTTCCTTGAACACCTATAATTAGTAATCGAATTAGCATTATAAGGAATTAAGTAACTATTATCTCAATAAAAACTAGGTGGATAACATATGACTATTATAATTAGTATTTATATGAGCTATAATATAAATAGCTAATTTTAGAGTTAGTAACAAATTTTTAGTAATTATTAATTTGTAACTAGAATTCATATAAACTATTCATAAATTAGTATTTATTTAGTGTTTAAAATGACTATTTAACTGTAAAGAACCAGTATTTAAATAACTTCTAAAATAACTAGTATAATAACATTGAATGAAATATCTAAAATAAATGAACCTGGATACAGTCGATACCACTACAAAAAAATAAGATACTTATTTTAAAGACTTAAAAATTAAGACTAACGTGAATTGTTTGATTATCTAGACCGCGAACCTGACCCGATACCAGTTGCTGTTAAGGGACAGCTAGACTCCGCGATAAGAGGCAGATGTATATACTTTCCTTTCTTTCATTTTCAACTATTAATTTTTCAGTATCATATCTCTGATATCGATAATGTAATGTGGTCACGATTACACTATGTGCACACTACTTTGTTCCAATTGTACGTTGATCATTTTATTGTTCATTTTACTATTAAATTTTGATATCATCATCGGTTTCATCACATGATCACGTTGTTGTTGGCCCAAAGGCCCATCACTCTAGTTTTGATGATGATCAACTCATATAGTTATAGTACTAATGATCTTGTATTTAATTAGTGACAGATTCATTATCAAGATCTTAGTAGGTGCATAGCTCAACAAAGGATAAAATGTCAAGATTTGGAGCTAGCACGGTATGATCCAAGGAGCTTTTGGATCAAGCTTGGACCAAGTCAAGAAGATGAGAAACCTTCAAGTGAAGACTTCAAGAAGATGAAGACTTGTGTCTAGGTATAAGATTTTGTTTTTGTTTTAGTTAAAATGTAAAGGATAGAATAGTGGTGGATTGCTCAAGTACATATACACACACACTCTTGATAGAATTGTTTTCATAAAAGATTTTTTAGTTTAGAAAAGATTTTTCATTTTGGAAAAATACAAGTTTGGTTTTTGGTGTTTCTCATATACTTATCTTTTAACCAAACCAAGTTTAGAGCTTAATGTCAAAAACATAAATATTTCATCTTGATTGTGTAGTGGATCATATCCATACATACTATGCTTTAAAAGTATATCTTGTTTTTGTATTTGATGAAGAGTTTTGGAAATAAGTTTTTTGGAAAATACAAGTTTTCACATGAGTCAAATATTTCCATATTACAAAAATAGTCCAAACTTTTATAACATGCCTTGATTTTGTGCAAGCATGTTTGTATATCAAAGTATATTGGTTAAACTATTTTTGTAGATTTTTATGTATTTTATGGGATTTTTATGAAAGCTAAAAGACCAACATTTTTTCTCCCAAGTGCTGACCCAGAACTGGCTTACAGGTCGGCCGGGCGGGTCGACCGGAACCAAGGGCAGGTCGACCGCAAGGGTCGACCGACGTGCACAGAACCGTGCACGTCTGGCAGTTCAGTGGGCGGGTCGACCGGACGGGTCGACCGGAACTGAGAGCAGTGCTCTCTGTTCTTTTGGGTCGACCGGAGGCTCCAACGGTCGGATTTTTGACCGTTGGGGGTCGACCGGCCGGGTTGACCGGCAGGCCTGACAGACCCCAACGGCTATATTTTCTGGCCTATAAATTTGGGGGTTTGGTCATTGTTTTGGGCTAAGATTTTCAAGTGGGTTTTCACCAGTTTTCCTGAACTATTTAGAGGATTTTCCTCCACTTGATTTAGAGCAAATATTTTCAATCAAAAGGGGAGTTTATCAAGAGAGTGTTTAAAGTGATTCTTGAGTTTTTCCTCCACCATCTCAATCCTTGTTTTCTCACACAAACACTTGAGCATCCATTGACTATTCATCTCATAGGAGTGTTGTAGTGAGATAGTTTTTAGGTGATCAAAGTGTTGTGATCACCAAAGACTTGTTCTTTGTTTCTTGAGGAGGCGGACGTGTGTGTCCGCGTTGTTTCGAGTTCGGGTGCGAACTCCGTAGTTGAGGTGCGGCCTCGGCAAGCTTGTGGGGCTTGCGTGTGTACGGGACTAGGGAGTCCGAGGGCTTGTAGGTGTTGCGGCACCGAGGAGAGATCCATTGGGATCTTGCATAGTGGAAATCCTTCGTGTGTCGAAGGCGGGGATGTAGAGCAAGGGTGCTCGAACCTCGAAACAAACCCTTTGTGTTTGCGATTGCCATTTCTCTCTCTCTATCTCCTTGTTTATATCTTGCATTACTTATCTTGTCTTTACCTTTATATGCATGATATATTCCTTGTGCTCATATTGATATATTGCTTGGGATTGTTGACTAACACTTGTATTCACCAAGAGAGCCAACGCGGCACCTCAACCCATATCCAGGGGAATCTAGAGGAGTTTGTCCAGAGCCCTTCACGGAGAATTCGGCAACACTCTTTGGTTATACGTGGTGTTTAGTGTAAGAAGTTTAATTAGGTCAAAATTGTTTTTAGCTTCCGCATTATTAGGCATTAAGTGACCATTAGATTAGCCATCACCTATTCACCCCCCTCTAGGTGAACTTTCAATTGGTATCAGAGCTTGATACTCTGATTTGGGTCTAACAACCTAGAGTTAAAGATCCTCATTTTAGGCTAATCACAATATTTTGTACACACACCATGGACTTCATGTCACCACCCATTTTTGACATTCTTAACATCCAAATTTGGAAGGTTAAGATGTCTTTGTACCTCAAAGCCTTAGGTTATAATATTTATCTTGCCACTACTAATAATGCATATTGTTTAAATGGTAAGAATAGTGAGGCTAATACAAAAGCCCTACATGCTTTAAGATCTACCCTAAATGATGCTTATTTATCTATGGTTGCTAATCTTGATTGGCTTTTGTAGTTTGGAATACCTTGATCTCCCTTGGAGAAAACGAACAATACTATGCGGGGAGTGATTCGGACGTTGGAAGTAACACCTCCAACTTGTGCTACATGGTCCAAGGGGATAACCCTCTTGAGGTAACTACCGAATCCGAGGATGAGGACATGTCATATGATGAGCTATCTACTTTTTGTCATCTATTGCTTAAAAAATATGACATGATTAAAAAGGAAAATAAAAATTTGAAAAAGAATATTGCTTGCATGCATAAAGAACATGATTCATTTAGGAATAATATTGCATGCTTAGAAAAAGAGAATGAGGTTTTGAAAAATGAAAATGTTTCCCTCATGTCAAAATTGAATGATTTATGTGAAGGGAATATGTCTTTGAAAAATAAGATTGATTTGGTGGAAAAACAAAAAGAAGTTGTTTTTCAAGAAAATATTACTTTGAAAAGAAAATTTGTTGAAAAAGAAAAAGAATTTGTTTCTAAAAAGAAAAGAAAAATGATTCTTTATCTCATCATGCTTTACATGCCACCACTAATGAGATTAGTTTACGGTGTAGTGTTGTTCCTCTCTGAAGGCTCGCAGTGGATTTAGAGAGAGAATCAGGAATGTTTGCTTCTTGAAGGTGGGTTGCCCCCGATTCTGGTTACTGGCATGGGTTGTATTCTCGCACTGCGAGTTCATCTTCTCTCCGTCATTATCGCGTTTGAGAGAGTAGCTGACGAAACTCTTCATAGCCTCTTCCAACAACAAACTTCATGCGAACTCCATGCTGAGCCACCCTATGGATGATTCGAACCGTTCAACTTAATCTACATACTCAAATTAGACTAATAATGAAAAATCAAGCGATTTCATATTTTTTTACCCACGCATTAAGTGTTACACAAAATATGTATATTAGCCATAGAAAGAAGATGTCATTTGATGCATAGGCAAAAAAGATGTTGAATCGAGCGTGTGATTTTCATTGTTAGTCTAATTTGAGTATGTAGATCAAGATGAACGGTTCAGATCATCCATGGGGTGGCTCACCTTGGAGTTCACACGAAGCTTATTGTGAGCATGATCTCTTAGCGCACCTCGACTAATCCCGTGGGGCCTGTGTACCCTGCCATGGGAAGTTTCTCTATAGAGGCCTGGATAATCTGAGGGAATAATTCTCTATATATATACATGCACACACACATATGTATATGTGTGTACATATACATACACACACACACACACACACACAGATATGTACATATACATATATGTATGTGTGTAGTGTCATTCCGGAAGGATTCGACGCTGAATCCTTCCCACTCAAATATAATCCTACAACATCCAAATGTAAGATCCACTCCGTTAAAGTTGATGTACATTATTTCAAGTGACTAAAAATAAAAAATCATCTATTTTGAATATTTTTTTTGCCCATCCATCAAGTAGGCGCAAAATGAATGGCCGAAAATAGTGAGTTAATTAGTTAACGGTGTAGAATATTTGAAATCTAACAAAAAATGGTGTGAGAGTTTTTTAAGTGTTTAGATCATGATGAAATGGTCGGATCGAGATTTGTATATCTAAAGACGTAGATCTAAGCAATATGCTATTTTTGGCCGTTCGTTTTGCGCCTACTTGATGGAAGGGCAAAAATATTCAAAATACATGTTTTTTAATTCTTAATTACTTGAAATAATTTGGATCAATTTTAACAGAATGGATCTTGCATTCGAATGTCGTAGGGTTGTATTTGAGTGGGAAAGGTTCGGCCTCGAAACCTTCCAGAATGACACATGTATAATAATATATATATATATATATATATATATATATATATATATATATATATATATATATATATATATATATATATATATAGAGAGAGAGAGAGAGAGAGAGGAGAGAGAGAGAGAGAGAGACCTGTGTCCTTCCAAAGGATTTGAGGCCGAATCCTTCCCACTCAAATTCAACCCTCCGACATTTGAATACAAGATTTACTTCATTGAAGTTGATCTATATTATTTCAAGTATTTATAAACCAAAAAATCAAGTGTTTTAAATATTTTTTGCTTATGCATCAAGTAGGTTTAAAATAAACGTCCTAAATAGTAAGTTGGTTAGTTTAACGGTGTAGAAAATTTGAAACCTAAGAAAAATTAGTTTGTAGGGATTTTTTAAATATTTAGATCATACTGAAATGGCCAGATTGAGAATTTGTATGTTTAAAAACATAGATCTAACCAACTCACTTCTTTTGGCCGTCCATTTTATATACTGCTTGATGGATGCGCAAAAAGTATTCAAAATACTTGAGTTTTGGTTTATAGATACTTGAAATAATATAGATTAACTTCAACGGAGTGGATCTTGTATTCGAATGTCGGAAAGTTGAATTTGAGTGGGAAGGAATCGGCCTCAAATCCTTTTGGAAGGACACAAGTCTCTCTCTCTCTCTGTGCGCGCGCGTGTGTGTACACACACAAATAGAGAGAGAGAGACTTGTCTCCTTCCAAAAGGATTTGAGGACGAATCCTTCTCACTCAAATACCAACATCCGACATTTGAATACAAGATCCACTTCGTTGAAGTTGATCTATATTATTTCAAGTATCTATAAACTAAAAATCAAGTATTTTGAATACTTTTTTCTCATGCATCAAGTAGGAGAAAGACATACGACCTAAATAGTGAGTTGGTTAGTTTACGGTGTAAAACATTTGAAACCTAACGAAAATTGGTTGTAGGGGTTTTTAAATGTTTAGATCATAATCAAATGGCCAGATCGAGAATTTGTATGTCTAAAGACATAAATCTAACCAACTCATTACTTTCAACCGTCCATTTTGCTCCGCTTGAAGGATGGGCAAAAAATATTCAAAACACTTGACTTTTGGTTTATAAACGCTTGAAATAATATAGATTAACTTCAACAGAGTGGATCTTGTATTCGAATATCGGAGGGTTGTATTTGAGTTGGAAGGATTCAAGCGCAAATCCTTTTGGAAGGACACAAGTCTCTCTCTCTCTCTCTCTCTCTCTCTCTATATATATATATATATATATATATATTATATATATATATTATATATAATATATATATATATATATATATATATATATATATATATAATCTCATATATACATACATATATATATATATACATACATACATACATAGTTTTATAAAGTGTGGACCTTCACAAATAGGCTGCTAACTCTGCCTTTTTCTTTTTCTTTTAAAAAAAAATTGTTGAACTTGGGGCCTCTCATTTCCCAATCCAAACCTTTACCACTCGGCCAGGTTTTGAACTCCTCTTTTGTTTATCTAAAACTTTGTTTTATTTGTGTGTGTGTCTCTATATATATATATATATATGGACATTATAAAGTTAATATGTCTTTTGAGTCCTTGTAAAAGGTTTTTTGGGTGTTTGACCTACTGCGTAGTCACGGGCTTTTTGCTAGTTTAGAACTTTGGATCTATTTTTTTGCCAAGAAAGTTTATCAACAACTTCTTATTCTTCTTTGTCCTTTGTCTTTATGAAAACTCAAAATCAGAGGTTTTGGAGTGGGTTCGGATCAGAAATGATTTTTAATGCAGAAATCTTTAACGTATTAATTGTTTCCTTGTCTTCCTCTCTCTTCCCCTCATTTCCCTCATTATTATCCTCTCTTTCTCTACCCATCCAAACAGATGAATTACCATAACTCAACCCCAAGTTATCTTAACCTGAGAAAAATCAACCAAACAATCACAAAATTTTGGTTTCTTCTTCTCACTTCTTTGACATATGCCAAAGATGGATTCTTGAATCCAACATCCAAATTCAAATGAAAGTAGAACATTTAGATGAAATTCATTCCTTCGATGAGCCTCAGTCATTAGAATATTAAGATGAAAGTCAGCAACCACAAATTGTAATTAGCAGCTACATAAGCAAATTAATGAGCCTAAGGATGAAAAATCATGTAAAATTCATGATAAAATCAAGAAAAAAAATCGTAATCAAGTGGTTGTGTTGGTAAGTATGACTTATTATCTAGGATCATTCACAAACTTTCGACATGAGCTATTATTGTTTTGCGCTTAACAAAAATAATTAACAAGTTTTCCAATAGAACTAATGAATATTCAGTGCTTAATAGATTCAGGAAAAGATTACATAACCAAATCATTTCATTCACAGCCTGTCACAACCGGCCGAGAAAGAATGTAATACAGCCACTAGCACCTCTATCTACTGTGTTTTGCTCTGCAGAGCAATGATAAGAAGAATACACGAAAAGACTAAACCGTAAGACTTTGGAAGTTCTAGAGCAATTTCATCCTTCAGTATCAGTGTTTGCACATAACTCCAACATCCAGAATCAGATTCCAGACCTCAAGTTGTCAGCAATGGAAGAGAGACAGCCACAAGAAGCTGCTCAAAAAGCCAGTGACTTTTGACTGGGCAGCATGCACTACCATCCCCTAACCAACCAACTACTAATAACTCTCTGGCTCTTGAAACTTCTCATCACCAACCAGTAAAGCAAGAAGAACCAACCAACTTCAGTGTCAGAGAGAATAAAGCAAAACCTCACTGATTATCAACAGTGGCTACCAAGCAAGCAAGAAAGATTCACTCTGTCCAGCTCCTTCCAGAGTTTCTAATAAAGAAATCCCAGGAATTTTGGTTTATGAACATACATGGGGATACAGCCATTACAGGGTAAGGAAATTTTAACAAGAAGAGGATGGAATTTCGAAATATCAGCCTCTTAGACTCGGCATCAGTATTTGCCTTGCCTTGCATGATTGGACCATAGAACATAGTGTACTCGAAGTGAGATGACAGAAAATTTACAAAAGCAAACTGATAGCGAGTTACTAATTTGGACTTCTAAAAACCACATTGGTGATCTACTACATGAATAAGACATAAGCAAAAGTGGAAGGATTGAAGTGTGTGGCATGCGCTATGGAAGACCCAATAGCATCATGATAACGATACGAGGATCTGATTGTCTGCTATGTGCATATATCACAGAAAAGAGAAACAAAAACCGAATGAATTCTATGAAGAAACCACATGGGGCCTTCTTTTGCAGAGAAAGCATATTTAGATAGCAACTGAACCAGAGAAAGGATGTCACATAACATCTACTTCAAATATGCTTAATGTGTTAATGTGATATATTGGATATCCATCAATGGCACAATATTAGCCGTAAACTTGGTACGACAAAGGTCATCAATCGTATGATAACCAATGGTGAGGGAAAATATATGCTTGACACACTAGAGCTATAAGCAGTCCAAAAAAGTTCTAGGTCCAGTGAATTAATGAAATACAATTTAGTATAGAAAGCTAATCAGCATTGATCCGGTCATCTTGTGGACAGGATCTCTCAGAGTCAGCATACATGGGATTAAACTGAGGCCTACATCACTTCAGAAAAGCATTACCAATACTCGAGCATTACACATTTCTACAAAGTTTTTTTTCATAGATATATGTACAATAGCCTTATTGAGCATTCAGTCCTAGAAAATGAAAGCAGTAATCAAGGACATGTCATCATCTAGACCAAAGAATTTATGAACAGCCTATCACAGTTTATTTAGTCCTGGAAAAGTTCTTGCAGATACCAAGGTCACAGCACGCTTTCTGTTTATATAAGAGCCATATATCAGAATGGAAGTGTTTTCAAATATCAACAAGGATAAAGAAATATGTAATTCTAACAATGAAAAGGCCATCCAGAATAACTTATCTGGCAGACTTCTTAAGAAGTCGGCACGGAATAGCTCCATCAAGTCCCATTTCAGCGAGATGTGGAACTAGAGTTGGATGAACAAAAAGGCCACAAGAAGGAAAATGGATTCCTCCTCCCACGGCTCCTTCCACCACTCTCTCTTCCACCCGAATTACCACTGGTGCTGCCACTGCTCCTCCTACCACCATGTGATGGCATTTCATAGCGGCAGACAGGGCAAGAATTATGTTGTTCAAGCCATGGCACGATGCAATCAGAGTGATATAAATGCTTACAGGGCATCTCCCGTGCTTTTGACCCCAACTCAAACCTCTCCTTGCAGACGGGGCAGTGTGAATCTCCACTCCGGAGATGCATCTCGCTGATCCGCACACTGGGCATAGAATCGATTGATGACTGCGAGGCAGGCGGTGGGCCATGCTGGTCGCTCTGCGTCAGCTGTTCAATCAGATCATCCAACCCCGGGCCCACAAAGTAGTCGGCTGCATTGCCACGACGCATTCCGATGCCTTGACCGCCGCTGAAGAGTACATCAAAAGATCGATCATTATCAGCCATGTTAATAGGTGGAGGCTGTCCATGAAAGACCAAGAAAGGACCGCCTCCGTGGTTCCTTCCTCCTGCCGCCATCATCCTCTGCCTCATCAATGCAGCAACGGCCTCCATCATGCCAAAGTGACGGTGGTGACTGTGGATGTTATCATCACTAAGATCCTCCCCAATGAAACCAAGAGAGTTCATGGCTCCGTCATACAGCTCACTGAGTTCTTGGACAAAGCCCGACCTACAGTGGGGGCAAGAGGCAGAATCGGAGGAACGGCCAGGCCGGACCGCCTGCACTGCCCTCATGCATCTGTGACACCAGTGCGTGTTTCTGCCTCTCGACATTCTATCCATCTCTCTCTTTTGAAAAATCGAAACTCCTGGGGATCTGAAATTCAGAGGGGCGCCAAAGATTATTAGAGTAGGGATTTTCTTGAATGAGTGATTCAAGGGTTGCTTGGATGTGAGAATTCAGTGACAGAAGCACATTTCTACGATAGCCATCAAGAAGCAAATAATTCCACATCATGATAAATTACTGGTCCTAAAGATTGGAAATTTTAGATATTACGACAAATCATAAAAATCCCAAATTTGTTACTCTAAGATATGCGCATAAAATGAGTGCGCAACAATTTCACACACACATACCATAAATAAAAAAGAAAGGATTCAACGAATCTATGTATAACAATAATAATAATCCAAAATCCAGCAAAATAGTAACAATCAGAGTGTACATGAGTTCATTAAATCAATGCATCAAAAGACCCAGAACAATTTTGGGAACAGATCCAGCAAATGAAATGGGTCATCAATCAATCAAATAAGAAACCATATGAATGGAAAACATCAATCTAAAAGAGTGGCATGTTATAAACAGTTAATAATTTCAAGTTCACCTGTGAGTTCTTCTTCCTAGTTTTCACCGATGTTGATTCAGCAGAAGATGGGAAGAACAAAAAAAAAACATGAAAATGTAAAACTAAAGAAAAAAGAAAGGAGAAGAGAAGGAGAAGGAGAGAGTGGAGATACCTTAAAAGGAGTAAGAGGAGGAGGAAGAAGATAGACGAGAGGAGGCGGGGGCGGCGGCGGCGGCACCCATGAGAAGAGAAGTTCAGCTCACATGCAGTAGGAATGGAATTCGATGCTTGATTTCAACAGCACAAACAAAGATGAGAGATAAATTAAAAAAGAAAAAGGAATTATGCCACAAGAAAAAAAGAAAGGGGCCTGCGCTATGCCCGGCACGTGCTTATCAAAATTAAGTTACCGAAATAATAATAGATAATCAACCCATGGAAATCTATTGAAACTGTGATTTTCAAAATTAATGATTTGAAATTCATGCTATTTTAAAAGCCCAAAAGTGGGTGGGTTCGGAACTTTGAGAATGAACTCTAAACAAATTTTGGTCTTTTATAGCCAATACTATGTGACACAATATATTAATTACTTACGTAAATAGTAAAATTTTTCAATATAATTTTCTCATCAATAATGCAAACCTCTCTATGAGAAAATCCCGTTTGAGTACTAGCGCGGTAACCCGCCAGTAACACCCTCTCTCAAGGGAAGGTCGAAGTTCAACCTGCAGTTGTTAAATGAGAGATTTAACTTGAGTAATTAGTGATTAGCGTGTTTAGATATTGGAGGAAGGTTTTCACGACCTCCATCCTATTTCTCAAAAAAAAAAAAAATTCTAATTTGAGTTTTGATCAGTGTGGACTCATACATGTCCACCAAACTAATAAAAAAGTTTAGATTGCCTTCAAGGATGGGAAAGGTATGATGGTATTCTAATTGTTGCTTACTAACTAGTGCCTCAAGGTTACTCATTGGCAAGACATTTTTTTAATAGATACCTCCTAAATTTTTGGTTTTTTGAAATTTACTTTTTAAATATTTGATATTAAAAATTACCCCCTATAATCTTCTACGCCTCCCCGTGAGATCTGATTCACAGATAAAAGTGTGAGACTCAGTTCAAATTTGGTTACGATCAAATATAGAAGAAAAACAATTCTAGATTGTTGGCCATCTTTATCAACAACAACAATGCGACCTTGGTCACATTTAACCATGTACACTGCGACCATCTTTATCCTTAACAACACTGCGACCTTGGTCGCAGTTAATAATTATATTACTTCACCCTTAAAATTTTTTAAAATGAAAAGGTTGCGACATTGGTCGCAGTTGCTGGACGCAGACTTAATAAATACACTGCGACCCTGGTCGCAGTTGCTGGACTTTAGTCTTACTCAAAACAACACTGCTACCTTGGTCGCAGTTTCTGACTGTAGTCTTAATAAAATAAACTGCGACCTAGATCGCAGTTGTTGCTGTTTAGTCTTAATAAAATACACAGCGACTTTGGTCGCAGTTGCTGGTCTTTATGAATCAACAACATCACTGCGACCTTGGTCGCAGTTGGTGGTCTTTATAAATAATCAACAACAACACTGCGACTTTGGTCGCAGTTGATGGCCGCAGTCTTAAAAAAAAATCTCCAATCTTGGTCGCTATTGCTGGTTTTTAGTCTTAATCAACAACAACACTGCGACGATGTGACACGTCACCGCAACAGTTACTTAGTCGCAGTCTTTGGTCGCAGTGTCGACCCTGGTGACAGTAGTTACTGTTTGCAATGTATCTTATGCGACCTTGGTCGCAGTGTAATCTATGATCATAGTTGTTTTATTTGCAATGCATGGCTGCGAAAAAAGTTCGTAGTTTATTAAAAAAACAAATATGCTTTTTATTTATGTCGAGGCATTTATCTCCAGGCATGTGCAAATGATACAAAACGATCTCTTATACAATAAGATTGAGTGTTACAAATGAAATCACCTAGAGGGGGGGTGAATAGGTGATGGCTATATGATAATGGCAATTATGCGGAATTTAAAAATTTAACTCTAAACAATTAGCACAATACAATATTTCTTGCAAGTAAAGGACAATGTAAAATTGCAAGTAATAAAAGAGATAGAGTTAGAGAAATTTGAGCAAACGCAAACACGCCGATATGTTTCCGAGGTTCGAGCCACGCTCTACGTCCCCGCCTTCACACTTGAAGGATTTCCACTATTGAGGATCCCACCGGATCAACAATACAAGGACAACACTTGTCCGTCTCCCGTGATGACACTTCACCACCTTGAGCACACTAGCTCGCCTTGAGGCCGATGCCTCTACAACTTCACTCAATTACAATGGAAGTGATCACACTTGATCACTTTTACAAATAGCTCACTAAGCACAATCCTAGAACCAAATAGTAGATTTAGAGTATGGGATTGTGTAGTGCAAATCTAGAGAGAAGTAGAGGAATAGGCTCCA
This sequence comes from Agave tequilana, assembly GCA_038442645.1. Taxonomy (NCBI): domain Eukaryota; kingdom Viridiplantae; phylum Streptophyta; class Magnoliopsida; order Asparagales; family Asparagaceae; genus Agave; species Agave tequilana. Next base: position 90,043 of record JAVJIF010003018.1, read on the forward strand.
AGAAAGGTGATGGAAATTTAGGCTTTGGAGAGAAAAATCTTTTCTTTTGAAAACTTTGGAAATCTTTGAAACTCTTGTCAAAATTCACTTGATAGCTCTAAAATCATTAGTCATTTCATATGAAGTGACCACCTATTTATAGGGGTCAAAAACTGCTCAAGAGATTCGTTGGAGACAAATCCCAAAAGTCAAAGAGTCAGAAAATATAGCTGTTGGGTCTGTCAGAACTTTTGACAGACTGCCGGTCGACCGGGTCGGTCGACCGCCAACGGTCAAAAATCCGACCGTTGGGGCTCACCGGTCGACTGGGTCGGTCGACTGGCATTTCCAGAGAGCAGCAGGTTGGGGGCCGGTAGGGTGTCGGTCGACTCCCGGTCGACTGATACCCACATGCACACTTGTGCATGTCGGTCGAGTGCCGGTCGACTGCCGGTCGACCGGTCACTGTGAATTTCTGAAAAATCAGAATTCACAGACCTGGGCAATTTTGGGTTTTGGTTTTGGGTCTAGGATAAAATGTTTTGGTCTTGAAAAATCATAGAGTATGAGCATGTGTCATACTACTATCAAGGTAAAATACTTGGTAAAAAATTCTTTTGATAAAAACTTGATTTTCAATGAAAATGTTTTTCCCAAAAACTAGTCTCTCTAAAAACGTATTTCCAAAATAGATATGTTCAACTAAAAACTGAGTTTGGAAATAGAAATAGAAATTATTTTGAAGCCATAAACCACTCTAGAAAATGTGTGTGTGTGATATCCCATATCTCTACTTCTACTATTTAGTTTTGACAAAATATTCTATAATGAAAATAAACAAAGTACAAATCTTGAATTCTTTAGCAAGTCTTGATCTTCTTCTTGAACTTTTCTTCAACGCAAATTCCGAAGTTTCCTATGTGCTTTAGCTTGGGAATGCAAATGTTGGGCAAACTCCAAAAGTGTGAGTCTTTTAGCGGAGTTGTCAAAATCTGTTTCTTGAACCTGAAATACTTCAAAATCAAGATTATTAAATACATAACTAAATATGTTTTGCTATCATCAAAATAACCGGGATAATGGCCTTTGGGCCAACAACAAATACAGCAGTACAAAGGAAGACTAAAACATCAAAAAAATCCCTTGTTGACTAAGAGCAATCTTCTTCCTGAGGTCTGGTGGCAGCAGAATCAATAAGATTCAGTGTTACAAAGAAGACTAAACATCAAAGTAGCCAAGAAGACTAAACATCAAAAAATCCCTTGTTGACTAAGAGAAATCTTCTTCTTGAGGTCTGGTGGCAGCAGAATCAATAAGATTGAGTGTTACAAAGAACACTAAACATCAAAGTATCCAAGAAGACAAAACATCAGAAGAGCCAAGAAGAGACCTTGTTGACTACTAAGAGCAATCTTCTCCTGCAGGTCTGGTGGCAGCAGAATCTTTCGTTTATGAACATCTCTTCACCAGAAGGTTATCCAGTGAGCATGGAGTTTCCTCGATGTCACTTCTGGGGTAAGAGAGGAGGTTTTAGACCTCACAGGGAATGCTACCCACCACTATATCCACCACATCCCACGCCGCCATACCCACTCTGACCATCCGTTACCAGCAAGCTTGACTGGTGCATCAAGTCAGAGCAGATCTCGGTGAGGATTAAGTCCTCGTCAGGGATCATGACTTCTTCCCTTGTGAACGACGAGGACCATGACTTCTTCCCTTGTGGACGATGAGGTCTATGACTTCTTCCCTTGTGGACGAACATCCATCAAGTTCGTCAATAACGTCATCTTCATTCATGGAGGCAGGCCCCTGTTAGAGACTCTGAAGAAGGCGGAAATTCTCAGAGCAATTGCTCTCGAAAGAAAACAGTCTAATTATGGGCTATTAAAGGGAGAGGGTGAGCCCTATTTATAGGCAGCCCATAGTCTCCAACCGCCAGCGCCGGTTTGGCATTAAAAGACATTAACGCCTAAACCCAATGAAGAACCGACGCGTAGACAACCGCTTCGGGAAACAACGAATGGTGCGGGGTTCGTCAACATAGACTTGACGTTAAAAGATCTCATAAAATCTTTATGACAGGTCGCGTCTCACGGACTGACTCCAAGTCGCATCAGACAACACAACTTTTCATTTTTCATTTAGATTCAAAAATGACTTAATCCAAAAACAACACTTAATAAAACAACACTTACTTAACGTACTGCGACCAAAGTCGCAGTCCATGTAATGCAACCCTAGATTGCAGTTGCTGGCTATCTTTATCAATAACAACGCTGCGACCTTGCTCGCATTTAACCATGTACACTGCGACAAAAGACTTTGGCTAAGGTCGCAGTTTAAATGTACATTGCGACCAAAGACTCTGAATACATTATATTCAAAAAAAATAATTACTTAACGTACTGCGACCAAAGTCGCAGTCCATGTAATGCAACCCTAGATTGCAGTTGCTGGCTATCTTTATCAATAACAACACTGCGACCTTGGTCGCATTTCACCATGTACATTGCGACCAAAAAACTTTGACTAAGGTCGCAGTTTAAATGTACAATGCGACCAAGACTCTGACTACATTATATACAAAAAAATTAAACTATAAAGTAGAATTTTATCGCAGGCTGAAAACATTGATCTGAAAAGATTTTATATTTTCAAAAAAAATTTATCTCAGGCTGAAAAGGAGAAACTACATCTTTCAAAAAAAGAGGTAAAGAAATAAGGCGAAAAATAATTTATATCCTATAAAGAGCGGCAAAATAGGGGGGAAAAATAATAATAAACAATAATCAAGGGAACGCTCTAAGAGTTGCTTTTCATAAGGGGTATTTGGTAATTTAACAGTCGCCTAAAAGCGTGCCGCAAGTCAGTGACGTGACAATTTGAGCCACGTCAGCGCAGGCTGAGAGAGTTCTCTCAGCCTGCCGGCTGATATCCATTTTCTATATATATATATATATATATATATATATAGTGAGTTGATCCCCTAAGAACGGTTCTCACGAATTCATGTGAGAACTTTCACGTGAGCCGTTGGATCTGATAGAGATCTAGTTTTATTTGATTTGATCTATCAGATCCGACGACCCACGTGAAAGTTCTCACAGAAATCCGTGAGAACCGTTCTTAAAGGATCAGCTCCCTATATATATATATATATATATATATATATATATATATATATATGAGAAAAATGTATATCAGCCCGCGGGCTGAGAGTATTCTCTCAGCCTGCGGTGACGTGGCTCAATTTGTCACCTCACTGACTTGCGGCCCGCTTTATGTAGAAGTTAAATTACCAAATACCCTTATGATAACTTTTCCTTATTGTTTATTATTATTTTTCCCCCCTTTTATTTTTTGCCGCTCTTTATATGATATAAATTACTTTTCACCCTATTTCCTGACCTCTTTTTGAAAGATCTAGTTTCACCTTTTCAGTCTGCGATAAACTTTTTTCTGAAAATATAAAATCTTTTCAGATCAATTTTTTCTGCAAAATATTTAATGTCGACGTCTGAGCAGTATACCGGCGATCTTAATATGGAAGATATTGCATCTGGTTCTACTTTCTCTCAGAATATTGAAAATCTTGAAGGGTTGACATCTCTGCATGCCGATCAACAGGTTTTAATTGTTTATATCTATTTTAAAAACAATTTCTTAAATATTTAATGTTTTCTCTTTAGACTGTGAGGTACTGCGACCGTTTTAATATTCAGTCGCAATCCTATTTGAAAATAATCTCCGGCTGTGAATTCTTTTTTTCTAGGGTATGCGTCTTAGGTCGCAGTCTTTAGTAAGGAGTAATATATATTTCTTCACATACGGATAACTGCGACTTAGGTCATAGTCTTTACTAAGGAGTAATATAGATTTCTTCACATGCGGATAACTGCGACTTAGATCGCAGTCTTTAGTAAGGAATAATATAGATTTATTCACATACTGATTACTGCGACTTAGGTCGCAGTCTTCAATAAGGAGTATTATAGATTTCATGCCGTATGTGAAATCTTATTTTTATTTACTGCGACTTAGGTCGCAGTCTTTAGTAAGAAGTAATATAGATTTCTTCTCATACGGATAACTGCGACCTTGGTCGCAACAGCTGATAAGAAGTAAATTGTTTTCATCTCTTATGCGACCTTGGTCACATTTATATAACTTATATTTTAGAATACAGTGATATCTAAAAATATATTTATATTCATTTAATTCGTGTAAATTCTTTTTGTAGGATATGAATGAACATGCAGAAATGTCTGGAAGCTCAGATAAGTTTATAGGGAAACAGTTCCTGTCGCATATGGAAGCATACAATTTCTACAATTGTTTTGCAAGGAATAGAGGTTTTAGCGTGAGAAGAAAAAGTACAGATAAGTCACGGAAGCCTCCTCATGAGATTATTTGCAGAAGATTTTGCTGCAAAAAGGAAGGGCTAAAGAAGTTGTGTGACAAAAGACAAGAGGGGCTTACAGTGCATCGTCGAGTTAACACTAGAGTAGCTTGTCCTGCTGAGATGCATATCCGTCTTCGTTTTTTTTTTGGACAAAAGACATTGGGTTATCACAAAATTTGTTGATACTCATTCACATGAATTGTCACGCCCGGATAAGGTACATCACCATTACTCTCACCAGAATTATCGTTCAAAAATTAGCAGAAGCATTATGACCAATCTGGTTGATGTTGGAATGCGGCCTTCAAATATTTCCCGCGTTGTTAATGCAATGAGCCAGGGAGAAGGCTGTGAAGAAGTGCGCCCTCAACAAGTTATTGATTTCACTCGTCAACGTAGAAATAACTGCGACCAAGGTACTGCGACCAAGGTCGCACTACATGTACTGCGACCAAGGTCGCACTGCAAGTTATTGATTTCAATCTAGGGTCGCACTACATGTACTGCGACCAAGGTCGCACTGCGACCAAGGTCGCATAGGACTACAGTGCAATTAGAACAACTGCGACCAGGGCCAACACTGCGACCAAGGTCGCATAAGACTACAGTTCAAAAAGAAACAACTGCGACACAAGTTTGATAAAAACATATTATTTAAAATAAACTGCGACCTTGGTGAAGACTTGAGACTACAACTCTTATTTAAACAACTGCGACCCCATGTCGTCAGTATGTGAGAAAAAAAAAGTAAATTTCATATACTGCGACCTACGTCGCATTCGTCTATAAGGAAAGGTAAAAAAAAAAAAAAATTCCAAAGTCGCACAGATCTGAACTGCGACACAGTAAAAATAGAAGTAAATAATAAAAACTTTCAAAAAATAGGACCTTTATCGTCTAAAGTTTGAAAATCTCTTTCGTAATTGCGACCATGTTTCCAATATTTAAAAAAAATTTAAAAAAACATGCGACTTCAGAAATAAATCTTGAAAAATTTAAAACTATTAAAATACACAAAACCCTAAAAATTTTTGAAAATATCAATTTTGTAGTACCTTTTTCGACGGATGATTTCTTAGGCGCCATCAGTTGCAAATATTTTTTTTCAAAAACGGATGAAATTTTTGAAGGAAAAGAACTAATTGGATCATAACCGCCGGTTGAAGTTTTAGAGCTGTAAATTTTTTTGGAAGACAATTTTTTTACAATAAGGTAAAAGGTTGTGATGGAGGGTATTTTCGGAAAATACAATGTTGAGGTGACTGGCATTAAATTGGCGGGATTTTACAGGATTTTGTCCGCCAAATTTTTTAACAGATGTGGGGCGGTGATGTTGCCACGCCCGCAGGCTGAGAAAACTCTCTCAGCCCGCAGGCTGAGGTACAGTAAGCCCTATATATATATATATATATATATATATATATATATATATATATATATATATATATATATATATATATATATATATATATATATATAACAACATTTATATTTAAGGAGAAAAAGAAGAACAATGAATAAACCCTCCACTAATAACCTTCAAATTAAAATTAAAATTTAAGCCCTAAATCAAGGATAAAACATGGAGTTAGATAAAGAGAGGTGCAAAATTCAAGACAGGTTATTACTACCACTACAAAAAAAATTTGTTGTTCAATTTTATTTTGATAAAAATAATAAAAAATACTTATCTTTTCAAATTTATTTTTACACTTTGTACTTTCAAACGTATGCATGTACCAAAAATAAATCAAAAGCTTACCCATTCCGGTGATACCTATCATCAAATTACGGATGCCCTTCATTATTAAAATAATTGTAAAAACTAAATTCTTATACAAATTAGATAAAAATTATTAAAAAAATAGCTAAAAATAATTGAGAAAAGAAAACATTCAAAAATTCATGATTTGCAGGCTCAGATCTAAGCAAAAGATGTGATATTCCACCAATATTGTGATATTTTATTTTTTAAAAAAATGATATCTTTAACAAAATAGTTTATAGTTTGAGAAATATACCATGTAGAAGCAAGATTCATTATCTAACAAATACACTATAGTTACAAAAATATTGCTATATAGTTTCTAGGGACTAGATACTGTTTTAAATGATGCTATCATTATTTTTGCCAACTCTAGTATTGTGATTGTCACGTCTATTTATGTCATTAATTACTATAATCCCGTGGTGACTAAGCATGGTGACCATCTTCCCCATTGTTGTAAGCATCATCATTGCTTAAAGAAAAATCTACAAAAAGTTGAGAAAATCACATTATCAAAATCCTTTAGCTTGTTGTTGGAATATTAAAAGTAAAGGAATAAAAAAATAAAAAAATAGAGAATAATTATCAACTCACGTCTATTTATTGCTCCCTTTCTAGTTATTATAATAAGGCATGGTATCTATTACTTTGCACAACTCACCCAAACAAATCAAAAGTAAATCTTACTCTTTTATCTTGAATTGTCCATAATAGATGAGTTTAAACTTGCTTGACGAATCTCTCAAAACTTCCCTCGTACTAGAGTTAGGGCCATGGTTTATCTTAACGAGCTAATCTGTCTTGGGGGATTTGAGGGTCTTATGCCCTATGTTGAGACAACAACCAATGAGGAACCCTAACCAAAAGAGAGAGATATACTAGAAAAGTACCCAAAAGACAAGAACAATTAAATAAGAGAGAAAGCCAACGTAATTTGCCTACGTCCTCGGGGCAAGGGAGAGAGAGATCTTATTGATTCAATAATCAATTGCCAGTTACAATTCATGGGGGCTATACCCTTTAATTTATAGTCAGAGAGTCTTAGAGTTTAAGGAAATCATAATTGAATTCGACTTCGGATCAGAAACAGAATTCGAATCTCAATAGAATTAGCAGATCAGTCTGTCAGTTGACCGCTCGGTCGACCGACCCTTCTTTCGGTTGTCCGGTCGGTCGATCAAACCCTAACAGAAAATAGGGTCCGTGCCAGTCGGTCAACCGAACGGTCAAATGACCCTCAACAGAAGCTTGGCTCGTGCCAGTCGGTCGACCGCTCGTCTGACTGAACTGCTGTTGTGCACAACTTGTGCATGCCGGTCGACGGGCCTCTATTTTGGTTGCATATTGACTGCGTTCTCGCTCCTTCTGAACTCTGATCTCTACAATGAAATCACCTAGAGGGGGGTGAATAGGTGATAATGTTAATCAATGCACAAATTAAAATATTATGATGCAACGATCACCCGAAACAAGACTAGAAGCCGAATACCACGTGAAGGGCTCTGAACTCCTTCCTCGTGATTCCTCTAGATAAGAGTTTGAGATGCGCAATGCAATCTTGTTGTATGAGTATTGATCGACAATATAGCAAGGATTGTGAAGCAAGTAAATATAGCAATGAATATAAAGCAAGTAAATGAAGCAAGTAAACTAATCGCAAACACAGAGATTTGTTTCGAGGTTCGAGCACCCAGCTCTACGTCCCCACCTTCACCCAGAAGGATTTCCGATCCACTAGAACTTCCACAAAGGATTACAACCACTAGGGAGTACCCAACTCCTCAATCACACTCCTCTAGTCCAGAGGTAGTGGAGCCACAAATTACAATAAGCACTGGATGATCAAAAGACCACAAACTCTCTTGAAAAACTTCCTTTACATAAACCCTAGAGAATAATATATAAGATTGAAGCTCAAGGTTTTGTAAGTGATATAAAAATAGAAGAGAGATTTTAAGAACCAAAAAACTTTAAAAAAAACTTTTGAAAATAATAGCCCAAAACTTAAACAAAAGCTCTTTCTCAAGAAATTCAAAACTTTTGATCTTTGAATTTGTTGTTGTGTAAACCTCTACCCTAATGACCCCTTTATATAGGATTTAGAAAGAGTAAACATAGAAAAGTTTTACCTGAATATAAGAGAAAGAAATTGACCCTCTAATACAGCTAACCACGTTTTATTTAAACTTAAACACATTTTGAAAACATGTTAAAAATCAGCCTCCAGAAAATTAGCCATTACTGCCAATCTGACAGATTGGTCAACTTAGAGCATATTTTTCAGGCTGTAAACGTCCAAATTCAGAATTAGGTATATAGGAATAATTTATAAATATTTAAGTCTTCTTTTTAATGCAACTGAAATCATCTCAATATCATTTTATATTAGAAAGATATCAATAAAATACTGAAAAGTGTCAAATCAGAAACTGTAAGCTGTTTTCAGAACAAGAATAGAGTTCAACCAAATATTTGATATCTTTAACATTTGAATCTGAAAATGATTATTGAATAAGAAATTTAGATCTGAAAGTTATCTTTGAAATGCAAATTAAATCATGTTCTTTGAATATAAGAATAAAAATTTATGACAAGAAATATAAAAGGGTGTCAAGCAGATCAGCAGAACTAAAACTGGTTCAAATCCAAAACCCGATATATGTAGTTGAACTTCAAAACCGATTAAACCAAAAACCAAATGTATTGACTTTGTGTGTGTGTGTATTTGAGATTCAAACGTATATACTATTCTTTAACAAAACAAACTATATGAGTCTACAAGTAGGAGTCTCTGAACCGCGTTGCCGAGCTAGAGCCTTCTCTCCTATGAAAACGTCCTCTTGCGTCATTTGCCTTTTAGCGCCATTATCCTTGCAATATGCTTAATAAGACCATCATGACTAGTATAAACCTGAAACTCATTCTAAACAACTTATTAGTACCAAATAACTTCTATGTGTTTTGTTATCATCAAAACTTAAACAAATAGAGAGTGTAATCTTTTGGGCCAACAATCTCCCCCTTTTTGATGATGACAAAACATATAAGCTGTGAAACAAAATATATGAGGGAGGTAAAAGCTCTCCCTCAAATGATGCTCTATTTTATTAAATATAAAACATGAAAATATATACATATATGAACATGTATAAAACATGAAACCTACATATATGAGATAAACATGTACAAAACATGAACATGTACAAAACATGAAATTAAAACATGAAACCACCAATACTTCTCCCCCTTTTTGTCATACATCAAAAAGGGTTAGGAAACAACCAATAAACAATATATGCATAAACAAGATATAAACATGCATATATGCATACATAAACTCAAATATCTCTTCCCTTTTTGTCAATTCATCAACAAAGGGGCTAAAAAAAAACAATCAATTGTCATATCATCAAATCTTAAAGATCAAAACTTAAGTTTTTTTTTTTAATACCAATTTAAAAAATTTTGATAAACATATTGATACCAATTAAAAAATATTGATACCAATTAAAGATAAAAACCTAATTTTTAGATAAACGCTAAAGTCATTTTGCAATAAGGATACCAAATAGAGAATAATACTAATTTAAGATCATTGATACTAACATTGAAAATGTTAGTATATATCAAACCAAAGTATTTTACATCATAAATGGTGGGAGTAAGATACCAACTTAAAATGAAGACTAATACAAATTGAAAATACAACCAAAATCAATTTTACATAAAACCAATTTAAAAATAAGAATTTTCTCCCCCTTTATGAAATACTAAAAGAAACAATGCATAAGCTTGTAATAGATACTAATCAAAAATAATTGACATGATGAACTAAATCAATGTAGTGCATCATTTTGAACATATGATACCAAATTAAAATCAATTTCAATTTTTAATCATTTTTTATCATAAAGTATGGGAGTGAAAATCAAAGGTAAACAAAATACCAATTGAAAGATAAAATACGAATTTTCTCTCCCCTTTATGAAATACCAAATAAAATGATGCATAAGCTTGTATTAGAATACCAATTGAAAAATAATCAATTGAAATATGATATTCATTAAAAATCAAGTTTTTGGTTATGCTAAGCTTGATTTTGCAAAACTAAAATTTGTGATATCATTGAGCACAAATTAAACATATATGAGTATACAAAAAGAATGTCAATATTGATACCAATTGAAACGATCCAATGATACCAATTGAAACTACAATAAGATCAAATGTATACCTCATATAACCTACCACCCATTTCATGCACATGTTTAAAATTGATTTTCAATAAAGAATATACAAGGCATGGTCGCCCAACCAACCGCCCTTAAAAGGTAGGGGTTTTCAAAAATTATGATTTGAAAGTAAATAGGCATAGTTTGAAAACTCTACCATTTGAAGAATAGAAACTAGTTTTAAAGATATTTTTAAAAATTAGTAAGAAATCTTTTAAAATATGAAACCAAATTATACATCCCATGAAAAAATGAAAATCACATAATAATTGACACTCAAAGTCTTTAAAGCACATATAAGCTCATGAAAATAAAGTCATGAGTAAACACCAAATATAGAGTGTAAGAATCATGTAATCAACAAAATCATGAAAATAAGGCATTTAAGCTCAAATCAAATTCCTTTACAAACATGAAAAACATAAAAGTTTTATTTTCATCAAAACAAAATAAACCTCAAGACATATGTATGTTTTGACAAAGTAAGAAGTATACATACATATCCCTAAATACAATTGAGTCCATAATAAAGATTTGCATGACAAGCAAATGACTCGAGGGGTATACATGTATATCTTAAGGTTTGGCCAAATAGACATATACATGAAGTGAAAACACATGATCATAAAACATGTCCAAGATGGGGAATACACGTTAAAATGCATGAATCATCAAAGTTAGGCTATACTAATACATTTAACAAGCACAAATGAGCATGTAAGCACAAACATATAAAAGTCTATTTGTGACTTACTAGATGTACAAGTATATATCCAAGTTTTAATGAAAACCAACATCTAAACATGTAATCTAATCATGAAGCATAAAACAAGACATAAATCAACATGATAAACATAAATAAGATCATTATGTAAATGTTATTAGAACTATGATATACATAATAGCTAAACAATGGTGAGAACACAACATTTGGGTCCATATAAACATGAGTGATCTCAAATGCTATACATGCATGTCAAGGATCTAATAATCATGGCATTATCATAATAATCTATAAACATCAAATATGCTATAAACGATGATATGAAAGCATGTAAACAATAAATGGGAGTAAAGGGATTGTTACTAAAACCGAAGAGGCAACTCTCCATGTCTCCAAAACAAGGTGGTCCTCTCCACCAAACTCCCCTTGAAAGTGATGCATCCTAATAGTCCTCTTTAAGCTCGGAACGCATCCACCTCAAGGCACCATCACTCTCACGTCATGTGAGAGCCCACACCTATATCAAATACAATAGGGGTGGTCTTTGGTACCCATATTCTTTTGGGTCCATGGGGGTTAGTACCTTTCCTAACCCAAACAAACTTAGTGGCTAAATTAAGATCATGTATACGATCATAGCAAAATTTAGTAAGGTGGCCATTACGTCCACAATGTGTACATGTGTACACATGAGCATACATCGTGTTATGGGTATGTCCGTGAGGAGCATGTATATGCCGTGTATGGTGTGCATGCAAGGATGGGACTTGTTTCTTTCGAAGCAAAGATTCCAAGCGTGTATGGTTCATGGCACATTGGCTCAAAGTGGAGCCCAAACAATCCATATTCTTCTTTATCAATTTTATATCATTTTCAATTAAAGAAAAAGTGGAGCATGCAATAGGTGTGCTAGGTGAAACTACACAAGCATGGCAAACATGTGAATTTATATCAATTTTTAAAGATTCATTTTTCTTTAAACAAATTTCTAAATCCTTTGAAATTGAAGCAATTTTTATTTTCAAAGAATCACTTTCTTTTACAACAAAATCAAGTTTTGAAGACAAGTTTTCATTTTCTTCAAAATTATTTCACAATCATTTTTATTTTCAAAATTCATTTTCTTTTAGGGCAAGGTCTAGTTGAGATTTAAGTGAGTCACGTGTTGGCCCAAAGGCCTTCCACCCTAGTTTTGATAATGATTAACTCATGTAGTTATGTTTACTAATAATCTTGTATTGATTAAGTTTCAGATCATTAACCAAGATATTAGTTGGTGATTAGCTTCAACAAGGAGTTTAGAAGCTTTTCATGGTGATTCCGGTGTCATAGCTTAAAGATCATACCTTTGCACTCGGTGGATCATGTTTGGGAGCAAGTCTACTTGAAGATGGAAGATCATCAAGAAGACTTAGGTATCCTAGTTTAGTTTAGTATGTTTTAGATCCATTTGTAAAGCTTAGTATAGTTGATATGCTCAAGTGCACAAACACACACGTTTTATGTTTTGGATTTGGCTTTCATGAATAGTAGATCAAAACAAGTTTACTTTATTTCTATGTATATTAGATATGTTCTAGATATACATGCATGCTTTAAACTTGCTAGACAAACTTATTTTGACTATCCTATTCATGTTTTGGAAAAATCAAGTTTGATAAAAATACAAGTATTGGTTTTGATAAAATTTGCAAGACTCAAAAATGAATTGATATGTTGATATATTGTCTTGAAATTTTTATCACAAGTTTGTGTTTTAATATAAAATGTTAAAACAAGTTTTATGGGATTTTCAGAAAAGATAAAAGATTTTTATAAAATATTTTTTCCAGTTTTTCTGACCCAGGTTTGTGCTGACAGGCCGGTCGGTCGACCCAGACGGTCGACTGCACCTTGGGCCGGTCGACCCATAGGGTCGACCGACGTGCACAGACTTGTGCACGTCTGGCAGACACAAATCCGGTCAACCGTACGGGTCGACCGGGTCTGAGAGCAGAGCTCTCTGTTTGTTTGGGTCGACCGGGCGGTCGACCGTGGTGCCCCAACGGTCACATTTCTGACCGTTGGCGGTCGGCCGGGCCGGCCGACCGGTAGCCTGTCAGGCTGCCAGCTCAGCCTAACGGCTAGTTTTCTGATGGGCCTATAAAAACCCCATCTCTTTGGGTTTTTGGCCAAGGTTTTTAGAGACAAAATTTCTAGACTTTCTCTACTGTTTTAAAAGAGTTTTAAAAAGAGTTTTGTGCTTTAAACTTCCAATCTTTATTGTTTGGGTTTTTGAAAAATCAAAGAGAACTAGGTTTTGAGAGATTGTATTGATTTTCATTTTCTATCTTTTACAAGAGATTTCCCAAGTAGTTTTTCTTTGTTGCTTGTTTCCAAAAACACCTAGTTTCCACACTTGGGCTATCCTCTATCCTAATCTATTTAGGATCATTTGTTTTTGTGGAAAAGAGAAAAAGAAAGAGAGATTGAGTTTGTGGTCTTTGGAACCACTTGTTGTAAACACCCTTGTTCTTTGTGTATCCCTCTTTGGTAGAGGTGATCGGGTGATTGGTTTGCTCCCTCTAGTGAGAGGTGGAGTTTGGTTGTAAACCCTCTTCGGTAGAGGTGTTGGTTGTTGTATTGGCTACGGGCCTACCCCTCGGTTGTGAGGTGGTTGTTTGAGAGAGGAGTTTGGTACTCCTAGTGTTGTAACAAATCCTCTTCGGTAGAGGTTCCCTCGGTGGGAGATAGTGGATTAGAAATCCTACACGGTGGTGTAGGCGGGGATGTAGAGCAAGGTGCTCGAACCTCGAAACATATCTTGGCTTTTGCGTTTGCTCCACTTGTCTCTAAACTCTCTCTCTTTACATTTGTGCAAAGCATCATTCTTATTGCCATATCATTCATATCATATTGCTTGTGTTGCCTTACATTAATTCACATTGCTTATTCATTATATGCTTGGATTGCTTGTGTGTGTGCCTCACTTATACTTAACCACAAGAGCTTCACATAGCACCTCAACCCATTTAAGGGAATCAAGAGGAGTTAGTCCAGAGCCCTTCACGGGGAATTCGGCTACACTTGTGTGTTGTATTAAGTGTGTTGCAAGAATTGTTTTAAGCTTCCGCATTTAGAGCACTTAGTTCACTAGATTAGCACTTGCACCTATTCACCCCCCTCTAGGTGTTTTTCATAACGTTCACTAGATATCTCTTCCTTCTCTTGCAAAACCAAATCAAATCTTGAACACAAATCCTTATTTTCTTTATTAAGTTCAAAATTCTTCTTTTTCAAAAGATCATATTTTTCCAAAATTCTTTCACACTTTGTAACAAGTTCTACATTCATGGTTTGTACCTCTAAACACCCATAGCAATAGGAACTAATGCTAGCATCTAGTTGAGTTTCCGATTGTACCTCAAGGGAGTCATTCCCTTGGACCATGATGCAACGCTCGTCGGACTTGTCTCTCCTAGATCTCCTCATCTTATCGATAATATTTGGTAGCTCGGGAGAAGTCAAAATGCTCCATACTGCAAAAGCCGAATCATAGTGAGCAAACACATGTAAATGATCTTTATCAAGAGATGCTCTAAGTGCCTTAAGGGCTAGTGCATTGGCCTTTTTATGCTTGCTATCATTAGGGTAGGATTCCTTGGTAATGACTTAGTAAACTTTATATCCTAGGGCTTTCAAATGACAACTCATCTTGGCCTTCTAAATATCAAGTCTAGAGATATCAAACATGGGAGGGCTATCCATGAGTGCAAACTATATGTGTGCAAGTGCAAATGCAAATGTAAATTAGCGAACCAAGATCACACTCCTACGTAGTTAAACCTAATATCAGGAGGTAGGCTCTAATACCAATTGAAATCACCTAGAGGGGTGTGAATAGGTGATAATGCTAATCAATACACAAATTAAAATATTATGATGCAATGATCACCCGAAACAAGACTAGAAGCCGAATACCCCGTGAAGGGCTCTGAACTCCTTCCTCGTGATTCCTCTAGATAAGAGTTTGAGATGCGCAATGCAATCTTGTTGTATGAGTATTGATCGACAATATAGTAAGGATTATGAAGCAAGTAAATATAGCAATGAATATAAAGCAAGTAAATGAAGCAAGTAAACTAATCGCAAACACAGAGATTTGTTTCGAGGTTCGAGCACCCAGCTCTACGTCCCCGCCTTCACCCAGAAGGATTTCCGATCCACTAGAACTTCCACAAAGGATTACAACCACTAGGGAGTACCCAACTCCTCAATCACACTCCTCTAGTCCAGAGGTAGTGGAGCCACAAATTACAATAAGCACTGGATGATCAAAAGACCACAAACTCTCTCTTGAAAAACTTCCTTTACATAAACCCTAGAGAATAATATATAAGATTGAAGCTCAAGGTTTTGTAAGTGATATAAAAATAGAAGAGAGATTTTAAGAACCAAAAAACTTTCAAAAAAAAAACTTTTGAAAATAATAGCCCAAAACTTAAACAAAAGCTCTTTCTCAAGAAACTCAAAACTTTTGATCTTTGAATTTGTTGTTGTGTAAACCTCTACCCTAATGACCCCTTTATATAGGATTTAGGAAGAGTAAACATAGAAAAGTTTTACCTGAATATAAGAGGAAGAAATTGACCCTCTAATACAGCTAACCACGTTTTATTTAAACTTAAACACATTTTGAAAACATGTTTAAAATCAGCCTCCAGAAAATTAGCCATTACTGCCAATCTGACAGATTGGTCAACTTAGAGCACATTTTTCAGGCTGTAAACATCCAAATTATATATAGGAATAATTTGTAAATATTTAAGTCTTCTTTTTAATGCAACTGAAATCATCTCAATATCATTTTGTATTAGAAAGATATCAATAAAATACTGAAAAGTATCAAATCAGAAACTGTAAGCTGTTTTCAGAACAAGAATAGAGTTCAACCAAATATTTGATATCTTTAACATTTGAATCTGAAAATGATTATTGAATAAGAAATTTAGATCTGAAAGTTATCTTTGAAATGAAAGTTAAATCATGTTATTTGAATATAAGAATAAAAAGTTATGATAAGAAATATAAGAGGGTGTCAAGCAGATCAGCAGAATTAAAACTGGTTCAAATCCAAAACCCGATATATGTACTTGAAATCCAACCGGTTAAACCAAAAACCAAATGTATTGACTTTGTGTGTGTGTATTTGAGATTCAAACGTATATACTATTCTTTAACAAAACAAACTATAGAGTCTACAAGCAGGAGTCTCTGAACCGCGTTGCCGAGCTAGAGTCTTCTCTCCTATGAAAACGTCCTCTTGCGTCATTTGCCTTTTAGTGCCATTATCCTTGCAATATGCTTAATAAGACCATTATGACTAGTATAAACCTGAAACTCATTCTAAACAACTTATTAGTACCAAATAAGTTCTATGTGTTTTGTTATCATCAAAACTTAAACAAATAGATAGTGTAATCTTTTGGGCCAACATGCAATATCTCTTCCGATGAGTTAAAAAACTCTTCCATCAAGCTTTTATCTCCTCTCTCCCTCAATTTTTCACCTCGGTGAAGATTTCTCAAATTTGAGCCGAACTCAACACAATACATGTCGACTTGAAAGGGCTACACTTATGTGGCTGCCTACGTACCCTGCCCAAGGGATCAAGCCATCCGTAATTCATCCAAACGAGCTCCATCGAGCTCAAGCAACTGGAAGAATATAGAGCATCTCTTTACAATGTGTAAATTTCACTCTCGAAATCACTTTGGTAAGCATATCAGCGAGATGCTCCTTTATGTGAACCTTTAGTAACGCAATGTCACCTTCATCAAGAATCTCCCGAACAAAGTGGAACATGACTTCAATGTGCTTCGTCCTTACATGATACACCTGGTTCTTTCCCAAATAGATAGCACTCATACTATCACAGTTGATCTTTATAGATCCTGATCAATTCCTAAATAATCGAGAAATCCTTGAAGCCATATTGCCTCTTTCATAGCCTCCGTTATGGCCAAGTACTCGGCCTCTGCAATAGATAATGCAAGGTAGACTGTAGAATAGAGTGCCAACTCAACAGTGATTGGGACAATGTAAACACATATCCAGTTGTACACCACTGTTTGTCGAGATCTTCTACATAATCGGAATCAACATATCCGACACACTCCTGCTTACCCGTAAAATCCTTCTCAAATACTTAACCAACGTTTATGTTACCCTTGATGTACCGTGGAACCCACTTTACTGCCTCCCAATGACCCCTACCGGGATCGTGCATATATCTGCTAATCATCGAGACAGCTGACAAATCAGGCCTTGTATACACTATTGCATACATTAAACTATCAACTGCGCTAGCATATAACACGAGAGTCATTTACTCATGTTCTTCAACAGTAATATGAGACACATTGGCTTTTAACTTGAAATGAGAAGCCAATGGTGTACTTATAGATTTCGTATCACCGTTGTTGTTGAATCTCTAAAGTACCTTCTATAAATACCCCTTTGTGTCAAGCTAGCCTTGTCACTCCTTCGGTCTCACTCAATCTCCATGCCTAGCACCTTCTTCTCTTCATCAAGATCTTTTATCTCGAACTCGAAAGACAAGTCTTTCTTTAATTATCTATTGTGGATCTGCTCTTAGAAGCGATGAGCATATCGTCTACATATAACAGTAGATAGATGAACTCTCCACTGGGTAGCTTATTGTAATACACACATGGGTCATAATGGCTACGTGTGTACCTTTTCCTCTTATGAAGCTATCAAAATACTTGTACCATTACCTAGGAGACTACTTTAATCCATACAGTGATTTCTTCAACTTGCATACCATATTCTCCTTTCCTACAGTTTTGAGCCCCATCGGCTGAGACATATAGATCTCCTCTTCAAGATCGCCATAGAGAAAGACGGTCTTTATATCGAGCTGGTCAAGTTCCAACTCATACTGTGCTACCAGCGCCAACAAAATCCGAATCGATGAGTGCTTTACAACATGTGAGAATATCTCATTGTAATTAATGCCTTCTCGCTGTGCGTAATCTTTAGTCACCAATCTAGCTTTATAGCGTACCCTGTTTCTTTGCATATATCCACTCACTGTCAATTGCCTTCTTTCCCTTGGGCAACTCTATCAGTTTTCAAGTGTCGTTCTTGTATAGAGAACTCATCTCTTCCACCATGGCATCCTTGCACATCTTGGACTCTGAACTAATTTCAGCTTTCTTATATGTAGACGGGATTGCCTCTTCAACGATTGGGAGAGTATAGACCACAATCATATCTGTAGTGAGTCAACTAAACTTACGTGGATTTCTTCTGATTTTTTTCAGCTGCAATGGATTCATGAACATCACCCATAGCTTGTCCTTGATCACCATCATTATCAGTATCCTAATCGGCTATATGATTACTACCTTGTGTCACCGTGAGTATAATTTTCAATGATACTGATCTTTCTAGAGATGGTGAGGTAGTATCACTCTCCACCTGCTGTGATATCCCTTTGGTGTTCTCAATCTCCATCTGCTGAGGATTGTAGGCTTCAACATTGAAATTACATCAAATGTGATATTTCTACTGAGGATAAACTTCTTGTCCTTAGGATCCCAAATCTTGTAGCATTTTACTCTTTTCTTGAATTTTACAAACACATCTTTCTTCGCTCTTGGTCTAACTTGTCTTCCTTAACATGGTAGTAGGCCAGACACCCAAGTACCCTTAGCGAATCATAATCTTGAGTAGTTTTCTCTGACCAAACTTTTAGAGGAGTTTTACCTCCTATCGCAGACGAAGATAACCTGTTAACGAGATAACAAGCATATGCCAAAGCCTCAGCCCAAAAATTCTTTGATAATCTGACATTGAATAATATACATCGAATCTTCTCTAGTAAGGTCATGTTCATCCTTTTGGCTACCCCATTTTGTTGTGGTGTTTTTCTTACTGTGAAGTGTCTTTCTATGTCCTCATCATGACATAGCTTTAGGAAAGGATCACTCTATACTCGCCTCCGTTTTCTGATCGGAGCACCTCGATCTTCTTTCCCGTGCTTTTCTCCATATTCTTCTTCCACTCCACAAACAATTTTAGGACTTTTCCTTTGTGTTTCATGGTATATATCCAATATTGCCTAGAATAATCATCTATAAAAGTCACAAAGTAGTAGTTACCTCTAATAGATGTCATCTTGGTAGGTCCCCAAATATCTGTGTGAACATAATCCAGAATTTCCTTGGTACAGTGAGTCATTGTGCCGAATTTCACCTTGATCTTCTTTCCGATGATGTAATATTCACAAAACTCCAGTTTGTAGGTTCTGGCACCATTCAACAGACCTTACTTTGCAAGAGCTTGCAAAAAAATTTCTCTTGTATGTCCAAGCCTCATGTACCACAGCCTGATAAAATCATCATCTGAATCTGTAGAAGTCACCACTTGACCTCTAACTGTACAACCCTTAAAGTAGTAGAGATTATTTTGACGGACGCCCTTCAAAACTATTATTCACCCTTTAGTCATATTGAGAACATCATCTCTTATAGATACCTCAAGGCCCAATGTTTTCAAAGCACCAACTGAGATATGATTCTTTTAAGTTGAGGTGCACACTTCACTTCCTTCAATTCCCGCACAATCCCATCAAACATCTTAATCTGGACTGTACCTATTCCTTTCATGTTACATGGGCGATCATCACCCATGATAACAGAACATCGATCTAGCTTCTCAAAGCTAGAAAATCAATTCCTATTTGAGCATACATGATAGGTATCACTAGTATCTAATATCCACTCAGAGTCTCCTGAGTAACCAACAATAAGAATAGTAACGGAGAAAGAGAATACCAATGAGTCTGAGTCTGATCCACCTGCCTGTGAAGTAGCCTTGAGTACTGACTACCTGTGCGAGATTTGCCACGGTCTTTGACTCCTTCTTCTTACCCTTGGCCTTTGGATAATCAATCTTCCAATGCCCTATCACTTTACAGAAGGCGCTCTGGTTCTTCTTCAGATCTCTGAAACCTGGCCTGGATTTTGATCTCCCACAATCACCTTTGTCCTTCCGATTGAAACTCTTGCCTCTTATCGCCAACGCCTCTGATGATGTACCCTCAAAAGAAGACAGTTTATCCTACCACCTTACTTTATAATTTACAAGCAGCTGACACATCATTGCAGTTAAGTGTTTGTTTATCATTGACCAAAGTTAGGATGAAGGTCTCATACTCTTCGTCAGGAAGAGATTTCAGTAGAATCAATGTCTTATCCTCTTCTTCGAAATTCACATCCACGTTAACTAAGTCTATAAGAAGCTTGGTGTAGTTATTCATGTGTTCATCAATAGAGAGTCATCTCTTTAACTAGAAACGATAAAGCATTCTCTTCAATTGCAAACGCGACTCGATACTTTTTGTCAGATATTTCTTCTTCAGGATCTCTCACAACTGCCTTGCAGATGTTTCATATAACACATGATACTTGATGTCTTATGTCAAATAAGACCTTATATGACCACACGCCGTTTAATTCATCTTGTCCCAATCCTGTTCAGAAGTAGTCTCAGGCTTTTTCTCCAACCGTAGAGTGTCTCCGAGGTTTGATGTCGTCAATGCATCTATCACCTCACATTTTCACATCCCAAAGTTGTTCTTACCATCAAACTTTACCACATCAATTTTCAATGAATGTGGATTCATGGTTCTCACCATAGATGTATTATCTCCAGCCATCTTCTCAATAGATTCCTTAAAATAATGTGAAAAATAAACAGAGTTAGATTAAAAACTAAATAAAAATAGAATCTTTACCTCAAAATGAAATCCTAGGAGAGTTTCAGAAATGATCTACTCCATCAAATTTGATTCCTTGAGCAATCCAAACGCTGTTCTGAGATCAACACACGATCCCACAAACAGTCCCAACGCTACTCCGAGATCGTCACACGATCTCTGCCAAACAGCCATCAATGTCCTTGGAATCGACACACGATCCCACGATGAACGTGGGATGCTCTGATACCACTTGTGTGTGCCTAGAGAATAACCAATGAGAAACCCCAACCAACAGAGAGAGATACACTAGAGAAGTACCCAAAATACAAGAACAATTAAATAAAAGAGAAAGCCAAACACAATATTTAACGAGGTTCGACAATTAACCTGCGTCCTCAGGGCAAGGGAGAGAGACCTTATTGATTCAATAATCAATTACCAGTTATAATTCATGGGGGCTATACCCTTAATTTATAGTCATAGAGTCCTAGAGTTTTAGGAAACCATAATTGGATTCAACTCCGAATCAGAAACAGAGTTCGAATCCCAATAGAATTAGCAAATCCGTCTGTCGGTCGACCGCTCGGTCGACCGAAAACCCAACAAAAAATAGGGTTCGTGCTAGTCGATCGACCGAACGGTCGCCGACCCTCAACAAAAACTTGGCTCGTGCTAGTCGGTCGATTGCTCAGTCGACCGAACTGCTGCCGTTCACAACCTGTGCATGTCAGTCGACCGGGCAGTCAACCGGCCTCTGTTTTGGTTGCATATTGACTACGTTTTCGCTCCTTCTGGACTCCGATCTCTGCACTATCTCTTCCGATAAGTTTTTAACTCTTCCATCAAGCTTTTACCTCCTCTCTCTCTACATTTTAGAGTTCCTAAAATAGATAAATCAAAGCTCCTTAAGGCATTGGACTTGAGCAAGTCGGATGAGAAAATGAGGGGGGGAAAGAATTAAAATCAATAGCTAAATGATATAATGTAAAGTTTTATTTTTTCAGAGGAAAGAATATTGTAAATATTTTTTTATTATTAATAATAAAAATCACCATCGTCGTCATCATCTATGTAATTTATTTAAAGGCAATTTTTCAAAAAACTTTTTTAAATAAATTATTTCAAAAATTAACCTCTCCCAAAAGTTAATCCAAAACTCGACCTCTAACACACCACACGTCGGCGGTGAAGCGGTTCGCCCAGCCAGCGTGGAGTCCGCGCTGACTGGGGGGCATTTTTTTTCATCCAGGATTGGCAACCCTAGACAAAACTAATTTTTTTAAACTGTGTACTTCTTTGTTCGGGTTGCTCACCCCGGACAAAGAAATTTTCTTTTTTTTATTTTTGACTTTGTCTGAGGTTGTCAATCCCGAACAAAGCACACTTGTGCTTTTTTCCCCCAAATATGCTTCATCTGGGCTTGGCAAGCCTGGACAAAGCTATTGTTATTTTTTTATTTTGGTTTTGTCACGGGTTGCCAACCTTGGACAATGCACATTTGGGCTTTTTCTCCCAAGTGTGCTTTGTCCGCGTTTGATAACCTTGGATAAAGTAAAAAATAAAAAAATTAAACCAAGGATTTGTCTGTGGTTGCCAATCCTGAACAATGCAAAAAAAAAAAAAGAAAAAAAAACTTTGTGTGGGGTCGGCATACCCGGACAAAGCAAAAGACTAATTTTTTTGAATTTTTTGCTTTGTCCGGGGCTGCCAACCCGAAAAAAGCATACTTGGGTAAAACATTGCCTATGCTCTTTGTTCGAGGACGCCAACCCTGGACAAAAAACACATGGCAAAAACTTTTGCTCAAGTTGAGCTAAGTTTTGAGTGGGTCCCACGTTTATAAGACCTCCTTCTCACTTTCTCCCTTACAACTCCCGACAAAGCTTTCTCACTCTCCCCTCTCTCTACCCTAGCCGTGATCCCGGGTCCCACTGTCGTCGTTGCCCCTATGTCATCGTCGTGCTATCGTTGCCCCGATGCAGCCGATAATGTTTCCCTCACTCCACTCTCTCTTCTCTCTCTAGGGTTGGGTAGTCGCTGTCGTCGACCCGACTCTGTTGCGGCCGCTGCCACGACTTCTCTCTCCCGCTGTCATACCTTCTATCCCCCGTCGCCCCGTCACTGCTGCCCTCTTTCTCTCTGCTATGATCTGTCACTCTATCTCTATCTCTCTCTTTCTTTCTCGTTCTTCTCTCTCTCTCACTCTCCCTTCAACCCGGTCGACCCCCACTTTCCTCTCTTTCTCTCTCTGCAATGGCCTCCCTCTGTGTCACGACTAATTTTAATTTTGTGAAATTTATGAAATATTATCAAATAATTGTAATTCAATGTCAAATTTAGGTCGAATGAAAGATCATCTGTTTTTTCTATGAGTGTGTCTCTTCTTCGATGATAGAGTTGTATTTAAGGTAAGTGGCATTAACAATCTAAAGTTATTTTTTGTGCCTTAGGATTATTGTAATATAGTTAGAGCAGTTTGGTAATTTTTTGTTCCATCCACTACATTTGGTACAATGTTTACAATATATTGTGTAGAAGAAAGATTAGTTATCAAATGAATGCACTATAGTTACAAAAATATTGCTATATAGTTACTAGGTACTAGATATTGTTTTAAATGATGCTATCATTATTTTTGCCACCTCTAGTATTGTTATTGTCACGTCCATTTCTATCATTAATTACTAAAATCCCATGGCAATTATGCACGGTCATCATTTTCCCCATTGTTGTAAGCATCACCACCACTTAAAGAAAAATCTACAGAAAGTTGGGAATGTCACATTATCAAAAATCTTTTTAGCTTGCTATTGGAATATTAAAAGAAAAGGAATTAAAAAAATAAAAAAGAGAGAGAATAATTGTCAACTCACATATATCTATTGCTCCTTTTCTAGTTATTATAATAAGACATGGGATCTATTACTTTGCACAACTCACCCAAACAAATCAAGAGTAAATCTTACTCTTTTATCTTGAATTGTCCATAATAGATGTGTTTAAACTTGCTTAACAAATCTCTCTAAACTTCTCTCGTACTAGAATTAGGACCATAATTTATCTTGAAGAGCTAATCGGGTACGGGGATTTGAGGGTCTTATGCACTCTAGAGTTCCCAAAATAGATAAATCAAAGCTCCTTAAGGCATTGGACTTGAGCAAGTCGGGCGAGAAAATGAGGGAAAAAAGAACTAAAATAAGTAGCTAAATGATATAGTGTAAATTTTTATTTTTTTTAGAGGAAAGAATATTGTAAATATTTTTATTTTAATAATAAAAATCATCATCGTCATCTATGTAATTTATTTAAAGGCAATTTTTTAAAAAAACCCTTTTAATAAATTATTCCAAAAATCAACCTCTCTCAAAAAGGTATTCCAAAACTCGACCTCAAACACACCACACCAGTGGCGAGGTGGTTCGCCCAGCCAGCGTAGCGACTGCGCTGGCAGGGGCATTGTTTTTCATCCAGGATTGACAACTCCAGACAAAACCATTTTTTTCTGTGTACTTCTTTGTCCAGGTCGCCAACCACAGAAAAAGAATTTTCTTTTTTTTTTTAATTTTGGCTTTGTCCGGGGTTGCCAATCCCGAACAAAGCACACTTGGGCTTTTTTTTTTGACTAAATGTGCTTTGTCCGGAGTTGGCAACCCCAGACAAAGCCTTTGTTTTTTTTTATTTTGGTTTTGTCCCGAGTTGCCAACCCCGGACAAAGAACAGTTGGGCTTTTTTCTCCCAAGTGTGCTTTGTCCGGGTTTGAGGACCCTGAATAAAGTAAAAAATAAAAAAATTTAACCAGGCTTTGTCTAAGGTTGCCAACCCTGAAAAAGCAAAAAAGAAAAAAAAACTTTGTCTAAGGTTGGCAACTCCGGACAGAGCAAAAGTTTATTTTTTGGATTTTTACTTTGTCCGGGCCTGCCAGACCCGAAAAAAAGCACACGTGGGCAAAAAAATTGCCCATGCTCTTTGTTCGAGGATGTCAACCTAGGAGAAAAAATACTTGGCAAAAATATTTGCCCAAGTTAAGCTAAATTTTGAGTGGATCCCATGTCTATAAGACCCCTTTCTTATGCTCTCCCTCACAACCCCCGACAATGCTTTCTAACTCTCCGCCTCTCTCTACCCTAGCTGCGATCCCGGACCCCTCTATCGTCGTTGCCCCTCTATCTTGGTCATGCTATCGTTGCCCCACTGCCACCCATAATGCCTCCCTCACTCACTTTTTCTTCTCTCTCTAGTGTTGGGGTCGTCGCCGTCACCGCCCGACTCTGCTGCGGCTGCTGCCACGCCCGCTCTCTCTTCCGCCGCCCCATCGTCGCCACCCCTTTCTCTCTGTTATGCTCTATCACTCTATCTTTATCTCTCTCTTTCTCTCCCACCCTCCTCTCTTACTCTCCCTTCAACCAGTTGACCCCCATTCTCCTCTCTCTATCTCTCTCTGCCATGGTCTCTCTCTGTGTCATGACTAATTTAATTTTGTGAACATTTTGAAATATTAACAAATAATTGTAATTCTATCTCATATTTAGACCGAAGGAAGGATCATTTGTCTTTACTATGGGTATGTCTCTTCTTCGGCGATAGAGTTGTATTTGTGGCAAGTGGCATTGTCAAACTGAAGTTATCTTTCGTGCATTAGTATTATAGTTGAAGCAGTTTGATTATTTTTTTGTTCCATCTACTAAATTTGGTGCAATGTTTACAATATACTGTGTATAAGAAAGATTCGTTATCTAATGAATACACTATAGTTTCAAAAATATTGCTATATAGTTACTAGGTAAAGATATTGTTTTAAATGATGCTATCATTATTTTTGCCACCTCTAGTATTGTTATTGTCTCCATTTCTATCATTAATTACTAAAATCCCGTGGTGATTACGCATGGTGACCATCTTTCCCATTGTTGTAAGCATTATTTTTGCCATCTCTAGTATTGTTATCGTCACGTTCATTTCTATCTAATGAATACACTATAGTTACAAAAATATTGCTATATAGTTACTAGGTACTAGATATTGTTTTAAATGATGCTATCATTGTTTTTGCCACCTCTAGTATTGTTATCATCACGTCCATTTCTATTATTAATTACTAAAATCCTGTGGTGATTACGCATGGTTACCATCTTCACCATTGTTGTAAGCATCACCACTGCTTAAAGAAAAATTCTACAAAAAGTTAGGAATGTCACATTATCAAAATCTTTTTAGATCTTTGTGGGAATATTAAAAGAAAAGGAATAAAAAAATAAAAAAGAGAGAATAATTATCAACTCACGTCTATTTATTGCTCCCTTTCTAGTTGTTATAACAAGACATGGGATCTATTACTTTGCACAACTCACCCAAACAAATCGAAAGGAAATCTTACTCTTTTATCTTGAATTAACCATAATAGATGAGTTTGAACTTGCTTGATGAATCTCTCTAAACTTCCCTCGTACTAGAGTTAGGACCAAGATTTAGCTTGAAGAGCTAATCTGGCTTGGGGGATTTGAGGGTCTTATGCACTCTAGAGTTCCCAAAATAGATAATCAAAGCTCCTCAGGGCATTGGACTTGATCAAGTCGGGTGAGAAAATAAGGGGCAAAAAGAACTAAAATTAGTATAATAGTGTAAATTTTTATTTTTTAAAGGAAAGAATATTGTAAATATTTTTATTAAATAATAAAAAATTATCATTGTCATCTATGTAATTTATTTAAGGGCAATTTTTCAAAAAAAAACCCTTTTTTTAATAAATTATTTCAAAAATCGACCTCTCTCAAAAGTTATTCCAAAACTCAA
Source organism: Agave tequilana (assembly GCA_038442645.1). Lineage (NCBI taxonomy): Eukaryota > Viridiplantae > Streptophyta > Magnoliopsida > Asparagales > Asparagaceae > Agave > Agave tequilana. The sequence goes on from JAVJIF010003018.1 coordinate 116,710, forward strand.
CCTCTAACACACCACGACGGCGGTGAGGCGGTTCGCCCAACCAGCTTGGCGCCTACACTGGCGGGGGGGCATTGTTCTTAATCCAATTGGCAACCCCGGACGAAACTAATTTTTTTACGGTGTACTTCTTTGTTTGGGGTTGCCAACCCCGGACAAAGAAATTTTCTTTTGTAATTTTGACTTTGTCCGGGGTTACCAATCCTGAATAAAGCATACTTGGGCTTTTTTTTTGGCCCAAATATGCTTTGTTCGGGGTTGGCAACCCCGAACAAAGCCTTTGTTATTTTTTTATTTTAGTTTTGTCCCGAGTTGTCAACCCCAAATACAGCACAGCTGGGCTTTTTTCCTCCCAAGTGTGCTTTGTTCGGGTTTGACAACCCTGGATAAAGTGAAAAATTAAAAAAATTAATCAATACTTTGACTGGGGTTGACAACCCTGAACAAAGCCGAAAAGGGAAAAAAAAACTTTGTCTGGGGTTGGCAACCCCGGACAAAGCAAAAGACTATTTTTTTGGATTTTTTTTCGAGGCTACCAACCCCCAAAAAAGCATACTTGGGCAAAAAATTGCCCATGCTCCTTTGTTCGAGGAAGCCAACCCTGGATAAAAAACACTTGGCAAAAAGTTTTACCCAAGTTGAGCTAAATTTTGAGTGGGTCCCACGTCTATAAGACCCCCCTCTCACTCTCTACCTCACAAACCCCCGACTAAGCTTTCTCACTCTCCCCCTCTCTACCCTAGTCGTGATCCCGGACCCCCTGGCTGTCGTCTCGCTTCCATGTCGTCCTCATGCTTCTGTTGCCCTATTGCTGCTATAATGCCTCCCTCACTCCACTCTCTCCTCTCTCTTTCTAGGGTTCGAGCCGTCGTCGTCGCTGGCCCGATCCTGTTGCGGCCGCTACCACACCCTCTCCCCGTCGTCATCGCCCCCTTTCTCTCTGCTATGATCTGTTACTGTATCTATATCTCTCTCTTTCTCTCCCACTCTCCTCTCTCTTACTTTCCCTTCAACCCGGTTGACCCCCACTCTCCTCTCTCATCTCTCTCTGCCATGGTCTCCCTCTGTGTCTGAACTAATTTTAATTTTGTGAAATTTATGAAATATTAACAACAATTGTAATTCTATCTCAGATCTAGGTCGAAGGAAGCATCATTTATCTTTGTTATGGGTATGTCTCTTCTTCGGTGACAGAGTAATATTTGAGATAAGTGACATTGTAAATCTGAAGTTATTTTTTGTGCTTTAGTATTACTGTTAATATAGCTAGAATAGTTTGATAATTTTTTATTCCATCCACTAAATTTGGTGCAATATTTATAATATACTATGTAGAAGAAAGATTCGTTACCTAATGAATACACTATAGTTACAAAAATCTTGCTATATAGTTCCTAGGCACTAAATATTGTTTTAAATAATGCTCTCATTATTTTTACCACCCCTGGTATCATTATTGTCACATCCATTTCGATCATTTGTTACTAAAATCTCTTGGTGATTACACATGGTGACCATCTTCTCCGTTGTTGTAAGCATCACCACTGACGTCACTTGTCTTACTGCTGGAATTGCCAATATATTAGCAACCAATTTTTCTCATTCCCCTTGTACCACAATTGGTTTCATTTAAAGAAAAATCTACATAAAGCTGGGAATTTCACATTATTAAAAATCTTTTTAGCTCGTTGTTAGAATATTAAAAGAAAAGGAATAAAAAATAAAAAAGAGAGAATAATTGTCAACTCACGTCTATGTATTACTCCCTTTCTAGTTATTATAATAAGACATGGGAATCTATTATGTTGCACAAACTCACCCCAACCAAATCAAAAGTAAATCTTACTCTTTTATTTTGAATTGTCCATAATAGATTAGTTTAAACTTGCTTGACGGATCTCTCTAAACTTCCCTAGTCCTAGAGTTAGGACCATGATTTATCTTGAAGAAATAATCTGGCTTGGGGGATTTGAGGGTCTTATGCACTCTAGAGTTCTCAAAATAGATAAATCAAAGCTCCTGAGGGCATTGGACTTGAGCAAGTCGGGTGAGAAAATGAGGGGTAAAGTGTTAGGATTATTATTGGAATTATCGTGAAGGAAAAAGAAACATCAGAGATCTAAGAACGAACGTGCACAAGAAGTTGTGCACAATATTAGCTGACTTATACTTAATATAATCAAAAAATGATAAGAATTAGTCGATTTATACATTGGTACAGTCGATTAGGTCTTGCAAATAGAGATTTGAGTTCTTGGATTTTGTCAGAATAGTCAACTATTTATTTGGTATAGTCGACTAATACATGTTATTAGTGGACTTATACTAAGGCTTAGTCGACTAGTGTCGGGTCTGACTGTTTTCTTTTCTGAATCTATTTTCAGTTTTGAGGTGAATTTGAGTTTTCTTTTCTCTGAGGCGGTGATCGTTCGTATTGTGAAGTTTGTATAGGACTAGGAAAGTCTTATGATCTATAAATAAACCTGTAACCCCCATCCTTGATGTATGTATCACAGAATCAGTACTCGATACGGCGTACAAAGTTAATTTGACCTTCCTAATAATCAGATTGAGCCAGTTTCAGTTTCAAATATTATTTTTCAAATTTTAGATTTTTCAAAAAATTTTGAAATTTTCTAGATTATTTTGGAAACTCTCCGAATTCGATGTCGACCTGTAACGCCCCGATCCCGCAGGTACGGGGACGTTATGGCGACGTACATACGCGAGGTGAAAACAACCTCACGCGTACGTTAAGTCTCAGTACAGGGAATCACCTCCATAGACACAATGGTTCCAGCAGGAAATAAGTACAAGAATACCTGCAGAAAGGGGTTAGTAATCATAACAGATATAAAAACAGGGAGAAATAGGATAACAGAAATAAATTATCAAGATACATATGAATAGTCTCTATGAGGAGTCTCCGATATGAACCCAATGGACTATCTGAGAATACGGTAACTCGGCTCTCCAACCTGGGCACGCAAACCCAGGGTCGTCAGAAAGCGACCTAGTGAGTGGTAAAATGAAGGAGGTGGTAATAGATACAATAGTAATACAAGCACGATAATAATATATAATACATGATGTTGTACTAGTGATACCATATAATAAGTATATAATAAGCAGTAGAAATATATAAACATGTAAGCAGTAAAAATATATAAGTAGGTCATCTTTTAATACAATCACTACTTAGCCGGTTATCATCAGGTCAGGTCTATGGTCGTATCCAGTTTATATCATAAAAAATGTTGTCTAGTGGTGACGTAATAGAAATGAACATGCTAGTGGTGACGTGATAGAAGTGAACATGCAGGTGGGCATAAGCAATATGAATATGCAGGTGGGCATATGCAATATAACCACAATACTGTGTTGTGCATATACAGTAATGATGTCTGCACGTAATACAGGAGACAGAATATATGCAATGCAGATTATACATGTACATGAGTAGGATGCCACCACAGAATGTATAGCATAAAACAGGTAAGGGAACAACATATACAGGTAACATGATAACGGCGAAATGATCAGGTACAGGAACATGTACAACTAAACAATAGAATACATGTATCAGGCAAGTCATGTTATTTATACAATAGTAGCAATCAGTACCACCTGGTATTATAATCAATCTCTTCCAGTGTCCCATACCACTGGCAGTTCATACTGGAGCCCGCACTCCAGTCGAACCCATCCGGACATGGCTACGGGTACCATTATCCAAACGAGAGAGTGACCAAATAACAAGTGTTCCCGACGTCACTATTGTGTATACTGTTTTATTATGTTAATTGGAAACCGATGGTCGAGGAGTTCTTATCGGGTAAGTGTATCCCGTGCATACCCGGGATCACGGCCTTCATCAAACCCCTGGCTGCTAAGACCAGAGCCCTCCGCTAAGAGGGGAACAATAATCAAGTAACGAGAGCTCATGAAGCAATTGGTAGGTAGCACTACCATCCCCTGCAGTGGGAGAACAATATGGATCCAGTACATCACCCGATAAGATCTAATCAACCGTCAAGTCTCCCCCATACCCCAGTTAACTTTATGATCTGATATGTCAAGTATACAATGTAACAAGAACAACTACTGTACATGATACGGGTAACATGATAACTGGGCCAGAGCTCTGTTGATAGCATAGAACAATATAACGAGAAACGGGAACAATATAACAGGAACAATATAACGGGAACAATAGATGTGGGATTCCACATATCGCATATCAACAGCTCTCATGTACAGTATCGGGAATATCCATATCAGTAACAGGAAATAATCATAGAACATGACTACGGTACCATGGAACAATAATACATGTAGTATGAACGGGAATCCATATGACAAGAATAAAGAAACCATACATGCATGTGTAACAGTGATATGCCGAGAATCCATATAACGATGATAACAACCAATAATATGACATGCGGTAGTTCGTGCATTGGTATATCTGTGTACTAATGAAAACATCTATGTGTAGAAATAATCCGTGTAAGATCTCTGTGATAGTACATATAATAACAGTGATCAGTGTATCATATAGTACCATGTCCAGTGTCCGTGTAATGATGATCCCGGTGCATGCAATTCCGGTGTCCTGCAGTCATATCTCGTGACAGTGTAGCGTGATCTGATACCATGGCTCAGTATCTATGTGATGGTAGTTATCTAACTGTGATACAAGACATAATAGTGTCCAAACATATGGTGAACTAGTGGTCCGAGTGTCAGTGACTGTGCAGGTATAATGACCGTGTCCAAGTTGTCGATATTAGTACTTATTGTTATTATTATGACATCCCTATATTTATATTACATCAGGAAATACCTTACAATATTATATATTCTTCTTATGAGAAGGAGTATACAATAATGACAAGTTAATAATTAATAGTTACCGTATTTTATCCATAATCAAGATATATCAATCAATGTCTCTAAACATGGTAAAATATAATTTATAAAAGAAAAACACTCACAAACTAGCCATGTTAAGGTAGCTCTCTTTCCCACGATCGCAACGGATCCAGAATCGTCCAAATCGGAGTCCAGATGCTCCCGATATCGCCCGAATACTAAATCATAACAAATAGGATTAAATATGTAATAAAAATATTTAAATGCAATTAATAAATAGACGCAGGGGGTTTTCTGCAAATATACCTTTATTGGGTTCGGATGCGGGGTTGAGCTCATAACGGGTCGGGTCCAGATCCAATACCCAAACCCGCAATTTAAGTTAAATGGGTAACGGGTTTATAGGGTTAATGGGTCTAACCCAATAGGTTTATTGGGTTTATAACTTAACCCATTAGCGGGTTAATGGGTTTGGGTTCTAACCCAAACCCACCAAGGGAAGAGAGGAGCAGCAGCAGCAAGCTGCTGCTCCTGCGTGGGCCGGCCGGCCAGCTAGGCTGGCTGGCCTGCCGGCGGCGGTCCCGGCCGCCGGCGGCGGTTCAGGCGCCGATCTGGGAGAGTGAGAGAGAGAGTGAGGGAGAGAGAAAGAGAAGAGAGGGAGAGAGGAAAAGTAGAGAAAAGAAAGGGAAAGAAAAGAAGAAGAAGAAAAGGGAGAAGAAGGGGGTGGCGCGGCCTGGGGGTCGCGGTGGCGGCCGGCTGGCCTGTCGGCCCCGCCTGGCCGCGGGCGTGGTCAGGCCCGCCCCCGGCCAGGGAACAGTGAGAGGGGAGAGAGGGTCTAGAGAGAGAGAGTGAAATAGAGAGAGAGAGGAGAGAGAGAGTGAGAGAGAGATTTTGAGAGAGAATGAGAAGAGGGGGGATTTTTCTAGGAGAGAGAGAGGGAGAGGCGGTGGGTTAAGAGGCGGTGGGAAGTGTGGAGAAGGGTGGAGAAGAAGGAAAAGAAAAGAAAAGAAAAGAAAATTGAATAAAATAATATTTTATGGATATTATATTGGTCCAATATTCGACCAGCTCCGAACGGTGCCCAAAAGTACAGAAAATAGAGAATATTATGCTGAGACGTAATATGAAGACGGTTTGAAGAAATTCTATCCGGTTTGCAAATTAAAAATCTTGGAAGATGTCGCCGGTTCCGGGCGACACCGGTTTGGCCGGATTTCCGATAAATTCAGAAAAATCCCCAAAAATTTCCTAACGTAGATAACACGATTCTAAGACATCTGGTGAAAGCGGATTCTCAACATACAACTCTAATTATGAATTAAAAATCGTAAAGCCGATTATCGGTATCCGTCGACACCGACTACGGAGATTTTTCAAAATAATCCAGAAAAATTTCAGAAAATCCTGAAAAATCTTAAATATTAGAAAATAATTTTTAAAATTGAAATTAGCTCAATCGGATTACCATGGAAGTCAAATCAATTTTGTACGTCGTATCGCGTACCGATACGGTGATACGTACACCAGGGAGCAGGGGGTTACACGACCGATACCGATAATCAGCTCTATGATTTTTAATTCACAAATAGAATTGAGTTTTTAGAATTTGCTTTCATATTGTTCTTCAAAATCATATTCTCTACTTAACGTATTTTTAGAAATTTTTTCTGAATTTATCAAAATCTGGTCAAGCCGGTGTCGCCCGTATTATCGGTTGATTTCAGGATTTTTAATTTGCAAATCAGATAGAATTTCTTAAATTTGACTTCACATTGACTCTCAGCGAAATATTTCTTATTTTAGAGAATTTTTGGGAACCGTTCGGAACTCATCAAATTTTGACCCAATTAAAATATTAGTTAAATAATATAAAATGATTATTTCTCCTTTCTTCTTCCCCAATCCACTTCTTTCCTTCTCCCCCAAGTCACCGCTGTCATTCCACCGCCTTTCCCTCTCCCTATTTACCTCCCTCTAATTCTCACTCTCTTACTAAAACTCTCACCATCTCTCTATTTCTCACCATCTCTCTTTCTTACTGTCTCACTGTCACCCCCTCCCTTCCTCTCTCTACTCACGTTGCTGACCAGGCCCAGCGCCGGCCAGGCCTAGCTGGCTGTCCCTAGCCTTCCTCTCCTTCTTTCTCTTTCCCTCTCCTCCTCTCCCTTTAACTGTTTCTCTCCTTTCTCTCTTTCTTTTCTCTCTCCCCCCTCTTTTCTATTTCCTTCCCTCTCTCCATTTCTTTCTCCTTTCCCTTTCCCCGCTGTTGCAAACGTCCAGGTCCCATCGGCGGCAGGCCGGCGCAGCCAAGCGGCCAGGCCACGACAGGCTGGTCGCTGCTCCCTTCTCTCTCTCTCTCTCTATCTCTATTTGGATCTAAATCCAAATCCTTAAACCTAACCTGTTAACCCCAAAACCCAATATCCATATTCATTTAAGTCAACCGAGTTCGAGTTATTGGATTTAAACTCGACCCGTTAAGAGCCCAAACCCGTTCTTAAACCAATAAGGTAATTTTTACAAAAAAAACCCCTATTAAATAAATTTATCTCATTTTAAATCCTTTAAATTACGTATTTAACTCTTTTGTTATAATTTTAGTGTTTGGGCGATATCTTGGGCATTCAGACTCCGAATTGGATGATTTTAAAACCGTTGCGGTCGTAAGAAAGAGAGATAAACTTCTATGATTACTTTGTGAGTGTTTTTCCATTATAAATTGTATTTGTTCATGTTTAATTAAATGAATTAGTTATAAATCACTGATACCTCATATTTATTGTCACATTCTCATATTTATTATATAATAAACTCTGTTTTAATCCTATTTATTGTCTAATTTATATGCATGCCCATTGCTAAAGGAGAGGGAAGAGAAACGAGCCCAAAAGCCCATCAAAATTCTGATTTAATTCAGAATTAATTCGAAATCAGAAAATCAGGACAGATCAGGGCAAATCAGAGAAAATAAAATCGGTTGAAAACTAGTTAAACCAAATCTTCACAAATCAATAAGTTAAAGCTTAAGATCAAAGGAGTTTTCGTCAAATCCAGAAGCTAAAACTGAAAATCCAGAAGAGATAAAAGTATATCGCGAAACCAGGGACTTGTACCTCCTGGGTGTGCCACCTGGCCACACCCGGGCCGCGGAAACGCGGTCAAAGTCGCGTTTTCGCGGCTTTGTTGGAGTAGTTGGAGGAGCGTTTGCTCCCCCTATCTTCATACGCTCTCCTCCATTAGGTTTTTGCCTATAAATACTAGGTTTTCAGAGACTACAGGTGACGATGAAGCAGAGATAGATTATTAGGCCAGTGTTTCATTCTTTTAGTGTAGGTTTTTATTTTTCTTTTCATGTAATTTTCAGTTTTCATTTATGTAATTCAGAGGAGATCAGAGTTTCATAGGAGAATAAGAGTGAAGTTTGTGCTGAGAGTGACACCAGTGTAAGTTGTTTTTCTCTTCTTTTATTGTTATCATATTGAATCTAAGTTATATTTTTTGTATTCTTTTTTGTTTTTGTGTTCTTCTTTTCTACGTCTCTTCTTTTGGTACCAATTGCTATCCAAGTGAGTCTTATAGCATCGAAAGAGTTTTGTCTTTGTGAGTGCCACCGATAGCTTATGATGATGGATTTTAGTCTCAGTCTGTATCATTTCATACTTGTATTGTCTTGATCATGTCATGTGAAAGAGACGAGAATCAACTCTTATGGGCTATGCACTGATTGCCTCCACTTCAAAGTAACATCGTCCCCAAATATTCAAGGTAAGTATTTGACCAAAGGAGGTAAGTATTTCTTTTAGGTTTTCTTTCTTTTCTTTTAATTCTTTAGTTTAGATCACCATTATCTCCAAACTCTTTTTATTACTCTTTTTTATTTTTTTATATAAATTCATTTTTCATTTTCTCCACCTTCTCAATCTTCCACTTTCTTCTTAACTTAACTGTAACTCTTTTTCATTTTCTTTTCAAGAACTAAAAGAACACTAATCAATATTTGTAACTTAAAAGAGAACTTGCAAAAAAAACTTCCATCGCTAGTCCCTCCTTGAGGATCACGACCCGCATAGCCACTTGGTATTGCGGCAGCATTGAGTACCTTGCACTGCTGTTATAAAGTTCTGAAATCTTGTATTTTCTGTGTGCAGGTTAAACCTTAATCAATTGTGTATCGGCTTCAGAAGTGTACAAGGCCAAAAAAGCAGAACTAAAAGCTATGTGTGAAGATGTAGACTATTTGATAGAGACTAGTTTGTAGGGCAATGACGCCAATGGACATTATCCAGAGACAGAGGATATCGATTTTGTATCATGTCTACAAATGTCTCAGAGAGCTTCAATTGTGTGTTCAAAGGAGCTCGAGTTTCGCCGATGCAAACACTAATTGCAAGAATATTTTTCTACTTAGTTAAATTCTTTTAGACACTATAAGAAAAAATAGAGAAATGATACAAACAATTGACACTGACTAATGAGGACCTTTTGAGATATCGCAATAGGATGACGCGTCCTCATTCAATACAAAGATTGAGGCGGAGTGGGAGGTGACAAATAGGGAATGATATACTTGCACTCTTAACCTCATAGAATACGACCCAATTTGTTCTTGCAATTTACCTCAGCTTCAAAAATTATCATGTGCACATGTTATTGCAGCATTAGTTAAGGAGAGGGACTGTGCCAACATAAGTACTTACTCTTTATGTGCACCGTGATATAATGTGGAGAACTGCTTATGCTGGACTGTTACATCATGTTTCTGATTCACAGTATTGGGCCTGCTATCTTATCACCTGAAATTATAATAGTAAAAATATGCTCTCTTGCATCTTTTTTGATGACGAAAGTTCTTGCTGTAGTTCAATTTGACAATTATAATTTTTGTCAACTTGAATTATTCTTTTTATTTTTTATTTTGCTCAAATGCCATTCAAGTTAATTGCAACTCATCAAAAGTTAGAATGAAGTGATTTATAATCTACATTTTTGTGAGTCGAGGCTGGGGGTGCAAACGAATGTGCATGCCAGGAACGGAATTCATATCTGCTTTGGATACTAATCTAGATCCGAGCTGGTACAGATTTGGATATTGGTTTTGATCGGTTAAGATATGAAACAGTTGATAAAAAAGGGGAGGAAAAAAAAAGGCTGTTACAGGTAAAAATAGTTGGATATATAACAATTTATTAATACATTATATATTAGTGTATTTCTAATTTAAAAACGATTCAGTCAGTGTATGTAGTAATAGGTACTATACATATATTATTAACTTAGGATGATATCATATTATCGTACATATGCTAGTAAGTTCATAACTTAGCATATTTTATTATTATTAACTCAATTGAAGAAGCTAATTTGTGTATCTTATTGAGTGCAATGCCTAAGGATATATGTAGGCTGCATATAATTGCATAATAAGGAAACTCCTACTCCTGTTACAATTAGTATTATTATCTTAATACTAATATTAGTTTTTAACACCCTCTCGCAAATACTCATGTCGATGAAAATTATGAGTTTTAATGAAAGAAAGAAAACTAAAAATTATATGCTGAAAATTTTGAAAGTCGATATTGATCCCACATGGTGCTCTTAGAGAATGATGAACATAAAACCTGTATTCTTTAACCCCTCGCAAATCCGTGATGGATGAAATGTTGAGAGTTTGGATGAGTGTAGATGACGAGAATAGTTGCCGGATGATAGAGAATATCTTCTGAAGAAGAAATCTGCGCTGGATGACAAAGTATTTAATATGGAGATGGATTCTGATCAAGAGAAGTACTCTAAAGATTAACTTGAGTCTCTTTCGTGTACAGCAAGGTAGGTTTTGAGCATATGAGTATCTTTAACATACACAAGATGGACTTAAAAACCTATGAGGAGCCTTTTTCACATGAAGCGAGACAGATAATGCGTGAGTGTGAATTCTATGAATTGAAAAAGAGATTGTGATATTCATGATAAGAGTAGAGCTGAAGAAGGAATGTCCAAGGAGAAAAAAAATCTACATCCAAGGTAGAGATGACAGGTAGAGAAGTGCTTCCAACGTTGACATGGAGAGGAAGAAACATGTCTCGAGACATCTCAAACTCAGCAGGAGAAAAAAGTTTTAAAAGATCATCTTACCCCTAATCACGTGTCACATGCAGTGTTCATGGAGATCTTGAGCAAGCTTGAATAAGACTCTTGGTCAGAGTTGTTTGAGGATGGAGAGAAGTATAAATTCCCACTGGCGACCTTGAGGGATCTCTTGAAACTCAGTGGGATGAGACGAGACTGCCAAGAAGATGATCAACACAAGGAGACCTTTGTGAAATTGTTGTATAGAAAGAGTTCAAATTCAATTTGGATGAGCATTCGCTGATAATAATTTGGTGACAATTATTCTATTAAAACACATACATGATCTATATTGATACGTCATAGTAAGATGCAAGTGTGAATTAATTATAATTTAATAAATATTTACAATCGTGCTTTTAGTCAAATCTTAACAAATTGTGGTGGAGATCGATCGTTCGATCAGACACATTCTCCCCATAGTTTTTTTTTCATTCTAGGTTTCCACATAAAATCCAACTCTCGTCTACTTACAGTGTGAAATTTTCATTTCCTGCATCTCATTAGATAGACCCCCTGCTTGAGGTGTGAGATCGACCGTTTGATCAATCGCACAAAAAAATTTCCACCACGCAAATATAAATCAATCGCAAGATACAAATCATGATTATTAATCCGCCAAAATGATTTCAAGGATTTTTATAGAGTAACTATTATCATTTTACGACCTTAGAAATCTTTGCAAGACACATATAGCCATAAGAAGATAACTTATATAAAAAGAAAATTTAAGTTTTAATTTTATTGATTAATTAATTTACTCTAGCAATCATATGAGCATAAAACTCACGTCACAATCAAATAAAATCATGCAACAAGATGATCCAATGAGTCTTACAACTTTGAAACAATGGTAAGAGGTCATAGCGAAACTGTAACCTTCAAGTTATGCCAGATCTTATTTCTAGTGAAAATGCACAGATTCTAAGCATGCCTGTTACAAGTGAGGGGGCAGAGGTTGTTTTGAGTCAAAACAGTTTTTCGACAGATTTGTATAAGACCTATGAAAAATTCTAAAATATGATTTCTTATCTTTGAAACATAGGTCATAGCTGGAACTTGAACCTGGAATCTCTACAACTCACTGTCACTCATTTACAGGCAAACCATGCCTCACTAGCTGAAATATGGAGTTAAAGATGTAGCCTACCGCTGTTGCGCGCGCCTTGACAACAACCAATTTAGGAACCCTAAGCAGAGAGAGATGCAGTAAAGAAATACCCAAAGGATAAGAACAATAATCAGGGAAAAAAGCCAAACAAAATATTTAACGAGGTTCAGCAATTTGCCTATGTCCTCGGGAGCAAGTGAGAGAGAGATTTTATTAATTCAACAATGAATACAAATTTTTCAAAAGGATACAATTCATGGGACTCTACCTTTTATATGTAGCCAGAGAGTCCTAGAGTTTTAGGAAACCACAATTGGATTCAACTCTTTTTCAGAAACGAAGTCTGAATCCCAACAGGAGAAGCAGATTCGCCTGTCAGTTGACCGAGCCGGTCGACCGACTCTGACAGAAAGTCCATGTGTGCCAGTCAGTCGACCGCTCCGGTCGACAGAGCTGGCGTCGTGCACGTTGTGCATGCCGGTCGACCGGGCGGTCGACCGGCCACTGTCCTGAACTGCTTTCTCGCTCCTTTAGATTTCGATCTCTGCACTATTTCTTCCAATGAGTTAAAAAAAAAACTCTACCATCAAGTTCTTTTTATCTCCTCTCTCCCTACAATTCTCCACCTCGGTGAAAATTTTTCAAATCTGAGCCGAACTCCAATGAACACCTAGCGAGATTGACATACGATCTCGGCGAAATCGACACACAATCTCGACGAAATCGACACACAATCTTGCTTGAGCACTCCGGACGAAATCGACACATGATCTCGGTGAAATCGACACACGATCTTGATTTGGCTGAACAGACCAACTGGTACCAAACGAATTGCCAGCACACTTATAATTGATTTCAATTGATCACACAGGATCCAAATTGAGTTTGTCATCCCCTCGGACAACTCTCTTCAAACTCCAATATCAATTGTAAAGATTTCAAATTTCAGCTCAGCCATCCAAACAGAATGCACCATATATGCTTTCCCAATACTCTACCGAAGAATCAACACCATATGAGACAACCAATGAACATGTTTACAACTCAGCCACTGAATGAAACACCATTCCAAACGACCTCAAGAAGAACCCAACATGAGCCAACACTGAATCCAACTCACTGGTACTCAAATGTCTTCAAGACGATCCAACCAAATCTGATTAGAGCACAATAAATTTCAATATCAGCTCAACAAACTGGATGCATACCCCCTTTATACAAGATCAACTATCTTCTCACCGGAAGATCAAATGTTCATCGAGATCGCAAAACTTCACCTCGACGTGAAGTCCAACTCTTCACCTCTACGTGAAGCCCAAATCAGCTTCCGCTGCCAATTCTCGAGAACCCAAAAACACCAAATAGCTTCATACGGGTTGCATTACTAAATAGTTGCGCCTGTGTGGCTGCCTACGTATCTTGCCCAAGGGATCAAGTCATCCGTAGTTCATTCAATGAGCTCCACCGAGCTCAAGCAACTGTAACTAAATCTTCAGCAGCGGACCAAACCGGCTGAGTCATATGAACCTCCTTACCAATACCGTCATGAAGAACAACGGCCTTTAATTTGAGCTTGTCATACTCACCAACTTGAGATTCATGCTTCTTCTCCCACTTTCGTGATTTTTTCTTGGTTCCAATAGTTGCAAATAATTCGACATTCTCATCAATGTCTTCAACATATTCAGCATCAAGCAGGCTGCCTACATGATCTCCACCCTATATCACATCCGGTGAAGTCCTTACTAATACCGAACCAACTGGAGGTGTTGGAGTAGCATCTACTTTCACTCGTTGCAATACATCTTTGGTCTTCGTCCTCTCCACCTGTTGGGAGACGGTAGACTTCAACAATGAAGTCTCATCAAATGTGACAGGCTTACACAGCACAATCTTCTTGTTTTTAGAGTCCCATAACTTGTAACCTTTTATATTCCTTTTTACGCTCAAAAACACAAACCTCTTTGCTCGCAGATTTACCTTACCATCTTTGGCACTAAAGTAGGCCGGACTTTCAAATACCCGCAGCAAATCATAATCCTGAGCAGCTCCACCTGACCAAATATCCAACAGAGTTTTGCCTCCTATCGCAGTCGATGACAGTCCATTTATGAGATGGCTAGCATATACAATCGTTTCAGCCCAAAATGATTTGTTTAATCGTGCATTAGACAACAAACACCGAGCCTTCTCCAGCAAGGAACGGTTGATTTACTTAGCCAACCCATGTATTCCATTTATGAAGTGAGTATCAATACCACTGTTTAGGTTAAATTGTAAGAATTGATTATTGTATCTTTCAACATTATCAATTTGTACCTCATTGATCTTCCTATTAGTCTGTTTCTCCATCATATCCTTCTACTTCACCAGCATACTTAGGGCTTCAAATTTTTATCTCATGGGATATATCCAACAATGCCTAGATAAATTATCAATAAAAGAGACAAAGTACCAATGACCTTCAAGTGATGCAGTCTTCGCAGGTCCCTAAATACTTACGTGAACACAATCAAAAGACCTTCCGAGCGGTGAGTAGTGGTGCCGAATTTTACCTTTGTCTTCTTGTCCAGAATACTGTGTCCATCCAATTTCATGTTGCAGATAGATGCACTTTTCAATGATCCTTTTTTTTGTTGGAGCTTGCAAAGACTTTTCACCTGTATGTCCGAGCCTCATATGTCAAACTTGTGTGCAATCACTATCTGAAAAAATAGAAGTTGCCACTCGTCCTGTAACCTATGACCCATCAAGTAGTATAGGTTATTGCGTTGGACGCCCTTCATCACCATCATTGAGCCTTTAGTTATCTTGAGAACACCATCTCTAACAGATACTGCATGACCAAATGCTTCCAAGACACCAACAGAGATAAGGCTTTTTTTTACTTGAGGTACATACCTTACTTCCTTCAGTTCCTGTATCATCCCATCAAACATCTGATCTGGACTGTACCTATTCCTTCTATTTTACATAGGTGATCATCACCCATGATAACAAAACATCCATCTAACTTCTCAAAATTAGAAAATCAATCCCTATTTGGGCATACATGATAGGTAACTCCAGTATCTAGAGAATACCGATGAGTCTGAGTCTGATCCATCCGCCTGAGAAGTACTGGTTGACCACCTGTGCAAGATTTGTTTCGGTCTTTGACTCCTTCTTCTTATTCTTATCCTTGATTCTTGGGCAATCAACCTTCCAGTGTCCTATCTCTTTGCAAAAAGCACACTGCTTCTTCTTCAGATATCTGAACCCTGGTTTTGTCTCTGATCTCTGACACTCGCCTTTGCCCTTCCGATTGGAACCTCTGCCTCTTACCATCAACACCTCTGTTGATGTAACCATTGGAAGAAGACTGCTTGTCCTTCCTTCTCACTTCATAATTTATAAGAGCAGCTGACACATCACTGTAGTTAAGTGTTTATTTACCATCGATCAAAGTTAGGATGAAGGTCTTATACTTATCTTTAGGAAGAGAATTCAGTAGAATAAACGCCTTATCCTCTTCTTCGATCGTCACATCCACGTTAACTAAATCTTTAAGAAGCTTGATGTAGTTATTTATTTATTCATCAATAGATATTCCTCTCTTTAACTAGAAGCCATAAAGACTGCTCTTCAATTGCAAACGTGACTCTATGCTCTTTATCAGATACTTCTTCTCCAGGACCTCCCACAACTGCCTTACAGATATTTCATATAACACATAATACTTGATATCTTGTGTCAAATACGACCTATCAAACCACACGCCATTCGATTCATCTTGTTCTAATCCTCATCAGAAATAGCCTAGGGCCTTTTCTCCAATCGTAGAGTATCTTCGAGGATTGACGCCGTCAATACATCCATCACCTCACATCTCTACTTCCCAAAGTTGTTCTTGCCATCAAACTTTACCACATCAATCTTCAATGGATGTGGATTCATGAATTTCATCGTAGATGTACTTCCTCCAGCCATTTTCTCAATAGGTTCCTCAAAATAATATGGAAAAAAATGGAGTTAGATCAAAAAAAACTAGATAAAGATAGAATCTTTACCTCAAAGTGAAACCCTAGGAGAGTTTCTGAAACAATTTACTCTACCAAATTTGATTCCTTGAAAATCCAAATACTGTTTGAGATCGACACACGATTTCACAAACAGTCCCAATGTTGTTCCGAGATTGACACACGATCTCTGCCAAACAGCAACTACTGCTCTTGGAATCGACACACGATACCACGAAGAACCTGGGATGCTCTGATACAACTTATTACACATGCCTTAGCAATAACCAATTGAGGAACCCCAACTAGAGATAGATGCAGCAGAGAAGCACCCAAAAACAAGAACAATAAACAAGGGAGAAGGGAGAAAGCCAAACACAATATTTAACGAGGCTCGACAATTTGTCTACGTCCTCGAACAAGGGGAGAAAGAGATTTTATTGATTCAACAATCAATACAAGTTTTTCAAAGGAATACAATTCATTGGGCTCTACCCTTTTATTTATAACCAGAGAGTCCTGGAGTTTTAGGACACCATAATTGGATTCAACTCCTTTTCAGAAACGAAGTCTGAATCCCAATAGGATAAGCTGATTCGCCTGCCATTCGACCGAGCCGGTCGATCGACTACAACATAAAGTCCATGTGTGCCAATCGGTCGATCTCTCTGGTTGACCGAGCTGGTGCCGTGCACGTTATGCATGCCGGTCGACCATACGGTCGACCGGCCACTGTTCTGGCTGCTTTCTGGACTGCGTTCTCGCTCCTTTGAATTCTGATATCTACACTGCTTCCGGATCGAAACAGAAAGAGTGCTTTTCTCACTATGAGCTTTCCGCTTTCACTAGACTGCCTGGACTTGCTTGAAACAACTAGCTCTACTTCCAGCTTTAAGGAGCGTCATGAGTTTAAAAAAAAAACTCCGCCATCAAGTTTTTTTTATCTCCTCTCTCCCTACAACCACTTCTTTAATTCAGCTCATTTACCGCCTTTTCAATTCGACTCCTTTATCTCACCATGGAGTTCAACGTTTGTATCTCTGTTCCTAAAAGGGAGAGGCCCGAATATTTTGGATCTATAAATTAATGTAGATATGAAGTCATTTTCAAGTTGCTTGTTAACATATTAAAACCAATTTTGCATAAGATAATCTCACCATAGCGGGTTTTTTTTCAAAGGCAATAGTACATTTGATCTGTATTGCTATGACCAGTGATGTCAATGGTGTTGCGAGGCGCACAAGTGAGGGGCGAGGCGGGGCGAGGCGGGCGCAGCACTGTGCCCCGTGGGGATGGCCAGGAGAATACTCGTAGTCGCCTCGTGTGCTTCTCACACGAAGAGCGAGCCTCGCAGCGCTGCAAGGTTATTGAGCGAGTTGGGTCACAACCTGCTAATGAAACAAGTAAACTCGATCCATTTTTGTTACATAAAAAGAAAAAAAAAAAAGAGAAAAAGATGAAAAAGAAGATCCTTACCTCTCTCGAGCTTGGGCACTACACCAGTGAGGGAGGAACCCATTCTCTCTTTCTTGACGTCGCCTTCGACGCCGCCCTCGACATTGCTGGTCCGATTTCTATCCCTCCAAACGTTGCCTTCGACGCTGCTGGTTTGATCTCTCTCTCTCTCCCCAGACATTGCCCCCAATATTGTTTGTTTGATCTCTCTCTGCTCTCCTTCTCTCATCTCTTTCTCTTGAATCACTCCTCTCTCTTTGCCGCCATCTCTTCTCTCTCTTTCGACGCCGCCCTGACACTGTTGGTCCGATCTCTATGTCTCTAGACGCTGCCCTCAAGGTCATTGGCCTGACTGCTCTCTCTGCTCTCCATCTCTCATCTCTCACCCTCCGAATTGCTCTTCTCTCCCTGACGTTATCTTTTTGTTGGGAAACAATCTGTGTGTTCTGATACTAATTGTTGTGACTTCAAGCGTTACCCCCTCGACCGGATCGACTGAGGCGGCCCAGCGAAAACAAACCACAGGATCTACTATGGCAATATAAAGAAGAGAAGAATAAGATATTCCAAAGCCAACACAGAATATAACGTGGTTTCTGACTGATTTTTCCTGCACACAAAAATAAGAATATTAGATTAAGAATAGATCGTGCGAGGAATCAGTTCTAATCCGCGGTAGCAGGGCTATGCGGGTCGTGATCCTCAGGGAGGGACTGCGATGGAAGCGTTAAGCAAGTTTCTCTAAAAATTTATCTTTTTTAGTTATTTTGTTAGTCACGATGGTATTTACAATGGGTGGTATTTACAGTGAAGTGGAAAAGAAGAATTTAGGAAGATGTGGATCTAAACTAAAGGAAGAAAAGAAAGAAAGATTACCTCTTCAGTCTGCTTACCGTTTGAACCGTTGCGATGATTTACCTTTTCTTAGAAGGCGTACAAGCATGGCATATAGGATCGTCCGCCTTCTTAACTATGGAATAAAAAGCAACTAGGGAATAAAAAGCAACTATGAAGACCTGTTCATCGCCATAGGCCATCAAGGTTCCTTCTTCGGCTAGGTTTTCTCGAAGCAGTTGGATCTCATGGTGGGCAAGACATTAGAGAAAGAAACAATGTCATAAACCAAAAATAGAAAAACAATGATAGACAAAGATAGAGACACAATAAAACATAAAAATAACAAAACAAGCTTTGATTTGATTTAAACAATGGAGGAAAATTTACAACTTACACCGGCTGTCACCATCGGTACAAGAGGATCCCTTCCTCCATGAATGCAACATCTCCTCTCAGCTTTCACAAAAAGAAAATAAAAATTTACAATGGAATCTAACCTAAAACCTAAAAACCCTAGCTTTTGGCCCTTTGCTGGACGCTGGACACCCTTTGCGTTGCACTGCAGGTGATATTTATAGGTGCATAAGGCTATAGAGTCCCGGATAAACGTGCCAACGAAATCTGGTCCAAGGATAAGCTCAAAGTGCCGCGTTTCTGCGGCTTTTGCCGCGGATCCGCGCCTGGTAGAGTCGGCTGGCCACGCGCTTTGGCGCGTGGCCTCTCCTGGTCCGTCCCTGTGGGCTTGTGCTTCTGGAATTTTGATCCTGGCCTTTTAATCTGGATTTTCGAGATAACTTGGTAATCAAGTTACTCTTAATCCAGATTTCTTCAAATTTTCTTCCACGAAATTCCTCTCTATCTTGGCCTTTTATCTTCATCCTGCAGGTGTTTAGGGTTGGATAGAAGTCTATCCTTCCCTAATCTCTGATATTTGCAACTTTTAGCCCTTGTATTTGCGTTTTGACTCTTTGTATTTGCGCTTTTTCACCTGGGCTTCAAACATGGGCTTGGATCTGGGCTTTTGGGCTCTTTAGGCTTTATTTATTGCTAAAATAACAATTCGAGGCCTGCACACAATAAATTACAAATTATTAATAAATGTGCAGAATTAAATGAATAAATATGAAAATGTGATGGTAAATATGATGATAAAAATGCACTTTTCACTACCAATCACACCCCCACACTTATCTTTTTGCTCGTCCTCGAGTAAAAACAAAGAAAAAGAAAAGAAATGAAAAGTTAATCTAACCTAACTCACTTTCGTAGGAATCACGATTGCACTTAGCACGTGCAACAAGCCGTTAAACCCCTAGGTTACCCTAGAGGACGAGTGTTGTCTCGTGAGGGTTTTCAGCGGATTGCACCCACAAAATCCATAAAAAGGAAATATTTGAATTATTATTGAAGAGACTAAGTAGTCTATAAGTTTTAGGATCCTCATTTTTATTCATTCTTCAAACCTAGTCTTTATAAAGTCAATTGTTATTCATTTTAGGTAAGATTAAAATTGAATTTCTAATATAGTCTTTTTCGTTACCAAAAATCATATGCACCCTTGTGAATCTAGGAATTCCTTAACTTGGACTCTCATGCCTCATTATTATTTTTATAACATCATCTAATTTTCTTTCGTGTAAGTATCAAGGCTTCTTGAGGCCCTCATACCTAACTAATTGACTATTAGATGTGTTAATATATATATATATTTTTTTTTTTTTTTGGCATGTATAACTCATCTAATTTTCTTTCGTATAAGTATCAAGGCTTCTTGAGGCCCTCATACCTAACTAATTGATTATTAGATATGTTAATACATATAAGTAATTTTTCCTTAGTTCCTCGGACTTTCTAATCCACCCATGTAGCGAACTTTAAAATCGGTGACTCCCAAACCGGTCGGTCTTAGGGCACCAGGTGAGAAAACACCCCGCGGACTCAAATTCGAGTGAACTAGGCCCCAAAACTAAGGACTTTATTTTATTTATTCACCTTTAGGCATGAATACTTATGCTTCTTGAGGCACATGTATCAGCTTAATTGGTGATTTTTTTTTCTTTTTTTTTTTATGAGGCACAAGGTCTTTGTCTTAGAATCCTAGATATGCATTTGGTATGCACATTTCATTAAGGTAAAAATCAAGACTAATTATTTATTCAATTTCTCTCCTATACCTAAAAATTAAACAATTTATTTATTTTGACCAAGTTTTTAGAAATCCTAATCATGATTTTCCTAATCCTTAAAACTAACTTAGGTTTCTTTCAAAAAATAAGTCAAAATACTGTTCTTTTTATAACATTTTTTTTTTTAAAAATTTTTTTTTTATTAGCAAATTTTGTTAGTGTCTACTTATGTTAGTATGTTAGTAAAGCCCACCCCCACACTTATCTCATGCATTGTCCTCAATGTATGAATGAATGCATATATGCATGAAACAGAACAAGGGAAGGCGGAAGTTACCTTAGGGTGGTGGTTCCGGAGGTGGTCTAATTGGTCCACGAAATGCGGCCCAATCAAGATAACAGATAATTTGGTGGAACCCACCAGAAACTTTCCTTACATAACCCACAAAAATATATGTATAATTATTTTTAAAAATTTCCACCCCATCGAATTTCCAAATTTCATAATAAGTTTCAGAGTTAATTGTCTCAACCTCCTTGTCCCAAAATGGAGAATGAAAGGATGGAATTATTGACTTGGACATTATAGGTGCGGGAACGAATACCGACTCAGGGAAGATGCTCAAATCAAGTAAGGGCTCAGGAGTCGGGCTAGGTTCAAGAATTGGGTCCAAGTCAAGAAATTGAAACTCAAGTCCACAATCTTCTTCCCACAATGGAATGTGACCTAATATGGATGATATCTCTTTACTTCCAATATTAAGGAATTCTAGCTCATCGCCATACAATTCTTCAAAACTAAGGTCAACATCGTCCGTCAGAATTGTACAATCAATTTCAGAAGTAAAGAGATTGTGAGAATCTAGGTCAAGTTCAATATGATCATCTAAAATGGGTGATTCAATTTCATAATGAATTGGAATAGGATCCAATGTTGACTCGGGAAAAGTGAAATCAGGTGGAGACACTGGAGTCATTATTGGATCAGGAAATAAAATTGAATCATCAAGTGGAAGATCATGATCATTTTCAAGCTCAAGTTCTAATTCAGGAAAGGAAAAACTTGCCAAGTTATCAAGAATTGGAGTTTCGGCAAGTTCACATGATGGTACTGAATTAGAATCTTGTTGTCCACAGCAACTTGGTTCGTCGGCTCTAAGTGAGTGGTCAATGAAAGCAGAAACGGCCGAACTGTGAGCATGTAAAGCTTGAACCATCAATCTATGTCATGATCACGGGCTAATTGAGCCTCAGTCATGGCAGCTAGCATCTCTTTATAGTCGATAGGATCATCTTGTTCTGATTGGTCTTGAAAAGATGAAGTGTCATCATGATGAAATTGTGAGTTGGTGGACTCACGCATCATCCTATCTAAGATTGATGGTGATTGTTGCTTGGACTTATGCATACTTATCATTTCCCCAATAGATGGTAGTCTATTATGAATTGGTGGATCTAAGTATAAATCATTGAAAGAATGTGGACTAGATGGATATGGAGGACAATTTGGTTGAGAATTAGACTCGGGGGACTCGAAACCCCATGAACTCTGTGACGAGTTGAAATTATTATGGAAATTATAGTCATAAGATGGGGGGTGTGGGTTATATTCATTCGGATAAGACCATTCCGGCACACTAGATTGGTCAAAGTTAGGGTATGCCGGGTTGGTAATATCCGAATAATAGTTAGGGGTGTAATATGGATTAAAATTGGAATTATTCTTATATGCCATATCACACCAACACAAACACAACAAACAAAAAGAAAAATTCTAACCTAAGTTAGGGTAGACCTATGACCTAGACGACTCCTAACTGGTTAGACTGTCCACGGAGGTAGGGTGTAGACTTTGACCACAAGTTAATCAGCCAGGTCGGGGCAAGAGTGGTGGGAGGTTTTCTGTCAAAGACGTTCCTTAATTAAATAACCATCACACTTCGGGCTTTCGGCCTCAATCCCCTTCCTAGACACTGATTTGAAAGGAGTCAACTTCCAACACCGTTCCCCCTTAGGATAATCTCCTATTGAGTCCGAGATGTCCCTAGGGCCAACGTCTACTAATTTTTAAGTTAGGCTTGGGTTAGTGAGTGCTCGGGATATGATTTTTGGGCTAAGGAAGGGTGATGAAATCCCCACCTTATCTTGTTAATGGGTTATGCCCTTAAGATGAATTAGTGCAAGTGTACAAGATAAATAGATAAGAATCACTCAAAGCAGAAAATCAACCAAGAGATGAATCCTATTCTACATGCAATGCGTACGTACCTTGCCTCCAGCACTCTTCAACAGTAAAAGTAAAAGAATTGAAGACACGTGCCTAGAATGCAATTGTCTAAACAATTTTTAATTACAACCAATTTTTTACTGTTGATTAAATTAGCAGGTATATGGTGAATAATACAGGAAGATAAGTATTGCAGAAGCTGTATTTTGCAGAGCTGAAGACCCTGCAGAAAATTGTCAGGAGTGAACTCCTCCTTGCCGCAGATCCGCGGCTTTGGCCGCGTTTCTGCGGCAATTTGGAGGGATCCTGGGCTCTGCTTTCTGGAGCAGAGGCCCAGGTCCACTTATATGTTACTGCAGTTGCAAAAATCCTGTTTCTTCACCTGTAACCTGCAACAGAAAAGAATAAAGAATAAGTTAATAAAAAATATTTTTTTATTAGAGAATAACTTACCGTCCCTCCCCGGCAACGGCGCCAATTTGTTGACTGATTTTTCCTGCACACAAAAATAAGAATATTAGATTAAGAATAGATCGTGCGAGGAATCAGTTCTAATCCGCGGTAGCAGGGCTATGCGGGTCGTGATCCTCAGGGAGGGACTGCGATGGAAGCGTTAAGCAAGTTTCTCTAAAAATTTATCTTTTTTAGTTATTTTGTTAGTCACGATGGTATTTACAATGGGTGGTATTTACAGTGAAGTGGAAAAGAAGAATTTAGGAAGATGTGGATCTAAACTAAAGGAAGAAAAGAAAGAAAGATTACCTCTTCAGTCTGCTTACCGTTTGAACCGTTGCGATGATTTACCTTTTCTTAGAAGGCGTACAAGCATGGCATATAGGATCGTCCGCCTTCTTAACTATGGAATAAAAAGCAACTAGGGAATAAAAAGCAACTATGAAGACCTGTTCATCGCCATAGGCCATCAAGGTTCCTTCTTCGGCTAGGTTTTCTCGAAGCAGTTGGATCTCATGGTGGGCAAGACATTAGAGAAAGAAACAATGTCATAAACCAAAAATAGAAAAACAATGATAGACAAAGATAGAGACACAATAAAACATAAAAAAACAAAACAAGCTTTGATTTGATTTAAACAATGGAGGAAAATTTACAACTTACACCGGCTGTCACCATCGGTACAAGAGGATCCCTTCCTCCATGAATGCAACATCTCCTCTCAGCTTTCACAAAAGAAAATAAAAATTTACAATGGAATCTAACCTAAAACCTAAAAACCCTAGCTTTTGGCCCTTTGCTGGACGCTGGACCCCTTTGCGTTGCACTGCAGGTGATATTTATAGGTGCATAAGGCTACAGAGTCCCGGATAAACGTGCCAACGAAATCTGGTCCAAGGATAAGCTCAAAGTGCCGCGTTTCCGCGGCTTTTGCCGCGGATCCGCGGCCTGGTAGAGTCGGCTGGCCACGCGCTTTGGCGCGTGGCCTCTCCTGGTCCGTCCCTGTGGGCTTGTGCTTCTGGAATTTTGATCCTGGCCTTTTAATCTGGATTTTCGAGATAACTTGGTAATCAAGTTACTCTTAATCCAGATTTCTTCAAATTTTCTTCCACGAAATTCCTCTCTATCTTGGCCTTTTATCTTCATCCTGCAGGTGTTTAGGGTTGGATAGAAGTCTATCCTTCCCTAATCTCTGATATTTGCAACTTTTAGCCCTTGTATTTGCGTTTTGACTCTTGTATTTGCGCTTTTTCACCTGGGCTTCAAACATGGGCTTGGATCTGGGCTTTTGGGCTCTTTAGGCTTTATTTATTGCTAAAATAACAATTCGAGGCCTGCACACAATAAATTACAAATTATTAATAAATGTGCAGAATTAAATGAATAAATATGAAAATGTGATGGTAAATATGATGATAAAAATGCACTTTTCACTACCAATCAGTTTCACTGATCAAACAGATCGTGTGTACGTCCATAGGAGAAGGGGGAGAAACTTTATTAAAACTTTAGGGGAGTACAATAAGAATTACTTACACCTCACGCTGAGAAGATTACAAGCCCTTGATGGCCGCTAAGAACAATGAACCCTTGTGGTTAAGCTTCTCTCATGAATCTCTCACTTAAATGAATTACACTCTTAGGAATTACAAATTCATTAGATTCTCTTGGAATACATCGAAGGCCACCCCTAAGGTGTTATTTATAGACCATATAACTCTCCTAGTCCTAAACAAACTCCATCAATCAGAATAAGGAAACTTGACTCTAACTTGGACTCAAAACAGATCCAGAAAAAGAAATGGCCATATTTGACCTTAATCGACTAACTTCACGGTATATTCACATCATAATCCTAACAATTTCCCCCTTGACTTGAATACGTCAATAGCCACCATGTTCAATATGCCACATCTATGCACAATTGAATAAACTTGACTTCATCTCCATCTCATTCCCTTTTCTCCATAGCCCCCTCATGAGGTTCTGAACTGATTAGGTCAAATAAGTTCAGGCTCAACCTGAACCTTTGTTACCTAACGATCTCCTTGATCTACATAAGATCTATGAGAATTTACTCCACAATAGGAGGAACGATCTGGACTATCTTATTGCGCGCCTAGTCCAAATCTCTCTTCGGGGTACAACTGAACATCCGAGCTTGAATCCATCGTAGTCTTCGATTGTTCATCACCGCTTTTCAAAGCTGAAGATAACTGCAATCCACTAACTGTTACTTCTGAATTTTGCAACATATACACATTGTCAATACGTTCAGCTTGAAACATCACATGAGCCTCTTTAAAAACTTCTATAAGATCACCTTTTGAATTGAAACAGAACCCTTCACCTTGTAGGGCTCTAAGAGAGATGAGATTATACCTTAATTCGAGAACATGACGAACGTCTTGAAGAGTAGTGATGCATCTATCATGAGACCGAAACTGGATTGTTCCTTCACCAATCACCTTACTTGTAGCAGAATTCCCTATGAAGACTTCTTTCCCTTGAACTGAAGTATATAAAAAGAATGTCTTCCTATTGGAACTGATATGCTTTGAACATCTAAAATCTATGACCCGTCTATCTTTATTACAAACTGATCTGTCTGTAACAGATAGAATATCACTGTTCTTCATCTCCTCCAACCAGTTCAGTGACTTAGCATCTGGTTGTTTCTTCTTTCAAAGTCAATACTCAGATCTAATGTGTCCCTTTTTGTGACGATAGTTGCACGTCAAATTGTTGTATTTTGAGTTACCCGTGAAACTTTTATTATTACTCTTCTCCCTTGAATAATGAACTTGTCCGGAATTATCATATGAGACTCACCCATCAACTAGGTATCAATTTTGTCCTTGTTGAGCAAATGCTCCTTGACCTCATTGACCTTGATTGTTGACTTGTCTCCATAGATGATAGCTTCCCTAAACTCTTATATGAAGAAAGTAAAAAACATAGTAATAAAAGTGCTTGATCCTCATCTTCTATCTTAATCTCTATTTGATTTAAATCATTAATAATAGAGAAAAATTCTACAATGTGATACTTGATAGGTATACATTTATGCATGCGAAGAAGAAGCAGACGTTGATTCAGAATCAACTGATTCATCAATGACTTTTTCAGATAGTGGTCTTGAAGTCGCTTTCACAATGAGGATGATGTTTTCTCTGTAGAAAACTCATCTAATACTTCGTTCGCCAAGCAAAGCTTTCATTCCCTTGACGCGATCAGGTAATTTCGAGTAATGTGAATAACCGTCAAGGCTTTCTCATCCAACTCCTACCAAGTTTCTTCCTTCACGTCTTGAGGCTTTTCTCCCTATCGAGTAGTGCTTTCTTCAACCTGCTTTGGATAATAATGGTGTTTATCCTAATCTGCCACCTTCTGAAATTGATGACACCATTGAACTTCTGAATATCTAATTTGATCGCAGACATCTTCAAGTTGACCTTATTCTGATACCAATTGTTGGGAAACAATTTGTATGCACTGATACTAATTGTTGTGATTTTAGGGGTCTCCCCCACGACTGGATTGACTGGAGAGGCGCAGCTAAAACAAACCACAAGATCTACTAAAGCAACATGAAGAAGAAAGAAAAAGATATTTCAAAGTAGATAGAAAGTCAACACATAATATAATATGATTCCACCGATCAAACAAATCGTGTGTACGTCCACAGGAGAAGGGGAGAAACTTTATTAAAACTTTGGGAGAGTACAATAATAATTACTTACATCTCATACTGAGAAGATTATAAGCCCTTGATGGCCACTAAAAACAGTGAACCCTTGTGGCTAAGCTTCTCTCTCGAATCTCTGACCTAGATGAATTACACTCTTAGGAATTATAATTCATTGGATTCTTTTGAAGGTCACCCCTAAGGGGTTATTTATAGACCATAAAACTCTCTTAGTCCTAAATAAAGTCCATTAATCAGAATAAAGAAACATGAATCCAACTTGGAATCAAATATATCCAGAAAAGGAAATTGCCAGATCCGACATTAATCGACTACCTTCATGACGTATTCACGTCATAATCCTAACACTTTTCTCTCGGACCCTCTCTATCTCCATCCTCTCTCTGTCTTTTTTAAGCTGAGAGACTGGATCTCTCTCTGTCTCCATCTCTCTAATTTTCTTTTTACAAATTATCATGAATAATTAATAATTTCATAACCGAGATTATCACAAATTATAAGTTATCATTACGAATTATTAATTTCACAAATTAGCATTACAAGTTAATAATTATCTTTACAAATTATCATTATAAATATTGATTCTTTTCACAAATTATAATTTAATAATTTCATTACAAATTCTCACAAATTATTGTGAATAATTAATAATTAAATAATTAGATGATCTAAATACTGCAGAAATGTCACAAGATTCTATTCTTTTTTGCCTTTAAGTTTTGATTGTGAACCTGCAAGAATTTGACTATATTAGAAACATCATAATAAGGAAAACAACAGCTATAAAACTGATAATACAAGAATTAACAACCAAAAAACAGCTGCACCTCACTGTAGTGAGGCGCATCGCCTCACACACATTAAGTCCTTCACATCTCGCAGTGCACTTTGCATCTCGACAACACTGCGTGCGACAAAAGGACCTAAATTTACAAAAATAGATCTTTCGCTAGAGATCCTCAAGCACAGGTACGTGTAATCTTGGCCAAAACATTTACTGAAGAATGTCACCGAGTACCTCAAGCCTAGGCCAACTTGGTGAATCAAAATAATTTATGAGTCTGTGTGTTAAATTGTTAGATATTCCCAAATTCATTTTTCATTGATTTAAATTACAAGAATGATGAAATATTCTAGGTATCCTAACTATTGAAAATATTGTGTGATAAAGGAAAAATGAGGAATAATAAAAAAATAATTCGAGACTCTGAAGTGTGTACTCGCTTTCTTTAAAATTTTGATGAAGGCACAATATAGAAACATATTGGTTCACAATTTTTGAATGCCGAAGCACAACACATGTTATCAACAACACACAGTCATAAGCTTAAAAGTATATTAGTGGATGCTTAACAGTATATACTATATATTAATCTATGTATTATATGATTTTTCTATGCATCTTATTTCAATAATAATCTTATATTCTGTTACATCTTATTTCTAAAATTGTTAAATGAGATGCATGATATTACATTAATTAGAGGCATACTTTACTGAAAGTTGTTTGTATTTCTCTGTATGCTTCTTTTATAATTTCTTTAGCATAATGATAAGTTTAAAATAATATATATATATAAATATTTTTTTAAACACAAGCAGATAGATGAGATAACTCTCTATTACGGTTGGCCACCCGGTTAGATCTGAGGCTTGTCACCTCGAGGTCACGAATTCATATCCCTGCAGGGAGACATGACCCATGTGGGAGTCTCTTATAGCAAAAAAGAAAAAAGAAAAATAGTTGGAGATAACTACAAGCTTTACATTGAGAATTGTTGTCATTTTGGTGATCTGTTTGGAGATCAGGATAATTGCAATCATGGCAATGATGATGCGTACCAAATGCAAAATGATACATCTAGCAAAAGATTTTACTCTCTCTGTGAAAGGTTGGCAGTCACATATTTAAGAAGCCTCCCTGTAACCTTGTGATTGAAATACCCTAGCAATTATTTTATGTTGATCACAACTCCCATCTAGCTAAAGATCTATGGAAATTAATAGTTATCCTAGACATATGCTCAAATGAATATATCACTATTTTAAATTTCATAACTTAGTTAAATTAGAAACAGTAAACAACAAGGTAATCATCAAATTGAAGATTAAGTCTGACTGGATTTGTATGGGAAGGAAGACTTGCAGATGCAGCAGAGCTAAGGTGGGCCTGGGAAGCTATACGTCTGACTCGAGATTTTTTTGTTGGCCTGCAATCTGGTTTGAAGGTGATGCTTTTCTGTCATTCATGCTCTGAAGAAGGGGTCCAGTACTACTCAAGAGAGTTTGGTTCTTTTTTACTACGCTCGTGGATGCTCGCATCGTTGGAAGTGTTGGGTATTCTGCTTAATAAGAATCAATCTGACAACTAATCAAGATCACTGAGATATCAACAATCTAATTGGCCAGGTCGGCAAATATCAGGTGGGAGGTTTTCCGTTCAATAGAACGTTCCTTAATTTAAGAACCACCTTTCAATTTCCTTCCTTGGTTTAAGCACCAATTAGACTGAATCCAAGTCAGTCTCGATATACTGTAAAGTATATCCCCTGTATAAGGACTTAATCCACTTATACAGTATCACTTAGACTGAATCTAAGTCAATCTCGATATACTGTAAAGTATATCCCCTATATAAAGGACTTAATCCACTTATACAGTATTTGAAGTGAGGTACGCTTAGAGCGAATCTCCTTAAGACAATTACGTCCCCCGCACCGGTGCTAACGGGATAATGGACGCTGGTCTCCCAAGATACAACACTTCTTCACGGTATTTGGATAGCACTACCAAATCACCGTACGGTCGAACCGTAATCAACCAGTACCTACACAGGATTAGCAAAGCAGCGGTATAATGACAAATTTCAAATGAATATTTGTCTTACTCTTTTGGAGGAACACCCACTGTTAAGGATGTAGGAAGGTTGAAGAATTTGGCAGAATCTCCTTTAGGAAGTCGCTTCGGATTCCCACTTTACGCTGGAAATCGCGGATTCCCACTTCAGGCTGGAAGCGCAGTTCAGAACGTTGGAAGAACAGTTCAGAACTTTAAATAGAGAGAGAGAGAGATAGAGAGTTAATTCTCTGTTGGTGTGTTAGATTGTGTGTTTCAATTGAGAATATGGAGGGCTATATATAGCTTTCCAGGAGAGGGCCAACAGGTTTGAACCCAAACCAAAGGTTGCAACCTTTGGCCAAGCAGACGTGTCTGTTGGCAGCCCAACAGTCGCAACCGTTGACGCGGAGCGGACTGTTTCGCAACCTTTGGTTGTCCAACAGGTGCGCAACCGTTGGCAATCCAACAGGTTCGCAACAAGAGCAGGTCCTTGGAACCTGATTCAAAAAGAATCAGGCCAGGTAGGGAACTCAGACTCGAGCCCAGCAGACCCGGACCCGAGCCCGTGCCCGACCCGGCCCGGCACCGGCCGGCCGCCGCCGCCGCCGCCAGCGGCGGCGCGCGTGCGCGCACGTATGTACGTGCATAGTTCCCTCCTTTTCGCGCGCGAAAACTCCAAGTACCCAAAGGGCACACCCTTTGTTCTCAATTTTCTCTATTTATACTATACAAGCTTCCATCCCACGGTCAATGTGGGACTAAATGCTTGTAGCAACCTTTAGTCCCATTTGGCTTTGAATTAGGCAATCTATGGACTTGAATATCTCATTCATTCGAAGTCGGAATTGAACATGTGAATATACCACATTCATCACAAATGGAAGGAGAACACACTCCAACCATCATCCGGTTGATTCGATCAACGGATCTCGCCATATTTCAACTCGAAGATTCACCTTTATATTCTTCAATTCCAACAATCTCCCACAATGAATGGAGATTCAAGGAAATGACACACAAAGAGACTGACTCTATTGTGAAAGGTACTTGAGAAAAGAAACTGCATAAGGATAGGTGAAGTAGGTCTTGAACCTTCTATAGTGAAAGCTTTATCGGACTTACTGGCTAATTAGTGAACTAGGTCTTGAACTGTTAGCCGTTAGTGTAAGCCAAGTCAACAAGCTTCACACAGTGACTTTCCAAATCAACTTTGGTTCTCTGTTGTGTCCGTTTTGGCCCTGGACATTCTTGGTTTCAGAGAATATCTTTAGGGATAACAGCCTCCATAGAGATTCCCAAAGAGCCGACCCAACTCTATACTCATATAGGTGATGGACCTATTAAGAGTAGTCTACTCTACTCCACTTGTTTAGTAACAAGATATAGGCATCATTAAAAGCGTTAAGCTTATCCTTAATCCACTTGTAGAAAAGCACTTATGTGCACCTTAGGAATGGATTGGAGTCAAGCTCCCAAGTGCTTACTGGCTGAGTCAATCATAACTAGTTTTTCCTCTTGAACTTAGTCCGTGGGATCTCCAGTCGCTAAGTGAGGTTTCCATTAAGCTGACTCGATAAGGTTAGGCTTTTAGACCCATTCCCCTTGATGCGCAGTTTATACGCTCTCCACTTAAACCTTTAGTAAGCGGATCCGCTAAATTATCCTTTGACGATACAAAGTCAATAGAGATAATTCCATTTGAGAGCAACTGCTTCACGGTATTATGTCTACGACGAATATGTCTAGACTTACCGTTGTATATCACATTTTGTGCCCTAGATATAGCTGCTTGATTGTCGCAGTGTATACATATAGCGGGCACTGGCTTTTGCCATAACGGTATATCTTCTAAGAATTGTCGAAGCCATTCTGCTTCTTCTCCAGCCTTATCTAAGGCTATGAATTCCGATTCCATAGTGGAACGGGCAATACATGTTTGCTTAGAAGATTTCTAAGATACCGCTGCTCCTGCTAGAGTAAATACGTATCCGCTAGTTGATTTTGATTCCTCAGAATCTGCAATCCAATTAGCATCACTGTATCCTTCCAGTACAGGAGGATACTTTCCATATCTCAAGGCATATTCCTTGGTATGTGATACGTAACCCAATACTCGTAGTAAAGCGGTCCAATGTAGATCACTAGGATTACTAGTGTATCTACTTAACTTGCTTACAGCGTAAGCAATATCGGGTCTAGTGCAATTCATTAAATATATTAGACTTCCGATAATCTGAGAATACTCCAACTGGCGTATTCCAGTTCCTGTATTCTTATGAAGGTGGATGTGTGGGAGAAAGGATTTGTATTCTCTTTTATCCCATGATCATTGAATCTTTCTATCATCTTATCCACGTAGTGAGATTGAGATAGACTGATTCCATCTGGTGTTCTAGTAATTTTAATTTCTAAAATTATATCAGCAACCCCCAGATCCTTCATATCAAAACTGTTGGATAACATTCTTTTAGTGGACTTAATAATCTCAATATTAGTCCCAAGTATCAACATGTCGTCTACATAAAGACAGACAATGATACATGCATCACCACTGTTTTCGTGTAAACACACTTATCGCATTCATTGATAGTGAATCCATCTTTAATCATCACACTATCAAATTTCTCATGCCATTATTTTGGAGCCTATTTTAAACCGTATAAGGATTTTACCAATTTACACACTTTGTGTTCTTGGCCCTTGACTTTAAATCCTTCAGGTTGCTCCATATATATTTCTTCACTTAATTCACCATTTAAGAATGCAGTCTTGACATCCATTTGATGGATATCTAAGTTGTGCAATACTGCAATTGCGATTAACATCCGTATGGACGTTATTCTTGTTACTGGTGAATAAGTATCGAAATAGTCAAGTCCTTCTTTTTGTCGATAACCCTTGGCTACTAATCTAGCCTTGTACTTATCGATAGATCCATCAGGTTTTAATTTTCGTTTGAAAATCCACTTACACCCAATTGTTTACTTCCAGGAGGCAAGTTTACCAATTCCCAAGTATGATTACTTAGTATGGATTCTATTTCGCTATTTATAGCTTCTTTCCACATTTGTGCTTCTGGGGTTGACATAGCCTCTTTAAATGTTTGAGGCTCGCTCTCAATAACGTATGCTATGAAATCTGAACCAAAAGATTTTGAGATTCTAGATCTCTGACTTCTTCTTGGTTCAATTTCCGCATTTACAATTGGTTCCTCGGGGCTTTCGTCCCTGAACGCCATCTCGTGTGTTCTTTTCCCAGAAGTCTTATCTGCTTCCCGTTTGTACGAAAAGATGTCTTCAAAGAACACAGCATCTCGAGATTCGATAATCATGTTTACATGAATATCTGGTATTTCTGATTTATGAACCAGAAATCTGTAGGCACTACTATTCAAGGCATAGCCTATGAATACGCAGTCCATAGTTTTTGCTCCCAACTTAGTCTTTTTAGGTAATGGTGCCAGCACCTTTGCAAGGCACCCCCACATTTTGAGGTAATGGTAGGAAGGTGTCCTTCCATGCCATAACTCGAATGGTATTAGACCAAGTTTCTTGTGGGGTACTCTATTTAGAATATGATTTGCAGTTAATAGAGCTTCCCCCCACAAGTTCTGCGGAGCTCCAGAACTTACGAGCATGGAATTAACCATCTCCTTCAAAGCTCTGTTCTTCCGTTCAGTGTATGGTGCTGTAGTTTGATGTATTATACCAAAACTAGCACATAACTCACTAAAATCATTTGATTCATATTCTCTCGCCTCTATCGGATTTTAGAATCTTGATTTTCTTGTTGAGTTGATTCTCAACTTCGGCTTTATATGTTGTAAACATATTTATTGCCTCATCCTTACTGTTTAAAAGATACACATAACAGTATCTTGTACAGTCATCGATAAAAGTAATGAAATACTTTTTACCGCCTCTAGTTGGCATAAACTTCAAGTCACATAGATCGCTATGAATTAACCCTAAAGGTTCTGTATTTCGATCTATTGAGTGAAATGAATTTTTAGCCAACTTGGCCTCAACACAAATCTCACACTTGCGAATTTCTTCCAAGTTGAGTTTAGGAATATATCCCAGATTAGACAAGTTTTTCAAAGACTTGTAATTTACATGCCCTAATCTAGCATGCCACAAATTAGGAGACTCAAGCAAATAAACAGAAGAATTTCCTTTATTTATTAGCTTTGGGTACAAATACACAGACTTTTTATCAACCACTGCAACATTGGCTTTAAAAAGTCCATCAACAAGATAGCCATTTCCCACATACATCCCTCCCTTAGTAAGTACAAATTTGTCGGATTCAAATACAATTCTAAATCCTTTCTTACTAAGTATTGATCCGGAGATCAAATTCTTGCGGATGTCTGGAACATGAAGGACATCGTTAAGAGTAAGCTCTTTCCCCGATGTCCACTTCAGGATGACCTTGCCCTTTCCTTCAACCTTTGAGGAAGCTGAATTCCCCATGAATAGTTGCTCATCTTGCTCTAACCTTTGATATTCTGAGAATAGCAATTTCTCTGAGCAGATGTGCCGAGTAGCTCCCGTGTCTACCCACCAATCTTTGTTATTGGTTGTCAGATTCACTTCTGACACCACAGCTGAAAGACTTGGTGATTCATGGTTGGTCATGTTTGCCTGTGGGTGGCTCTTCTTGTTCCCCTTAAGACGGCTGCGACATTCATTTGCTTTGTGACCTTCTTTGTTGCAGATGTAACAGGTCCCTTTGAAGCGCATGTTTTTGCCGTCTTGAGCCTTGCCTTTGTACCCCTGGGAAGGCTTCTTCCTCTTCAAGCTTTTGGAAGAAGACGCTTTCCCCTTTGAGTCCTCGATCACATTGGCTTTTGCTTCGTAGAGTTCTTACTGCTCCTTTTCTCGGACTTTCTATTGTCCTCCTCGATTCGAAGCCTCACAATGAGATCCTCCAACTTCAACTCCTTTCGCTTGTGCTTAAGGTAGTTCTTGAAATCTCTTCACGCAGGTGGGAGTTTCTCCACGATTGTTGCAACCTGAAAAGTTTCAGGAAGAATCATACCTTCGGCCTCTATTTCGTGCAAGATAAGTTGGAACTCTTGCACCTGACTGATGACAGTCTTGGTATCTACCATTTTGTACTCCAGAAATCGTCCTACGACGAACTTCTTGGTACCAGCATCCTCAGTCTTGTATTTCTTGTCAAGACTGGCCCATAACTTCTTTGCCGTAGTGATTGGACTGTAGACATTATAAAGAGAGTCATCCAGTCCATTAAGAACAT
The DNA here is from genome assembly GCA_038442645.1 of Agave tequilana. Taxonomy (NCBI): domain Eukaryota; kingdom Viridiplantae; phylum Streptophyta; class Magnoliopsida; order Asparagales; family Asparagaceae; genus Agave; species Agave tequilana. The sequence continues at coordinate 151,730 of JAVJIF010003018.1, forward strand.
AATTTCGGCAAAGGAAGTCACATTGAGTCCATGCATCAGTTGCAGGCTCTGGTGGATCTTCTTCCAGGAATCTAGCCAGATGAAGAGTGGTCAAGTAGAAGATCATCTTCTGTTGCCACCTCTTGAATTCTGTGCCATCAAATTTTCCTGGCTTCTCCGGCTTCGGTTAGGAAGTGGAGGAGGCATCAAACTTTGGAGCGGCATGTTTGTTGCCTTGCTTGAGCTATCTTGATTAGTCTCAGACATCTTCTGCAAGTTCAAGCAGAACAGAAGTAAGAAACGTTAATTGTCTTAAGATTGTTGGGTATTCTGCTTAACAAGAATCAATCTGACAACTAATCAAGATCACTGAGATATCAACAATCTAATTGGCCAGGTCGGCAAATATCAGGTGGGAGGTTTTCCATTCAATAGAACGTTCCTTAATTTAAGAACCACCTTTCAATTTTCTTCCTTGGTTTAAGCACCAATTAGACTGAATCCAAGTCAGTCTCGATATACTGTAAAGTATATCCCCTGTATAAAGGACTTAATCCACTTATACAGTATCACTTAGACTGAATCTAAGTCAATCTCGATATACTGTAAAGTATATCCCCTATATAAAGGACTTAATCCACTTATACAGTATTTGAAGTGAGGTACGCTTAGAGCGAATCTCCTTAAGACAATTACGTCCTCCGCACCGGTGCTAACGGGATAATGGACGCTGGTCTCCCAAGATACAACACTTCTTCACGGTATTTGGATAGCACTACCAAATCACCGTACGGTCGAACCGTAGTCAACCAGTACCTACACAGGATTAGCAAAGCAGCGGTATAATGACAAATTTCAAATGAATATTTGTCTTACTCTTTTGGAGGAACACCCACTGTTAAGGATGTAGGAAGGTTGAAGAATTTGGCAGAATCTCCTTTAGGAAGTCGCTTCGGATTCCCACTTTACGCTGAAAATCGCGGATTCCCACTTCAGGCTGGAAGCGCAGTTCAGAACGTTGGAAGAACAGTTCAGAACTTTAAATAGAGAAAGAGAGAGATAGAGAGTTAATTCTCTGTTGGTGTGTTAGATTATGTGTTTCAATTGAGAATATGGAGGGCTATATATAGCTTTCCAGGAGAGGGCCAACAGGTTTGAACCCAAACCAAAGGTTGCAACCTTTGGCCCAGCAGACGTGTCTGTTGGCAGCCCAACAGTCGCAACCGTTGACGCGGAGCGGACTGTTTCGCAACCTTTGGTTGTCCAACAGGTGCGCAACCGTTGGCAATCCAACAGGTTCGCAACAAGAGCAGGTCCTTGGAACCTGATTCAAAAAGAATCAGGCCAGGTAGGGAACTCAGACTCAGACCCGAGCCCAGCAGACCCGGACCCGAGCCCGTGCCCGTGCCCGACCCGGCCCGGCACCGGCGCCGCCGGCCGCCCGCCGCCGCCGCCAGCGGCGGCGCGCGTGCGCGCACGTATGTACGTGCATAGTTCCCTCCTTTTCGCGCGCGAAAACTCCAAGTACCCAAAGGGCACACCCTTTGTTCTCAATTTTCTCTATTTATACTACACAAGCTTCCATCCCACGGCCAATGTGGGACTAAATGCTTGTAGCAACCTTTAGTCCCATTTGGTTTTGAATTAGGCAATCTATGGACTTGAATATCTCATTCATTCGAAGTCGAAATTGAACATGTGAATATACCACATTCATCACAAATGGAAGGAGAACACACTCCAACCATCATCCGGTTGATTCGATCAACGGATCTCGCCATAATTCAACTCGAAGATTCACCTTATATTCTTCAATTCCAACAGGAAGTTCACAACATCTTTCACATCTATCGAGAAGAGAACTAGTGCACGGACCGGGTTACTAAATGGACTCGAGAGCACGGTTCTGAGTTTGTGATGTTGGATGTGTTTCCCTTAGAACGAAGAAGAGGAGCTAAAGCAGATGCTTCTGACAGCTGCTTTGAGAGAATGTAATTTAATGGTCTGAGGGCCTTTTCTTAGCCGGGAAAAAAAATCAAATTGAAGATTAACAAATTATAGGCAGAACTACGCAATTCTTATAAGATCCTACCACTTATTCACCATTCTACTAAAACATCAACAATTAATGAAATAGATTGCACCAGAGGAAATATGTCTGCCTTAATCCTCTTTTATATTTTTTTTCCCTTTCTTTTTGGACTCATTGACGATAACAAAGGGGATTTATTAGAGTATAAGGTAGCAATAATCCAACGTACTCACTTTTAACTTAAACCTCTAACCTTGAAACTAGTAGAAAGACTATTAGACCTTCTCTCCTCCATCCAATTTTGACATAATGCTGTTTTATCTTGATAATGACAATGAATAATAACAACTTAAGCTAAAATGGTAAATCTACCCTTAACCTATTAGCCACTACTTTCACATGGGAGCGGATATTTTCACCCCAAAAAATGACGAGGGCACCCCAATGTTGAAGGCACCCCCAAAATTGACGAAGACACCTACTTTTTTTTTTAAAAAAATGTCAAAATATCCTCTTCTTCTTCGCTTTCTCCTCCTCCTCTCCCTCCTTCGTCGGCGACCCCCCGACCTCCTTCCCCTTCTCCGGTCTCCCCTCCCCACACCCCATTCCTGGCCTTCGCCCCTCCGCCCCCGCTCTCCCCCTCCCCGGCCTCCCCCTTCTCCTCCCCCCTCTCGCTCCCCCTCCTCCCTCCCTTACCCACCCTCTCCTCCCACCCAAATCTGGCATTCGGTCGAATCTGGCTGAATTGTCTGTTCGGCCAGATCCGACCGTCGGGTGGGGAAGGGGGACATGTAAGGGAGGGGGAGAGGAGAGGGAAAGAGGGAGTGTGAGGGGGGGAGGTCGGGGTGTTGGCCCAGAGGCCTTCCTCGCTAGTTTTGATGATGATTAACTCATGTAGTTATGTTTACTAATAATCTTGTGTTTTTAGTCTCAGATCTGTTAACAAGATATTAGTTGGTGATTAGCTTCAACAAAGGAGTTTGGAAGCTTTCACATGGTGATTCCCGTGCCCGAGCATCAAGTTCATACCTTTGCACTCGGTGGATCACGGCGTTTGGGATCGAGTCAACTTGAAGATGAAGATCGTCAAGAAGACTTAGGTATCCATAGTTTAGTGTGTTTAGATCCATTTGTAAAGCTTAGTATAATTGATATGCTCAAGTGCACAACACACAAGTTTCATGTTTTGGATTTGGTTTTCATGAATAGTTTGATCAAAACAAGTTTACATGGTTTTTATGTATACTAGATGTGTTCAATATACATACATGCTTCATATGTTAAACAAACTTATTTTGATATGTCTATTCATGTGTTTTAGGAAAAATCAGGTTTCCTATTGAAAAATACAAGTTTGATAAAAATACAGGTTTTGGTTTTGATAAAATTTGCAAGACTCAAAAATGAATTGATATGATTGATATATGTCTTGAAATTTTTATCACTAGTTTGTGTTTCAATATAAAATGTTAAAACAAGTTTTATGGAATTTTCAGAAAAGATAAAAGATTTTTATAAAATATTTTTTCCAATTTTTCTGACCCTGTTCTGTGACTGACAAGCCAGGTCGGTCGACCGGAACGGTCGACCGCACCATGGGCCGGTCGACCCTTGCGGTCGACCGACGTGCACAGACTTGTGCACGTCTGGCAGACACAAGCTCGGTCGACCGGGCGGTCGACCGGGTCTGAGAGCAGAGCTCTCTGTTTATTTGGGTCGACCGGGCGGTCGACCGAGTTTGCCCAATGGTCAAAAATGTGACCGTTGGCGGTCGACCGTTCCGGCCGACCGCCAGGTCTGTCAGGCTGCCATATCAGCCTAACAGCTAGTTTCTGTTTTGGCCTATATAACCCCATTCATTTGGGATTTTGGCTAAGTTTTCTAAGAGCAAAATTTCCTATTCTCTGGTTTTAAAAAGAAGTTTTCAAAAGAGTTTAAAGTGCCAAAAAGATTCATTCATTTATTTTCAAGTGTTTTGTTATTTTCAAAGAAAATAGGTTTTTAGGAAACTAGTTTATTGTTCTTCATTTCCATATCTATTTGGTATTTTCCCAAGAGTTTTTCTTTGATCAAAACACTTGTTTTTCACACTTGAGCTTATCTTCTATCCTATTCTATTAGGATCATTGTTTGTGGAAAAGAGAGATTGGTTTGTGGTTGAAATATATCACCAAGTTGTAAACCCTTATTTTGATTGGGTTGCTCCCTCTTTGGTAGAGGTTGAGGATTGTGGTTTACTCCCTCTAGTGAGAGGTGGAGTTGGTTGTTGTTTGCTCCCTCTAGTGAGAGGTGGAGTTGGAGTTTGTAAACCCTCTTCGGTAGAGGTGTTGTGGTTGTTTGGCTACGGGCCTACCCCTCGGTTGTGAGGCGGTATTTGAGAGAGGTACTCCCTTGTTGTAAAAATCCTTCTCGGTGAAGGTTCCCTCGGTGGGAGTCCTCGGTGGACGTGATAGTGGATTAGAAATCCTTCTCGGTGAAGGCGGGGACGTAGAGCTAGGGGCTCGAACCTCGGACATATCTTTGTGTTTGCGTTTGATCCATTGTCTCTCTAACTCTCTCTCTTTATATTTGTGCAAAGCATCATTCATATCATACATATCTTATTTGCTTGTGTTGTGCCTTGCATCATTTATATTGCCCTATCTTATATGCTTGGTTGTTTGTGTGTGCCTCACTTGTACTTAATCAACAAGAGCTTCACATAGCACCTCAACCCATATCTAGGGGAATCAAGAGGAGTTAGTCCAGAGCCCTTCACGGGGAATTCGGCTACACTTGTCGATTGTACTAAGTGTGATTGCAAAATTGTTTTAAGCTTCCGCATTTAGCGCATTTAGTTTCTAGATTAGCACTTACACCTATTCACCCCCCCTCTAGGTGTTTTTCAATTGGTATCAGAGCCTACGCTCCTGATACTTAGGTTTAACAACCTAGGAGTGAGATCTTGGTTTAGCTAATCTATCATTTGCATTTGCACATTTGTTTGCTTGCACACATATAGTTTGGACCCATGGACTTCATGACCCCACCTATGTTTGATCCTTCCAACATCATTGTTTGGAAGACTAGGATGTCCGTTTATTTACAAACCCTAGGCTATAAGGTTCACCTTGCCATTACCAAGGAATCCTTCCTTAGTAATAGCAAGCATATAGGGGCCAATGCACAAGCCCTTGAGGCCATTAGAAGCACACTTCCTAAAGATTATCTTATGCGTGTTTCTAACTTTGATTCCGCCTTTGCAGTGTGGAATTTGTTGAAAACCACCACCACCTCCAAGCTTCAATTGCCAATCCAACCGGAGGAATCTAGTGGAGAATCCGATTCACAATGCTATATGATCCAAGGGAATGACTCCCTTGAGGTACATTTGGAACCCCACTTAGATTGTGATAATGATGCTAGTTCTTCATGTGATGATTATATTGATCCCCATGCTTTGAATGAAGAACTTTCTATTGTGTGTGAAAAATTATTAGAAAAATATAATGTTTTGAAAAAGAAAAGTCTAGGAATTGTTAATGAAAATAAAAGTTTGCATTCTAGACTTGACATTATTTTGCAAGAGAAAGATGAGATTTTGAATGAGAGGGATTCATTAAAAACTCAACTTAATCTTGTTTTAAATGAAAATAAAATTTTGAAAAATAAAAATGATTGTGAAAATATTTTGAAGAAAAATGAATCTTTAACTTCAAAACTTGATTTTGTTTTAAGAGGTAACCATTCCTTGAAAAATGAAATTGAATTTATTTCAAAAGAATTAGAAATTTGTTTAAATAAAAATAAATCTTTGAAAAATGATATTGCCTCACATGTTTGCCATGCTAGGGTAGTTTCACCTAGATCACCCCTTACATGCTCCACTTCTTCTACAATTCAAAATGATATAAATTTGTTAAAGAAGAATATGGATTGTTTGGGCTCCACTTTGAGCCAATGTGTTGTAGGTCATACACGTTTGGAAACTTTATTTCGAAAGAAACAAGTTCCATCTTTTCATGCACACCCCCCACGGCATACACATGCTCCTCACGGACACCATCACACTATGTATGCTCATGTGTACACTTGTACACATTGTGGACGTAAGGGCCACCTTCCTAAATTTTGCTATGATAGAATACATGTTGAGAATTTAGCAAATAAGTTTGTTTGGGTTAGGAATGGTACTAACCCCCATGGACCCAATAGAATGTGGGTACCAAAGACCACCCCTATTGTTTATGATGTAGGTGTGGGCTCTCACATGACGTGAGAGTAGCCGTACCTGGAGTTGATGCGTTCCGAGCTTCATGGAAATTAATTGGATGCATCACTTTCAAGGGATGTTTGGTGGAGAGGACCACCATGTTTTGGAGACAAGGAAAGTTGCCTTCTAGGTTTTGGTAACGATTCCTAACTCCTATTTATTGTTTACATGCTTTAATATTATTTGTTTATAGCATGTTTTATTGTTTGTAGATTATTATGAAAATGCCATGATTATTAGATCTTTGACATGCATGTATAGCCTTTGAGACACCCATGTTTAATATGGATTATTATTTTGTGTTCTCACCATTTGTTAACTATCATGTTTATCATAGGTTTAATAACATGTGGATTTACATAATGATCATGTTTTAGGTTTATCATGTTGATTTTTATCTTGTTTTGATGCTTCACGATTTGAATATATGTTTAAATGTTAGTTTTCATTAAGACTAGGATTTATACTTGTACATATAGTGGGTCACAAATAAATCTATATATGTTTGTGCTTGAATGCTTATTTGTTCCCATTAGATGTACTAGTATAGTCTAGTTTTGATGATTCATGCATTTTAAACTTGTATTCATATTTTTGGATGTGTTTTATGAGTTTTCATTTCATGTATATTTGTATTTTTGCCAAACTTTAAGATATACATGTATACCCTTTGAGTCATTTACCTTTCATGCAAATTTATATATATGGACTCAAATTGTGTTTAGGGATATGTATGTATACTTCATGTTTGACAAATCATACATATACCTTGAAATGAAATTTGGTTTGAATGAAAATTTAGTTATTCATGTTTTTATGATTCCATGTTTAAACTTCATGTATATGTCCATTTTATCCAAGCTATTGTTTATACATATACATCCTTTTGAGCCACGTGCCTTCATGCATATATAATTTGTGGACTCTTTGTGTTTGGATATGTATGTATACTTTAGTTTGTATAAGACATACATATATCTTGAAGATTAAATAGTTGTGATGATTTTTATGATTTTCTTGTTTAAAGGAATATTGAGCTTAATGAAAAATTTTCATGATTGTGATCCTCACATTTTATTTGTACACTCACATTTATTGCTTGCTCATGTTTTGTTTGCATGAGTCATATTTATGCTTAATTGACTTAAGTGTTTGATATCATGTGGATTTCTTATTTCATGAAAAACAATTTTATGTTTTATTCTTTGCTTAAAGGATTTCGTACTAGTTAACAAGTTTTTCATTTAACTAGTTCGTATTCTTCACATGGTAGATGTTTTCAAACATACATTTATTTTTCAAATCTATTTTTTGAAAACCCCTACCTTCCACGGAAGGATGGATGGGCGATCATGTTCATGTATGCTTTACAATGAAAATCATTTAAAAAATCTTGAACCATGATTGGGAGGTTAGTTATATGATGTATACACTTGATTATTATTGTTGTCTCAATTGGTATCATTGAACTCTTTCAATTGGTATCAATTTTGATCTTTTTGTATACTCTTATGTTTATTGTGTATGTATACTTTCAATTGGTATCATCTATTGGTGATTGGTACTCATTCTATTTCATACACATATACATGTTTTATTTGTGCTATTATATTTCTATATCTTGAGCACAAATCTTGTTTTTGCTAGAGCTTGAACTTTATTCTTGTTTCAATTGACTTATTTTTCATTGGTATCTTATTTCAAGCCTATGCATAGTTTTTATTGGTATTTCATAAAGGGGGAGAAAATCTCGTATTTTATCTTTCAATTGGTATTTAGTATTCCACTCCCTTGCTTTATGATAGAAAATAAAATTTTCAATTGAGAATAATTTCAATTGGTATCTTTATGCCTTAAAGAAAATATTTAATTTCAATTGATATCATATGTTTAAAATGAACAATTATTTCAATTGGTATCAAGATGTTGTTTTTATTTTTTTAAATTGGTATCTAGAGGCATATCATGTTTTTAGTCACCTCTTATTAACTTTGTTTTTGTTTTAGACAAAAAGGGGGAGAACATTATTTTTTTTTATTGTTTTGATTGACAAAAAAATGGGGAGAAAGATTTTTACCCCTCATTAACATTGTATTTATTGTTTTGATTTTTTTTTACCCCTTTGTTGATGATTGACAAAAAGGGGGAGAAAGATTTTGAGTTTGATATATGCATATTTATGTTTTTTGCATATATTAAGTTTAATATAGTTTAATGTTAATTGGTATCTAGAGCATGTTTTGTTTGATGAACATTGCATTGGTATCTAGATAAACCTCTTATCGTTTATGCATATCTATGCATTCACGTTTAAAAGCCTTCATTGCATATTTATTATGTTTATTTGTTTATGCAAGAGTTAAGGGGGAGCTTCTTTGAAGCTTAACTTTAATCCATGCATATGTAACTCCATGAGTTTTGTCATCATCAAAAGGGGGGAGATTGTTGGCCCAGAGGCCTTCCTCTCTAGTTTTGATGATGATTAACTCATGTAGTTATGTTTACTAATAATCTTGTGTTTTTAGTCTTAGATCTGTTAACAAGATATTAGTTGGTGATTAGCTTCAACGAAGGAGTTTGGAAGCTTTCACATGGTGATTCCCGTGCCCGAGCATCAAGTTCATACCTTTGCACTCGGTGGATCACGGCGTTTGGGATCGAGTCAACTTGAAGATGAAGATCGTCAAGAAGACTTAGGTATCCATAGTTTAGTGTGTTTAGATCCATTTGTAAAGCTTAGTATAGTTGATATGCTCAAGTGCACAACACACACAAGTTTCATGTTTTGGATTTGGTTTTCATGAATAGTTTGATCAAAACAAGTTTACATGGTTTTTATGTATACTAGATGTGTTCAATATACATACATGCTTCATATGTTAAACAAACTTATTTTGATATGTCTATTCATGTGTTTTAGGAAAAATCAGGTTTCCTATTGAAAAATACAAGTTTGATAAAAATACAGGTTTTAGTTTTGATAAAATTTGCAAGACTCAAAAATGAATTGATATGATTGATATATGTCTTGAAATTTTTATCACTAGTTTGTGTTTCAATATAAAATGTTAAAACAAGTTTTATGAAATTTTCAGAAAAGATAAAAGATTTTTATAAAATATTTTTCTCAGTTTTTCTGACCCTGTTCTGTGACTGACAGTGTAACACCCTGATCCCCGGTGTACGTATTACCGTATCGGTACGCGATACGACGTACAAAATTGATTTGACCTCCGTGGTAGTCCGATTGAGCCGATTTTAGTTTTAAAAATCATTTTCTAATATTTTAGATTTTTCAGGAATTTTTAGAATTTTTCTGGATTATTTTGGACAATCTCCGTAGTTGGTGTCGACCGATACCGATAATCGGCTACCGATAATCGGCTCTACGATTTTTCTTTCACAAACGGAGTTCGATTTTGAGAATTCGCTTTTACCGTATGTCTTAGAATCACATGAGCTACGTTGGGGTATTTTTGGGGATTTTTCTGAATTTATCGAAAATCCGGCCAAATCGGTGTCGCCCGTATCGGCGAGACACTCCGAGATTTTTAATTGGCAAACCGGATTGAGTTTTGACAAACCGTTTTCATATCATGTCTCAGCGTAATATTATCTATTTTTTGTAATTTTTGGGCACCGTTCGGAGCTAGTCGAATTTCGGGCCAATATTATAATATTAAAATATTCATTTGTTTAATCTTTTCTTTTCCCTTCTTTCCTTTCTCTTCTCCCTTTCTCTGGAAAAGTCTCCCACCGCCAAACCCATTCCACCGCCATCTCTCTCTCCTTATTAAACCCAAATCTCTCTCTCTCCTTCAAATCTCTCTACATCTCTCTCTCCCAAACACACTCTCTATCTCTAATTCTTTCTCTCCCTCTCCCTAATTAGAATCCCTAACCTCTCTCTCTCTCTCTCTCTCTCTCTCTCTCTCTCTCTCTGTGCGACCCAAAACAGGGGAGCATCTGTAAACGGCCCGGCCGGCGCCTCCTCTTCGGCCGGCGCGCCTTCCCCGGCCGGCGCCAGCGCCGCCTCGGCCCCCAGCCGCGCCGCCGCCTCCTCCCTCTCCTTCTCCTTCTCCTTCTCCTTCTTCTTCTCTTTTCCTTTCTTTTCTCTGTTTTCTTCTCTTTCTTTCTTTTCCTCTCCCACTCCCCCTTACTCTCTCTCGCCCTCTGAGCCGCCACCGGCGGCCAGGACCGCCGCCGGCGGGCGCCGCCGGCCAGATGGCCGGCCGGCCTGCGCTGAGGCAGCAGCAGAACATGCTGCTGCTGCTCTCTCTGTGAGTGAGTGTGTGTGGTGTGTGGTGTGTATGGTGTGTGTGTTTTGTGTTGTGTGTTGTGTGTGTGTGTTATGTGTGTGTGGATGCTGTGTGTGTTGTGTGTGTGTGTTGTGTGTGCTCTGTGTGTGTGTGTGCTGTGAGTGAGAGTGTGTGTGTGTGTGTGTGTGTGTGTGTGTTTGTGTGTGTGTGAGTGAGTGAATGTGAGTGCTGCGTGCGTGCGTGTGAGTGAGTGAGTGAGGGAGTGTGCGTGTGTGAGTGTGAGCGGGTGTGAGTGTTGCTGTGTGTGAGTGAGTGAGTGAGTGTGTGTGTGTGTGTGAGTGAGTGTGAGTGTGAGTGTGAGTGCTGTGTGCGTGTGTGTGAGTGAGTGAGTGAGTGAGTGAGTGTGTGTGTGTGTGTGTGTGTGTGTGTGTGTGTGTGTGTGTGTGAGTGTGATTGGGTGTGAGTGCTGTGTGTGGGTGTGTGTGTGTGTGTGTGTGTGTGTGTGTGTGTGTGTTATTGGGTTCGGGTTCACACCCGAACCCACTAGACCCCTATTGGTTGAATGGAAACCAATAAGCCCTATCTATTAACCCACTAACCCACTTTCATTTGGGTTTGGGTTTAGATTCAAACCCGACCCGTTATGAGCCCAAACCCGCATCCAAACCCATTACAGGTACTTTTACAGAAAACCCCCTATTACTTTTCAGTATTTGCATTTTAAATATTATTATTTACGTATTTAACCCATTTCCGTTACTTTTAGTATTCGGGCGATATCGGGAACATCCGGACTCCGATGTGGGCGATTCTGGATCCGTTGCGATCGTGGGGAAGAGAGCTACCATCCTATGGCTAGTTTGTGAGTGCTTTTCTTTTATAAATTATATTTTATCATGTTTCGTGACAGTGATTGATATATCGTGATTATGGATAAAAGACGGTAATAATTAAATATTAACTGGTACTAGTTGGACGCCCATTGTAATAGGTGATTCCTGTAATATGGTTAGGTATTTCCTGATGTAATAAGGAGATAATTGTAGTAACAAGAAATACTGACATAGACTATTCAGACACGGTCATCATACCTGCTCACTGTGTTACCATCTTCATGAACACTCTTATGTCATATATTGGATCACAATGAGAAAACGATAGTCACAAGTATACGAATCAACGATACTCGGTGACACTACACTGTTACTAGACATGCATGCTAGATATCGGTATTTCATGCACTGGTATCATCTTTACACGGCTACGGTAGTTCACTAGCCATGCTATGCTGTGCTATACAGACCACTGTTATGACACAGATAGATTACACGGATTATTGCTACACATATATGACTACCACATTTCATATTATTATTCTCATCATGCTATGGATTCTCGGCATATCACTGTTACACATGCATGTATGATTTCTTTATTCTTGTCATATGGATCCCCATTTCAATTACCTGTATTATTGTTCCATGTTGTCGGATACATGTTATATGCTTGTTTCCCGTTATTGATATTGTTAATCCCGTTACTGGATACATGTTCCCGTTACTGATATGGATGTTACCGATACTGGACATGAGAGCCGTTGATATACGATATGTGGGGATCCCACATCTATTGTTCCCGTTTCCCAGTATATTGTTCATATTATCTTGATCATGTTATATTGTTCCTGATTCCCGTGATATTGTTCTATGCTATCAACAGAGCTCTGGTCCAGTTATTATGTTACACATATCATGTATTGTATTGGTTCTTGTTACATTGTATACTTGACATATCATATCATAAAGAGAACTTGGGTATGGGGAGACTTGACGGTTGACTAGATCATATCGGGTGGATGTTTGGATCCATTGTTTGTCCCACTGCAGGGGACGGGGTAGTGCTGCTACCGTCTGTTACTCATGAGCATCCCGTTATTGTTTTAGCTCATTGAGATTCCCGTTACATGTTACAGCTCTAGCGGGCTGGCCCTGGTCTCAGCAGCCAGGGGTCTGTTTAAGGCCGTTGTCCCGGGTATGCACGGGTACACCCACCCGATAAGAACTCCTCGACCATGAGTTTCCATCTAACATAATCAAACAGTATGCACAATAGTGACGTCGGGAACGCTTGTTATTTGGTTACTCTCTCGTTTGGATAATGGTACCCGTAGGCCATGTCCGGATGGGTTCGACTGGAGTGCGAGCTCCAGTATGAACCGCCAGTGGTATGGGACACTGGAAGAGAGTAATTAAAATACCAGGTGATACTGATCGCTACTACATGACTAGACATGACCTGCCTGCTACATGTTTAGTTGTACTTGTTACTGTTCCTGATCATTTATCTGCTATCATGTTACATGTATACATTGATACTGTACTTGTTTCCTGTTACAATTCCTGTAGTGATCTGCTACTCCTTGCACATGTATACTTTGTTTCATTACCTGGTACTTGTTACCCTGTTTGTAGTGGCATACTATGCATGTTCTGCATTGCATATATATTTTATTGTTGCAGACATATGCCCATCCTCATGGTCACCTCTATCACGTCACCACTACATGTTCATGTCTATCACGTCACCACTAGACAATCTTATTTATTATATTATAATAACTAGATACGACTATAGACTTGACCCGTGGATACGACTATAGACTTGACCCGATAATAACCGGTTTAGATGGCATGTTTATATCTTTCTACCGCTTACATGTGTATATATTTCTACTGCTTCTTATATGATTATTATATGGTATCGCTTTTTCACCATCTTATATTATATATTATTATCGTGCTTGTATCTATAGTATATATTACTGCCTCCTTCATTTTACCACTCACTAGGTCGCTTTCTAACGACCCTGGGTTTGCGTGCCCAGATTGGAGATCCGCGTACCGAGAGTACCTTGGAGTCACATAGGAGATTCCTCATCGAGACACTTCATAGGTATCTTTGTGTTTTATTTCTGTTATCATATTTATTCCTGTTTTCATATCTGTTATGATCGCTGACCTCTTTTTGCAGGTATTCTTTTACTTATTACATGCTGGACCTCATGACTATCTAAAGGTAATGTACTGTACTGAGGCTTAACGTACGCGTGAGCGTGTTTTCACCTCACGTATGTACGTCGCCATAACGTCTCCGTATCTTTAGGGACGGGGCGTTACAGACAGGCCAGGTCGGTCGACCGGAATGGTCGACCGCACCATGGGCCGGTCGACCCTTGCGGTCGACCGACGTGCACAGACTTGTGCACGTCTGGCAGACACAAGCTCGGTCGACTGGGCGGTCGACCGGGTCTGAGAGCAGAGCTCTCTGTTTATTTGGGTCGACCGGGCGGTCGACCGAGTTTGCCCAATGGTCAAAAATGTGACCGTTGGCGGTCGACCGTTCCGGCCGACCGCCAGGCCTGTCAGGCTGCCACATCAGCCTAACGGCTAGTTTCTGTTTTGGCCTATATAAACCCCATTCATTTGGGATTTTGGCTAAGTTTTCTAAGAGCAAAAATTCCCTATTCTCTGGTTTTAAAAGAAGTTTTTAAAAGAGTTTAAAGTGCCAAAAAGATTCATTCATTTGTTTTCAAGTGTTTTGTTATTTTCAAAGAAAATAGGTTTTTGGGAAACTAGTTTATTGTTCTTTATTTCCATATCTATTTGGTATTTTCCCAAGAGTTTTTCTTTGATCAAAACACTTGTTTTCCACACTTGAGCTTATCTTCTGTCCTATTCTATTAGGATCATTGTTTGTGGAAAAGAGAGATTGGTTTGTGGTTGAAATATACCACCAAGTTGTAAACCCTTATTTTGATTGGGTTGCTCCCTCTTGGTAGAGGTTGAGGATTGTGGTTTACTCCTCTAGTGAGAGGTGGAGTTGGTTGTTGTTTGCTCCCTCTAGTGAGAGGTGGAGTTGGAGTTTGTAAACCCTCTTCGGTAGAGGTGTTGTGGTTGTTTGGCTACGGGCCTACCCCTCGGTTGTGAGGCGGTGTTTGAGAGAGGAGTTCAGTACTCCCTTGTTGTAAAAATCCTTCTCGGTGAAGGTTCCCTCTGTGGGAGTCCTCGGTGGACGTGATAGTGGATTAGAAATCCTTCTCGGTGAAGGCGGGGACGTAGAGCTAGGGGCTCGAACCTCGGAACTTGACAATGTGAATGATATGACAATATGAATAATGCTATGCACAAATAAAAGAGAGAGAGAGAGAGAGAGAGAGTTGAGAGACAATGGATCAAACGCAAAGGCCAATATATGTTAAGAGGTTCGAGCACCTTCCTCTACATCCCCGCCTACACTACCGTGTAGGATTTCCAATCCACTATCTCCCACTGAGGGAACCTCTACCAAAGAGGATTTGTTACAACACTAGGAGTACCGAACTCCTCTCTCAAATACCGCCTCACAACCGAGGGGTAGGCCCGTAGCCAATACAACAACCAACACCTCTACCAGAGGGTTTACAAACCAAACTCCACCTCTCACTAGAGGGAGCAAACCACAAGCCTCAACCTCTACCAAAGAGGGAGCAAACCAATCACCCGATCAACCTCTACCAAAGAGGGATACAACTAGAACAAGGGTGTACAACTTGGAGGCTTAATCAACCTCAAACAATCTCTCTTTTCACTTTTCCACAAACAATGAACCTAATAGAATAGGATATATGATAGCTCAAGTGTGGAAAAATAAGTGTTTTGATCAAAGAAAACTCTTGGGAAAAATACCAAATTGATATAGAAATGAAGGGCAAGAAACCAATTCCCAAAAACTTGTTTTCTTTGAAAATAACAAAACACTTAAAAACAAACAAGATGAATCTTTTTGCTCTTTAAACTCTTTTAAAAACTTCCTTTTAAAACCAGAGAGTAGGAAAAAATTAGCTCTAAAAATCTTGGCCAAAATCCCAAAGAAATGGGGTTTATATAGGCCCATCAGAAAACTAGCTGTTAGGCTGATCTGGCAGCCTGACAGGCTACCGGTCGGCCGGCCCGGCCGACCGCCAACGGTCAGAAATGTGACCGTTGGGGCAACCCAGTCGACCGCCCGGTCGACCCAAACTAACAGAGAGCTCTGCTCTCAGGTCCGGTCGGCCGCCCGGCCGACCGTCCCTGTGGCTGCCAAACGTGCACAGGTTTGTGCACGTCGGTAGACCCCAAGGGTCGACCGGCCTCTGGTACGGTCGACCCATGCGGTCGGCCGACCTGGCCGGTCAGCCACTGTTCTGGGACAGAAACACATATTAAAAATATTTTAGAAAATCTTTTATCTCTTTTAAAATTACCATAAAAATTGTTTTATCATTTTACTTTGATAAACAAATTTGTGATAAAAATTTCAAGACATATATCAACATATTCAATCATTTTTGTGTTTTGCAAGTTTATCAAAAACCAACACTTGTATTTTATCAAACTTGATTTTTCAATACATGAATAGGAAAGTCAAAATAAGTTTGTATAAGTCATGTAAGCATGTATGTATATTGAACATATCTAATATACATAAAAACTATTTAAACTTGTTTTGATCTACTATTCTTGAAAACCAAATCCAAACATAAAACGTGTGTGTTATGTGCACTTGAGCATATCAACTATACTATGCTTTACAAATGGATCTAAACACACTAAACTAAACTAAGATACCTAAGTTTTCTTGACGATCTTCCATTTTCAAGTCGGCTTGGTCCCAAACCTTGATCCATAAAGTGCAAAGGAATGATCTTTAAGCTTTTGGCAACGGAATCACCATGAAAAGCTTCTAAACTCCTTGTTGAAGCTAATCACCAACTAATATCTTGCTAAAGGATCTGAAACTTAAAATCACAAGATTATTAGTAAACATAACTACATGAGTTAATCATCATCAAAACTAGGGTGGAAGGCCTTTGGGCCAACAATCTCCCCCTTTTGATGATGACAAAACTCATGGAGTTATATATGCATGGATTAAAGTTAAGCTTCAAAGAAGCTCCCCTTAACTCATGCATAAACAAATAAACATAATAAATATGCAATGATGGCTTTTAATCATGAATGCATAAATATGCATAAACAATAAAGGTTCTAGATACCAATGAAATGTTCAAAAACAAAACATGCTCTAGATACCAATTAACATTAAACTATATTAAACTTAATATATGCAAAAACATAAGTATGCATATATAAAACTCATAAACTCAAAATCTTTCTCCCCCTTTTTGTCAATCATCAATAAAGGGGTAAAAACCAAAACAATAAATAAAATGTCAACGAGGGGTAAAAATTTTTCTCCCCCTTTTTGTCAATCAAAACAATAAAAACAATGTTCTCCCCCTTTTTGTCTGAAACAAAAACAAAGTCAATAAGGGGTGACTTTAAAAAATATGATATCAATAGAAAAATATGTCAATGAAGCATCTTGATACCAATTTAAAGTGAACATGAAACAATTAATAAATGATATATGCGATATACATTCATGAAGAGGAAGACGCTAAGTTAACTTCCCTACACATATGCATTATATGAAGAAGGGATGATAAACCCCAATTCACATAACACATATTATGTAATGCATAAGGAGAGATGTGAAGCTCCCCCTACACACGTGTATCACATAAAGAAGAGTTATCAAGCTCCTCAATACAAGATACACTCAACATGAATCTATATGTAGAAGAGATGTTAAGCTCTCCTTGCATATAGGCAACATAAATCAAAAACTTTGAATTTTTCTTTAAACAAAATTTTGAGATGCCAATTTAAAACATAAATGAACATCTTGATATCAAAAGATAGTATTTTTCTTTTTAAGCCATATAAACAATTTTGATTGTGATATCATATGCTTAAAATAAATATCAAATTTTCAATCATAAAGTGTGGGAGTGGAAATCAAATACTAATTGAAATATGAAAGACAAATTTTCTCCCCCTTTATGAAATACAAACTAAACAATGCATAGGCTTGATACCAATTTAAAAGTAATCAATTGAATTAGGATAATCATTTAGGTTTTCAAGCTTAGCATAAACAAATATTTGTGCTCAAGATATAGAAATATAATAGCACAAATAAAACATATATGTATATGAAATAGAATGAGTACCAATCACCAATAGATGATACCAATTGATAACATACATATACAATAAACAATTATGAGTATACAAAAGGATCAAATTGATACCAATTGAAAGAGTTCAATGATACCAATTGAAATAACAACACTAGCATGTGTATACCTCATAACACAAAGAAGAAAACGAACTAGTTAAAATGAAAAATTTTGTTAACTAGTACGAAATCCTTCAAGCAAAGGAAAAAAATAATTTTCATAAAACACATGTAAATCATATAGCACTTAAAAACACTCAATATTCAATAAAGTCCATACATGCTCATGAAAACATACTCATGAGAAATATTTTAAAAAAATGGTGAGTGTACAAGTAATGTGTGACATGGCATTATGAAATTTCCAATTAAGCTCAAAGTTCCTTGAAACAATGAAAATCATCAAAATTATTAATCTTCAAGGTATATGTATGTCTTATACAAACTAAAGCATACATACATATCCAAAACACAACGAGTCCACAAAATATATGCATTAAGGCACGTGGCTCAAAAGGATGTATATGTATAATAATAATTTGGATAAAATAGACATATACATGAAGTTAAACAAATGAACACGAAATCAAGAAAAAAATAAAAAATTTACCAAAACAAATTTCATTCCAAGGTATATGTATGAATTGTCAACACAATAAGTATACATACATATTCCTAAACACAATTGAGTCCATATATATAGATTTGCATGAAAGGTAAATGACTCAAAGGGTATACATGTATAACTTAAGGTTTGGCAAAATGCACATATACATGAAATGTAAAACGCATGATCATAAAACAAATTTAAAATGGGAATACAAGTTTAAAATGTATGAATCATCAAAACTAGACTATACTAGCACATCTAATGGGTTCAAATAAGCATTCAAGCTCAAACATATATAGATTTATTTGTGGCCCACTATATGTACAAGTATATACCAAGTTTTAATGAAAACTAACATCTAAACATATATTCAAAAACATGAAGCATCAAAACAGATATAAATCATCATGATAAGCAAAAACATGATTATTATGTAATCCACATGTTATTAAACCTATGATAAACATGATAGTTTAACCAAAGGTGAGAACACAAAATAATAGTCCATATTAAACATGGGTGTCTCAAAGGGCTATACATGCATGTTTTAACGCCCCGATCCCGTAGGTACGGGGACGTTATGGCGACGTACATACGCGAGGTGCATACCCGCTCACGCGTACGTTAAGCCTCAGTACAGTACATTACCTCCATATAAACATGAGGTCCAGCATAAAAGCAGTACAAGAATACCTGCAGAAAGAGGTCAGCGATCATAACAGATATGAAAAATGGAGACAAATAAGATAACGAAAATAAAATACCAAGATACCTAGGAATAGTCCCGATGCGGAAGCTCGATGTGACTCCAAGGTACTCTCGGATACTACGGTACGCGGATCTCCAATCTGGGCATGCAAACCCAGGGTCGTCAGAAAGCGACCTAGTGAGTGGTAAAATGAAGGAGGCAGTAATATATACAATAGTAATACAAGCACGATAATAATATATAGTACGTGAGGTTGGACTAGTGATATCATATAATAAGGATATATAAACAGTAGAAATGGAGAAACATAAAAGCAGTGTAAATAAATAACAGGTCACCTTTTAATACCATCACTACCTAGCCGGTTATCATCAGGTCATATCTATAGTCGTGTCCAGTTTATGTAATAACTAATGTTGTCTAGTGGTGACGTAATAGACATGAATATGATAGTGGTGACGTGATAGAGGTGAATATGCAAATGAGCATATGTCTGTAATATATGCAATGCAGAATATGCATAGTATGCCACAACATACAGTGTAACATATACCAGGTAATGTAACAAAGTATATATGTACATGAGTAGTAGGGCACTAAAGAAAGTGTAACAGGAAACAGGAACAATAGCAATGTATACATGTCACATGATAGCAATAAATGATCAGGAACAGTAACAAGTACAACTAAACATGTAGCAGGCAGGTCATGTCAAAGTCATGTCATTTATATAATAGTAGCGATCAGTATCACCTGGTATTTTAATTACTCTCTTCCAGTGTCCCATACCACTGGCGGTTCATACTGGAGCCCGCACTCCAGTCGAACCCATCCGGACATGGCCTACAGGTACCATTATCCAAACGAGAGAGTAACCAAATAACAAGTGTTCCCGACGTCACTAATGTGTATACTGTTTTATTATGTTAATTGGAAACCCATGGTCGAGGAGTTCTTATCGGGTGGGTGTATCCCGTGCATACCCGAGATCACGGCCTTAAACAAGCCCCTGGCTGCCAGGACCAGGGCCCTCCGCTAAGAGGGGAGCATGAATCAAGTAACAAGAGCTCATGGAGCAATTGGTAGGCAGCCCTCCTACCGTCCCCTGCAGTGAGAAAACAATATGGATCCAGTACATCACCTGATAAGATCTAATCAACCATCAAGTCTCCCCCATACCCCAGTTATCATTATGATCTGTTATGTCAAGTATCCAATGTAACAAGAACAATTAACAGTACATGATACGGGTAACATGATAACTGGACCAGAGCTCTGTTGATAGCATAGAACAATATAACGTGAATCGGGAACAATATATCGAGAACAATAGAACGTGAACAATATCACGGGAACAATATAACAGAATCAATAGATGTGGAAGTCCACATATCGCATATCAACAGCTCTCATGTCCAGTAACAGGAATATCCATATCAATAACAGGTACAATCCTATAACATGAATACAGTAACATGAAATAATAATACATGTAACATGAACGGGGATCCATATGTCAAGAATAGAACAATAATACATGTAGCATGAACGGGGATCTATATGACAAGAATAGAGAAACCATACAGGCATGTGTAACCATAATAACATAAATGTGTATGATGATCATGCTAATATGAAATGCAGTAGTCCGTGCATGGTTATATCCGTGTATCAGTGGAACCTATATGTGTAGCAATATATCGGTGTATCACTCGTATATGTCCTAACAGTGATCCGTGTATAAAATAATATCATGTCCGTCTCTTAAACTACGGTAGCCATGTAAGGATGATAGCAGTGCAGGAAATAACAGTATCTCGCATTCGTGTATAATGACGGTGTAGTGTCCTAGCGTACCTGTAGAGCAGTATGTAAGGTAACTGTGTCACGATGCATGACATAATAGGGTCCAAGCCTATGGGGCTATGGTGAGCCGGGTGTCAGTGGTACAGAAACAGGACATACTCGAGATCAGTCAGGCATTTACTAAATACCGTGTTTATTACAGTGTTTTAATATTGTTTACCAATTAGGATATACCGGATCATGTTTTATATCAAGAAGTCAATCAAGTGCAATTAATAGACTAAAAGATAATTTATAAAATAAAAACACTCACAAACTGGTCGTGGAGCAGTAGCTCTCGTTCCCACGATCGTAACGGATCCAGAATCGTCCAATCGGAGTCCGGATGCTCCCGAGATCGCCCGAATACTGAATCATAACAAACAGGGTTAATTATGTAAATAATATTAAAATGCAAATACTGAAAAGTGACAGGGGGTTTTCTGTAAAAATACCTGTAATGTTTTTGGATGCGGGTTTAGGCTCATAACGAGTCGGGTCCATATCCACAACCCAAACCCATTTGATTTAAGTTAAATGGGTATGGGTTTACGGGTTAATGGGTATTGGATTGGGGTTATTAGGTTTTAAATAAACCCAATAGAGGTAATTGGGTTTGGGTTCAAACCCAAACCCACAAGGGAAGAGGAGGGGCAGCAGCAGCTTGCTGCTGCCGCCCTCACCAGCCAGCCGGCCAGCCCAGCTGGCCGGCGGCGAGAGGAGCCCGCCGGCGGCGACGGCGGTGGCGGCTCCGGCCGCGAGGCAGAGAGGGAGAGAGTGAGAGTGTGGAAGGAAGAGAGTGAGAGAGAGGGAGGCTGCAGATGATAAGAAAAAGGGGAGGAGGGGAGGGGCGGCACCTGGAGGGGCGCCGGCCTCCGGCGTGACGCCGGGCCGGGACGCGGCAGCGCCCGGGCGGCGCCTGCGGCGCGTGGCCCGAGGAGGCGGGCCGGTGGCACGCCGGCCACTGGCGGCGGGCGTGGGTCAGGACGCCGCTGACCCAGAGAGAGGGATGGGAGTAAGAGAGAGAGAGAGAGGGTGTGAGAGAGGATTAGGGGAGAGAGAGGGTTTTGTAGAGAGAGATTAGAGAGAATTTGAATTAGAGAGAGATATAAGAGAGGGAGAGAGTCGGTTGAATGGGTCGGTGGCGTTCGCTGGAAGCCAGGAGAAGAAGGGAGAAGAAAGTGGAAGAAAGGAAAAGAAAAGGAAGGAAAATAATTAAATAAATTAATATATATTATTATTATATTGGCCCCATATTCGACTAGCTCCGAACGGTGCCCAAAAATTACAGAAAATAAAGAATATTATCCTGAGGCGTAAGATGAAGACGGTTTGTCGAAACTCAATCCAGTTTGCCAATTAAAAATCCCGGAGTGTCTCGCGATACGGGCGACACCGGTTTGGCCAGATTTTCGATAGATTTAGAAAAATCCCCAAAAATACCCGAACGTAGATAACATGATTCTAAGACCCACGGTGAAAGCCGATTCTCAAAAATTCTACTCCGTTTGTGAGATAAAAATCGGAAGGCCGGTAATCGGTATCGGTCGACACCGACTACGGAGATTTTCCAAAATACTCCAGGAAAATTCCAGAAAATCCTGAAAAATCTAAAATATTAGAAAATAATTTTTAAAACTGAAATCGGCTCAATCGGACTACTACGGAGGTCAAATCAATTTTTGTACGTCGTATCGCGTACCGATACGGTAATACGTACACCGGGGATCAGGGGGTTACACATGTCAAGAGTCTAATAATCATGGCATTTACATACTAATCTATAAACCTCAAAACATGCTATAAATAATGAAATGGAAAGCATGTAAACAATAATAAGGAGTTAGGAATTGTTACCAAAACCTAGAAGGCAACTCTCCTTGTCTCCAAAACATGGTGGTCTTCTCCACCAAACTTCCCTTGAAAGTGATGCATCCAAATGATTTCCTTTAAGCTTGGAACGCATCTACTCCAAGGTACGGCAACTCTCACGTCATGTGAGAGCCCACACCTACATCAAATAAAGGAGGGGTGGTCTTTGGTACCCACATCTTATTGGGTCCATGGGGGTCAGTCCCTTCTCTAACCCAAACAAACTTATTTGCTAAATTACAATCATGTATACGATCAAAACAAAATTTAGCAAGGTGGCCCTTACGTCCACAATGTGTACAAGTGTGCACATGAGCATACATGTGATAGGTGTGTCCGTGAGGAGCATGTGTATGCCGTGGAGGGTGTGCATGAAAAGATGGAACTTGTTTCTTTCGAACCAAGGATTCCAAGCGTGTGTGGTTCATGGCACATTGGCTCATAGTGGAGCCCAAACAATCTATACTCTTCTTTAAAACATTTATATCATTTTTAATCAAAGAAGAAGTGGAGCATGCAAGGGGTGATCTAGGTGAAACCACCCTAGCATGGCAAACATGAGAAATAATATCATTTTTCAAAGATTTATTTTTATTTAAACAAATTTCTAATTCTTTTGAAATAAAATCAATTTCTCTTTTTAAAGAATTATTTTCTTTTAAAACAAAATCAACTTTTGAAGATAAATTTCATTTTTCTTCAAAACATTATCACAATCATTTTTATTTTTCAAAAACTCATTTTCTTTAAGTGCAAGATCAAGTTGAGATTTTAATGAATCCCTCTCATTAGCAATCTCCTCTTCTCTTGCAAAACAATATCAAGTCTAGCAATCAAATTTTATTTTCATTGTTAATGCCTAGACTTTTCTTTTTCAAAACATTATATTTTTCAATAAGTTTTTCACACACAATAGAAAGTTCTTCATTTAAAGCATGGGGATCAACAAAATCATTAGAAGAACTAGCATCATCATTATCATCTAAGTGGGTTTCCGAGTGTACCTCAAGGGAGTCATTCCCTTGGACCATTAAGCATTGTGACTCGGAGTCTCCACTAGATTCCTCTGGTTGAATTGGCAATTGAAGCTTGGAGGTAGTGGTGGTTGTCAACATATTCCACACTGCAAATGTGGAATCAAAGTTAGAAGCAAGTATAAGATATTCTTTATTTAATGTGCTTCTAATGGCCCCAAGGCCTTGTGCATTGGCCCCTATATGCTTGCGGTCACCAAGATAACATTTCTTGGTAGCGGCAAGAAAAACATGCAAACCTAGGGTCTTTATGTACATGGACATCCTATACTTCCAAACAACAATGTTGGAAGGGTCAAAGCTAGGTGGAGTCATGAAGTCCATGGCAAACTATATGAGTGTGCAAACAAGCAAATGCAAACAATAGATTAGCAAGAAAAAGGATCTCACTCCTACGATGTTAAGCCTAAGTATCAGGAGCACTAGCTCTGATACCAATTGAAAGCACACCTAGAGGGGGGGTGAATAGGTGTAAGTGCTAATCTAGTGAACTAAATGAGCTAAATGCGGAAGCTTAAAACAATTCTTGCAACACACTTAATACAACCAACAAGTGTAGCCGAATTCCCCGTGAAGGGCTCTGGACTAACTCCTCTTGATTCCCCTAGATATGGGTTGAGGTGCTATGTGAAGCTCTTGTGGTTAAGTATAAGTGAGGCACACACAAACAACCAAGCATACACAAGATATAGCAATATGAAATATGCAAGGTACAATGCAAGCAATGTGAATGATATGACACTATGAATAATGCTATGCACAAATAAAAGAGAGAGAGAGTTGAGAGACAATGGATCAAACGCAAAGGCCAAGATATGTTTCGAGGTTCGAGCACCTTGCTCTACATCCCCGCCTACACCACCGTGTAGGATTTCCAATCCACTATCTCCCACCGAGGGAACCTCTACCAAAGAGGATTTGTTACAACACTAGGAGTACCGAACTCCTCTCTCAAACACCGCCTCACAACCGAGGGGTAGGCCCGTAGCCAATACAACAACCAACACCTCTACCGAAGAGGGTTTACAAACCAAACTCCACCTCTCACTAGAGGGAGCAAACCACAAGCCTCAACCTCTACCAAAGAGGGAGCCAAACCAATCACCCGATCAACCTCTACCAAAGAGGGATACAACTAGAATAAGGGTGTACAACTTGGAGGCTTAATCAACCTCAAACAATCTCTCTTTTCACTTTTCCACAAAACAATGATCCTAATAGAATAGGATAGATGATAGCTCAAGTGTGGAAAAACAAGTGTTTTGATCAAAGAAAAACTCTTGGAAAAAATACCAAATTGATATAGAAATGAAGGGCAAGAAACCAATTCCCAAAACTTATTTTCTTTGAAAATAACAAAACACTTAAAAACAAACAAGATGAATCTTTTTTCTCTTTAAACTCTTTTAAAAACTTCCTTTTAAAACCAGAGAGTAGGGAAAAATTAGCTCTAAAAATCTTGGCCAAAATCCCAAAGAAATGGGGTTTATATAGGCCCATCAGAGAACTAGCCGTTAGGCTGATCTGGCAGCCTGACAGGCTACCGGTCGGCCGGCCCGGCCGACCGCCAACGGTCAGAAATGTGACCGTTGGGGCAATCCGGTTGACCGCCCGGTCGACCCAAACTAACAGAGAGCTCTGCTCTCAGGTCCGGTCGGCCGCCGGCCGACCGTCCCTGTGGCTGCCAAACGTGCACAGGTTTGTGCATGTCGGTCGACCCCAAGGGTCGACCGGCCTCTGGTACGGTCGACCCGTGCGGTCGGCCGACCTGGCCTGTCAGCCACTGTTCTGGGACAGAAACACATGTTAAAAATATTTTAGAAAATCTTTTATCACTTTTAAAATTACTATAAAAATTGTTTTATCATTTTACTTTGATAAACAAACTTGTGATAAAAATTTCAAGACATATATCAACATATTCAATCATTTTTGTGTCTTGCAAGTTTTATCAAAAACCAACACTTGTATTTTTATCAAACTTGATTTTTCAATACATGAATAGGAAAGTTGTAACACCCCGCTCCCAGAATATGTACTTAGTTGCGTATTTAGATTTTTCAATTGTATTTTTCGATTACTTCCTGTATTTGTTTTGTATTATGAATTATTTATATGATCGTTTTGTCTTAGGACCCGGATTCACGTACTTGGAGTCTGCCCTAGTCTGAACCGAGGACCCGATCCTAGGGTATACTCGATTTGGTCTTCTGGTATTTAGATTTGACCGATTTTAGTTTTAGATATCATTTTTCAATATTTTAGATTTTTTATAATTTTCTGAAATTTTGAATTAAAATGAAAATCTTCAAAACCGGTGTCGACCAGTGCCGCTGACCGATTCCCGGATTTTTAATTGACAAACGGATTGGAATTACTAGAAGTGCCTTTTTACATTATTTCTTAAAATCACATTTCCTATCTAAATACTTTTTTTGAGGATTTTATGAATTTATGAAAATTCCACCGGATTCGGTATCGGCCAGTATCGCTGGTTGATTCCAGAATTTTTAGTTTACAATCGGGATTGAATTTCTAAATTACGCTTTCACTTTACTTCTTAAAATCATATTTTATTCTTTAATACATTTTCTGGGATTTTTCAGAATTTATCAAAATCCGGCCGACCCGGTGTAGACCGGTATCGGCGGTTGACTTCCAGATTTTTAATTTGAAAACGAGATTTTATTTCTGAAAACCGATTTCATATTATTCTTCAGGATGACATTTTTTACCTCTGGGTATTTTGGGGATTTTTCTGGAAAGTTCGATATTTCGCGGCCATATTATAATATTATTATTTAATCTTTTCTTTCTTTCTTTCTTTCCTTCCTTTCTTTTTCCCTCCAACCGACTTCAGCCCACTCCCCTCCATGTGGGCCACATCCCATCACCACACCCCCTCTCATCAATCCCATCCCTCATCATCACCCCCTTTTTCCTTTTTCTTTTTCTTTTCTTTTTCTTTCTTTCTTTTTCTCTTCTCCTCATTTTCTTTCTTCTTCTTTTCTCCATGAGAGGCCAGCACCCAACCGGCCACCACCACCTCCGGCCACCTCGACGCCGGCGAGGAGGTCCCCCTAACTCCGGTGGCCGCGCCTCCTCACCACCATCACCAACAAACCCACCATTTCCATCCTCCTCAAAAATCATCACCATCTCAACCTTCCTCTTCTTCTTCATCATCTTCAAAATCAACCACCTCCACCACCATCTTCTCCACCCAAACTCCACCCCTACAACACCCAACTCCTCCTCCTCTTCCCATCTCCTCCAATTCCTCCACCACCACAAAACTCCCCCCTTTTTTTCCCCTCGTTAGCTTTTGGGTGGCCGGCGCCACCCCGGGCATGGGCGCCGCCGGCGGCTGGCCGGCCAGGGGGCCCACCTGGGCCCCCTGTGCGTCTGCTGTGGAGGGGGGCAACAGCCCCCCTCTCTTTTCCTCTGTTGGAGGGGGGCAAAGCCCCCTCCCTTTCTCTGTTGAGGGGGCAGCTGCCCCCTCTTTCTCCCCCTCTCTCCTGGGGAGTGGCCGGCGCCACTCCCCTTGCCGGCGGCCGACGCCGCCGCCTGGCCGGCGGCCAGGCCGAGCGCCCCCAGAGGGGGCGCTGTGTGTGTGAGCGGGGGGGCAACAGCCCCCCTTCTTTCTGTTTCTCTCTCCTGCTCCCTCTCTCACTCCTGTTCTCTCTCTCCCCCTCTCTTCTCTCTCCTGAATTCTCTCTCTCTCATATTCTCTCTCTCTCTCTCTCCTATCCTCTCTCTCTCTCTCCCCTAATTCAATCTCTCTCTCTCCTGATTCAATCTCTCTCTCCTGAACTTTTTCTCTCCTCTCTGTTATTTTGACGCGGATCTCACCCCCGCGTCCGGGCAATCCTTGACGCGAGTCTTCGCGATCTTGACATCCTCTTTAACGCGGCCTTCGCGTTATTGTATCGACACGACGCGGAGATAATACCCGCGTCTATGTTCTCCTCGTGCCCTGACTTGAACGCGGGTCTCGAACCCCGCGTTTGTGGCATCTTCGCGACGCGACTCCCGCGTCTGTGACTACCGCGTCTGCTATTCCCGCGACGCGACTCCCGCGTCTGCGACCCCCGCGTCTCACTCTCATAAGCCCGCGTCTCCCTGTGTCTCTTTCTCTCTCTAGGTTTCTCCCCCTTTCTCTCTCTAACTCTTTCTCTCTCCTCTTCACTTTCTCTCCCTCTCTCTATATATATATATATTATATTTTATGGCGCGTGTGCGAGTTCCCGGGATTTCGGAGTTTCCAGCTTTTCGAAGATTTAGGCGAGTGTCCTCGCTCTCGCCTCCATTTGGGTTTACCCGCTTCGTCGGGTCGATATGTATTTTATTCCATGTTTTCATGTATTGTGTATTGGGCTGCGTCCCTGTATCTGTGTATGGCCGAGTGCCAATGACTGGACATGTATTGCTCTGTGACGAATGCTTGTATTAGGGTAGTTTAATTCTTGTACATATACCATGCCTGTGATGTATTTTACTGCTTTATACTATGCGTGGCGACCTTCAGCCTCCGGTCACTCACTATCTCGAAAGAGACGTGATTGGGACCGTCAGGTTTCTCTGGACCCTTCAGCCTCCGGTCTCTCACTATCTCGAAGGAGACGTGATTGGGACCGTCAGGTTTCTCAGCTCCGTCTGGTGAGCATACTTAGCGCTCAGCGCTTTATTCACTAAATTCGTCTAGGCGAGATGCTGCCGGATTTTCTACTCGTATCTTAAACCGAGTTGTCCCGGTAACCTCGCAGAGCGCATTAGTGTATAAACTCTGTTCGCTGCCTGTGCCTCCAGCTTGTTCAGCTCCGCCTGGTTATCATGATCAGCGTTCAGCACTTTACCACTAGATTCGTCTAGGCGAGATGCTGCCGGAAATCTATTAGCACCTTAAGCCGAGTTGTCCCGGTAATCATGCCAGACGCTCCAGTGTTAAATACTGTTTGCTGTCTGTACACTCCAGCTTGCTCAGCTCCGCTTGATTATGCTCAGCTACTATTTCTACCACATGCCCTGTTCTTACCTGACATGTTAACACTTGACATGCTTTATATATGCTACTATTTAACTCCTGTTTGTACCACCGACAACTGTCGTGTTATCGCCTAACACTAGACATGATACTTCTTGGCAAGACCTCTTGTTATGGCATGACTTGCCACCGGACTAATATCAATCTTTTGACATGACTTGTCACCTGCTAAATATCACTCCTGTCATGCTATCACTTGAACACGGGCATAATATACTTGACTCTCATGATTATCACGATAACGGGAATGATGACCTGACATCTTGATAGTACAAACTGTACTCCTGTTACACATGTGATACCTTATAGTACGAACCAGTACTCCTGATATACATGTATTCCTGATAATCCTGACTTGCTCTTGCTCATTCCTGAAATCTGATAATCATCTAATAAACCATAAAACTGGACAACTTGCATCGGGTCGGGGGAAACTTGCGGCTATCAATATGTGTTCGTGTTTACAGTGGTACTAGGCATGTTGTGAAACTAAAACTTCGGTCTGACCTGTGGGCCTCCAGGCGACCGAGGGGAGTGCTGGCTCCCTCATTCCTGGTACCATCTTGATAAGGGCATTCCATAAGACCCTCATGTACGCCTTGCGGCTGGTTCCGAGCACCAGTAACGGAACGTCATGGACCGTGGTCCCGGGCAAGCACGGGACCCACTGTAAACATAGTTCGTTGATACCCCTGCTGGTTTCCAATAACAGTCTTGCTTTACTCAGATATGGATATATGTGTGCTGGGACGCTAGATCACATATCTAGATATCAGGGTAAGACGAGTAATAATAAAGTGTCAGATAATAACCTGCTCTTTAAGTTGTAAGTAGAAGTATGTGGAATGGGACGCCATACTGAAGCCTGCAACTTAGACGGCTATGAATCTGTGATATGCCTCGCCATATTTGCTTGTACTGGATTTACTTCGGATTTCCGGTTTTAGGATTATTATATATTTGCTGCTCATACCCTGCTTCACCAACCTGTATTCCATTCCTTCAGTCTCCTATTCTTATCTTATCATACCATGAATACTTCCTGTTTGATATCACTTGTTCTATGTCTAATGTTCCTGCATGTTTATACTCACGACACGGGTTTTAATGCATGATTATGATTCGGTTTTATCGATACACTTGTACTTATCTCAGCACGCCATCTGGCTTTTGTATCACCACTCGCCTGGGGAGTTCTATCTGACTCCCCTGGATCCTCATGTCCAGGTCATGGAGCTTGGAGCGTGTGGAATCCCCTAGTTGCTGATCAGAGTGGCGCAGCTGAAGCATGGATCCCCAGCAGACGTCTGAAGCTCTATCCTTCCAGGCCCCCCTGTGTGCCTCTCGAGTTTCCTTTTGTAAACTCGTGAGTGCCGTGTACTGTTCATATGTACATCTCTTTGTAATCTCACAATTGCGCATATCAGTGATGTAATATTCATGTAATATTGGATCACCTCTGGTGATAACTTTGTAATTGTACTCATATGTTGGAATGTATAATGCATCACGTGCTTCCGTACTCTGATTCTTGCCTGTACTGATGCTTAGCGTATATACGTGAGGGTATTTCTGACCTGCGTATGTACGTTGCAGTAACGTCTCCGTACTCGCAGGATCGGGGCGTTACAGGGTGGTATCAGAGCTTAGGCTCTACATCCTCAGTACGTCCAGATGGCAAATTAATGGTAAAGAAATTTGCAACTGGAATGCATGAGTCCTGGTTATACAATCCAACTACAAGTACAGAGTTATCTATTTTCTTGATCATCTTTCCTTTGATTCCTAATTTCCTCTATCTTTCCCCGTTTTGGTTTTCGAAGCCTTTATACCAACTTAAGATATGGATATACTAGAGAGGTAGCGGCTAGTTCTGAGTGAAGCTATGATATGATCTCTTCGGCCAACTCTATGAAGTTCGGGTATTCTCAGAATGGATCTGCTATCGGGTTATCTTTCTGAAGTCAGTAGTCGAAATTCTTCACGGATATTCTACATTCTCGGCTATATCTTTCAGAGTGATTGATGCCTGGTATTCGGAATTCTCAATTATCGGTCTTCCTTATTATGCTCAGGACTATCGGGGTTTCTTTATCTTCAGTATTCTGGCTTATTCTCAGAGCGACATTAAGTATACAGTACAGCGGAAATTCTATTGCAAGCTGTGTTATCAGTTAGTATTATTCGGCATTGTCGAAGATTTATCCGGCGGAAGTGCAGAGGATGTCTATATTCTGATTATTTGTTCAGTCAACTTGAGATCCCTACCTATAGTGCTTCATATCTTAATGGTATAATTCCCGTCCATGCCCCTTTGTGTTCAATTTACCCCTTATCGAAATTGCGAGGATGCAATTTTTGTAAGGTGGATGGATTGTAACACCCCGCTCCCAGAATACGTACTTAGTTGCGTATTCGGATTTTTCGATTTACTTCCTGTATTTGTTTTGTATTATGAATTATTTATATGATCGTTTTGTCTTAGGACCCGGATTCACGTACTCGGAGTCAGCCCTAGTCTGAACCGAGGACCGATCCTAGGGTATTACTCGATTGCTTTTGGTATTTAGATGTTGACGATTAGTTTAGATCTCATTTTCGTATTTTAGATTCATAATTTTCTAATTTTTAAATATTATCTTATCAATTTCTTTTCTGGAATTTTCCTGAATTAAATCTTAAACAAAATCTTCAAAAACCGGTGGTCGACCAGTGCCGCTGACTGATTCCGGATTTTAATTGTACAAACGGATTGAAATACTAGAAGTGCCTTTTACATTATTTCTTAAAATCACATTTCCTATCTAAATACTTTTTCTGAGGATTTTATTGAATTTATGAAAATTCCACCGGATTCGGTATCGGCCAGTATCGCTGGTTGATTCCAGGATTTAGTTTACAATCGGGATTGAATTTCTAAATTCCGCTTTCACTTTGCTTCTTAAAATTATATTTTTTCTTTAATACATTTTTGAGATTTTTCAGAATTTATCAAAATCCGGCCGACCCGGTGTAGACCGGTATCGGCGGTTGACTTCCGGATTTTTAATTTGAAAACGGGATTTTATTTTGAAAACCGATTTCATATTATTCTTCAGGATGACGTTTTCTACCTCTGGGTATTTTTTGGGATTTTCTGAAACAGTCGATATTTCGCGGCCAATATTATAGTATTATTATTTAATCTTTTTTTCTTTCTTTCTTTCCTTCCTTTTCTTTTTTCCCTCCAATCGACTTCAGCCCACTCCCCTCCACGTGGGCCACATCCCATCACCACACACCCCTCTATCACATCCATCCCTCATCATCAACCCCCTTTTCCTTTTCTTTTTCTTTCTTTTCTTTCTTTCTTCTTTTTCTCTTCTCCTCATTCTTCTTTCTTCTTCTTTTCTCCATGAGAGGCCAGCACCCAACCGGCCACCACCACCTCCGGCCACCTCGACGCCGGCGAGGAGGCCCCTAACTCCGGTGGCCGCGCCTCCTCACCACCATCACCAACAAACACACCATTTCCATCCTCCTCAAAAATGTCATCACCATCTCAACCTTCCTCTTCTTCTCATCATCTTCAAAAGAAACCACCTCCACCACCATCTTCTCCACCCAAACTCCACCCTACAACACCCAACTCCTCCTCCTCTTCCCATCTCCTCCAATTCAATCCACCACCAAAAAAATCCCCCCTTTTTTCCCTCTTTACCTTTTGGGGTGGCGGCGCACACCACGGGCATGGGCGCCGCCGGCGGCTGGCGGCGGCCGTGGCCGGCCAGGGGCCCACCTGGGCCCCCTGTGCGTCTGCTGTGGAGGGGGGCAACAGCCCCCTCTCTTTTCCATGTTGGAGGGGGGCAAAACCCCCTCCTTTCTCTGTTGAGGGGGCAGCTGCCCCTCTTTTTCCCCTCTCTCCTGGGGAGTGGCCGGGCGCCACTCCCCTTGCCGGCGGCCGGCGCCGCCGCCTGGCCGGCGGCCAGGCCGAGCGCCCCAGAGGGGGCGCTGTGTGTGAGCGGGGGGGGGGGGGGGCAACAGCCCCCCTTCTTTCTGTTCTCTCTCCTGCTCCCTCTCTCACTCTCTGTTCTCTCTCTCTCTCCCTCTCTTTCTCTCTCCTGAATTCTCTCTCTCTCGCCTATTCTCTCTCTCCTATCCTCTCTCTCTCTCTCCTAATAAATCTCTCTCTCTCTCTCTCCTGATTCAATCTCTCTCTCCTGAACTTTTTTCTCTCCTCTCTGTTATTTTGACGCGGATCTCACCTCCGCGTCCGGGCAATCCTTGACGCGAGTCTTCGCGATCTTGACATCCTCTTTAACGCGGCCTTCGCGTTATTATATCGACACGACGCGGAGATAATACCCGCGTCTATGTTCTCCTCGTGCCCTGACTGAACGCGGGTCTCGAAACCCGCGTTTTGTGGCATCTTCGCGACGCGACTCCCGCGTCTGTGATTACCGCGTCTGCTATTCCCGCGACGCGACTCCCGCGTCTGCGACCCCGCGTCTCACTATCATAAGCCCGCGTCTCCCTGTGTCTCTTTCTCTCTAGGTTTCTTCCCCTTTCTCTCTCTAACTCTTTCTCTCTCCTCTTCACTCTCTTCCCTCTATATATATATATGTATATTTTATGGCGCGTGTGCGAGTTCCGGGATTTCGGAGTTTCCAGCTTTCTGAAGATTTAGGCGAGTGTCCTCGCTCTCGCCTCCATTTGGGTTCCCCGCTTGTCGGGTCGATATGTATTTTATTCCATGTTTTCATGTATTATGTATGGGCTGCGTCCCTGTATCTGTGTATGGCCGAGTGCCAATGACTGGACATGTATTGCTCTGTGACGAATGCTGTATTAGGGTAGTTTAATTCTTGTACATATACCATGCCTGTGAGGTTATTTTACTGCTTTATACTATGCGTGGCGACCCTTCAGCCTACGGTCACTCACTATCTCGAAAGAGACGTGATTGGGACCGTCAGGTTTCTCTGGACCCTTCAGCCTCCGGTCTCTCACTATCTCGAAGGAGACGTGATTGGGACCGTCAGGTTTCTCAGCTCCGTCTGGTGAGCATACTTAGCGCTCAGCGCTTTATTCACTAAATTCGTCTAGGCAGATGCTGCCGGATTTTCTACTCGTATCTTAAACGAGTTGTCCCGGTAACCTCGCCAGAGCGCATTAGTGTCTAAACTCTGTTCGCTGCCTGTGCCTCCAGCTTGTTCAGCTCCGCCTGGTTATCATGATCAGCGTTCAGCACTTTACCACTAGATTCGTCTAGGCGAGATGCTGCCGGAAATCTACTAGCACCTTAAGCCGAGTTGTCCCGGTAATCATGCCAGACGCTCCAGTGTTAAATACTGTTTGCTGTCTGTACACTCCAGTTGCTCAGCTCCGCTTGATTATGCTCAGCTACTATTCTACCACATGCCTGTGTCTTACCTGACATGTTAACACTTGACATGCTTTATACATGCTACTATTTAACTCCTGTTTGTACCACCTGACAAACTGTCGTGTTATCGCCTAACACTAGACATGATACTTCTTGGCAAGACCTCTTGTTATGGCATGACTTGCCACCGGACTAATATCAATCTTTTGACATGACTTGTCACCTGCTAAATATCATCTTCCTGTCATGCTATCACTTGACACCCGGATGATATACTTGACTCTCAGATTATCACGATAACGGGAATGATGACCTGACATCTTGATAGTACAAACTGTACTCCTGTTACACATGTGATACCTTATAGTACGAACAGTACTCCTGATATACATGTTATCCTGATAATCCTGACTTGCTCTTGCTCATTCCCGAAATCTGATAATCATCTAATAAACCATAAAACTGGACAACTTGCATCGGGTCGGGGGAAACTTGCGGCTATCAATATGTGTTCGTGTTTACAGTGGTACTAAGCATGTTGTGCAACTAAAACTTCCGGTCTAACCTGGGGCCTCCAGGCGACGAGGGGAGTGCTGGCTCCCTCATTCCTGGTACCATCTTGATAAGGGCATTCCATAAGACCCTCATTGTACGCCTTGCGGCTGGTTTCCGAGCACCAGTAACGGAACGTCATGGACCGTGGTCTCGGGCAAGCACGGGACCCACTGTAAACATAGTTCGTTGATACCCCCGCTGGTTTCCAATAACAGTCTTGCTTTACTCAGATATGGATATATGTGTGCTGGGACGCTAGTTCACATATCTAGATATCAGTGTAAGACGAGTAATAATAAAGTGTCAAGATAATAACCTGCTCTTTAAGTTGTAAGTAGAAAGTATGTGGAATGGGACGCATACTGAAGCCTGCAACTTAGACGGCTATGAATCTGTGATATGCCTCGCCATATTTGCTTGTACTGGATTTTACTTCGGATTTCCGGTTTTAGGATTATTATTATATTTGCTGCTCATACCTTGCTTCACCACCTGTATTCCATTCCTTCAGTCTCCTATTCTTATCTTATCATACCATGAATACTTCTGTTTGATATCACTTGTTCTATGTCTACTGTTCCTGCATGTTTATACTCACGACACGTTTTCAATGCATGATTATGATTCGGTTTTATCAATACACTTGTACTTATCTCAGCACGCCATCTGGCTTTTGTATCACCACTCGCCTGGGGAGTTCTATCTGACTCCCCTGGATCCTCATGTCCAGGTCATGGAGCTTGGAGCGTGTGGGATTCCCTAGTTGCTGATCAGAGTGGCGCAGCTGAAGCATGGATCCCCAGCAGACCGTCTGAAGCTCTATCCTTCCAGGCCCCCTGTGTGCCTCTCGAGTTTTCCTTTTGTAAACTCGTAAGTGCCTGTGTACTGTTCATACTTGTACATCTCGTTGTAATCTCGCAATTGCGCATATCAGTGATGTAATATTCATGTAATATTGGATCACCTCTGGTGATAACTTTGTAATTGTACTCATATGTTGGAATGTATAATGCACCACGTGCTTCCGTACTCTGATTCTTGCCTGTACTGAGCTTAGCGTATATACGTGAGGGTATTTCTGACCTGCGTATATACGTTGCAGTAACGTCTTGACTCGCAGGATCGGGGCGTTACAAAAGTCAAAATAAGTTTGTATAAGTCATGAAGCATGTATGTATATTGAACATATCTAATATACATAAAAACCATTTAAACTTGTTTTGATCTACTATTCATGAAAACCAAATCCAAAATAAAACGGTGTGTATGTGCAATTGAGATATATCAACTATACTAAGCTTTACAAATGGATCTAAACACACTAAAACTAAACTAGGATACCTAAGTCTTCTTGACGATCTTCCATCTTCAAGTCGGCTTGGTCCCAAACCTTGATCCACAAAGTGCAAAGGAATGATCTTTAAAGCTTTGGCACGGAATCACCATGAAAAGCTTCTAAACTCCTTGTTGAAGCTAATCACCAACTAATATCTTACTAAAGGATCTTAAACTAAAATCACAAGATTATTAGTAAAAATAACTACATGAGTTAATCATCATCAAAACTAGGTGGAAGGCCTTTGGGCAACAGAGATTGGTTTGTGGTTGAAATATACACCAAGTTGTAAACCCTTATTTTGATTGGGTTGCTCCCTTTGGTAGAGGTTGAGGATTGTGGTTTACTCCCTCTAGTGAGAGGGAGTTGGTTGTTGTTTGCCCTCTAGTGAGAGGGGAGTGGAGTTTGTAAACCCTCTTCGGTAGAGGTGTTGTGGTTGTTTGGCTACGGGCCTACCCCTCGGTTGTGAGGCGGGTTTGAGAGAGGAGTTCGGTACTCCCTTGTGTAAAAACCTTCTCGGTGAAGGTTCCCTCGGTGGGAATCCTCGGTGGACGTGATAGTGGATTAGAAAATCCTTCTCGGTGAAGGCTGGGGGACGTAGAGCTAGGGGCTCGAACCTCGGAACATATCTTTGTGTTTGTGTTTGATCCATTGTCTCTCTAACTCTCTCTCTTTATATTTGTGCAAAGCATCATTCATATCATACATATCTTATTGCTTGTGTTGTGCCTTGCATCATTTATATTGCCCTATCTTATATGCTTGGTTGTTTGTGTGTGCCTCACTTGTACTTAATCAACAAGAGCTCACATAGCACCTCAACCATATCTAGGGGAATCAAGAGGAGTTAGTCCAGAGCCCTTCACGGGAATTCGGCTACACTTGTCGATTGTATTAAGTGTGATTGCAAAATTGTTTAAGCTTCCGCATTTAGCGCATTTAGTTTCTAGATTAGCACTTACACCTATTCACCCCCCCCTCTAGGTGTTTCCACGGGGATGGGGGAGGGGGAGGGGGAGGAGGAGAAGGGGAGGCCGAGGGGAGGGAGAGACCGGAGAGGAGGAGGGCACCGGGGAGGAGAGGAGGGGAGGGGGGGAGGCGGGCAGTGAGCGTCGCCGAAGAAGGAGAGAGATTGGAGAGGAAGAGGAAGAAGGGAGGAGAGAGGTAGAATAAAGGGACAATTTGAATTTTTCACCAAGAATGAAATTGTCACAAAAAAAATTGGCAAACTTGTAATAAATTGTGGGGGCACTCGTAATTTTTTGGGGGAAATTATCCGCTCTCCTTTCATATTATTCTTTTAAAAAAAACATTACATAGATTAAAAGTCTAAAGTGAGACCAATTTAGCTCCAATAAGGATCTGTTGTTTCTCTGAAATGGGCTGGAAGTTGCTATTTTTCTGAATTTGTGACCCTGAATTTTTCCCAGCTGAGTGTGTGTGTGGCAGGAAAATCAGCTTAGCTGATTTTTTCTCTCTAGGCTAGCTGTGACAGTTTTATCTCCAAATGGAGAGGAAAACCCCATAAAACTGACACTGTTAGGCCAACCCATCTTTTTTGAAGATTTGATATTGTCAGTTTCTAATTTATTCATGCAAACAAAAATCATGGAAAAAACCTATATGCGTATAACCAATCTACTTACATTGTCTATTCTATTAGCCAAATCATCAACAGAGTTAGGTTCATTTAATGACTGACCTAAAAAAAATGATAGAAAATAGTAGAAATCTATCTTGCCCTGGAGCTTTATTTACAACAGGGCTATTTGGTTAGGGGTGAAAGTGAGGAAGTAGTAATAGTTTTCTTTTAGAACTTGAGAATTGGTTAGTGAGTTTTCCAGTATTTAAATTTGTTGGGAAGTGTGATGAAAAAAAAAAATGTTATGTCTTCTGGTGTTTGAATGATAATTGTGAAAGTGAAAGTGAAAAAGTTGACTGCAAAATAATATAAATAAAAATTAATTAAAAAATAAAAATTAGATTTTAATTAGAATGCAAGTGAGATTTACATGATCACAAAATTAACTGTTTTGAGTTACAACTTATTACAAATGAGATTACATGACTACAAAATTAACTGTAACACCGTAAAAGTGAGGAAGTGATTGTGTAAAAGGAAAAAGAGAAAAGAAAAAGAGGTTTTCTTATTTTTTTTTTCAGTATTTGAATAGATAGAGAAGTGAGCAATTATACTTCCTCATTTCTTTTGCTTCTGCCCATTTCCTTGCAACCAAACACGCCCAGCCACAAATCAAATACAAACCTTCTAATTTCTTTTCAGAAAATTCAAAATTCAATCCAATCACATAAAATTAAGTATTTTTTATACATAGGCCGAAACCGAAATTAAAGATTCCTTTGTACTTCTGATCCCAGGAGCAGGGCTTGGTTCGGACCGAGCATATCATGAAAGATCCGCACCCGACACGACCCACCGGCTGCCGGTAAACGGGTCGGGTTCTGAAGATGCCATCGGCAGAGTCCCACTGCTCCACAGAATATAAATAGGATATTCGCATTGTATACCCGACCCGAATATTTTATGTAATACAATAAGCCTGTATAAATATCTCATCACACCTCACTCTCCTTCTCTTTTTCTCTTTTCGGCTTCTAGGGTTTTTGGCAGCAGTCGAGAGCTAGCTAGGGTTAGGGGTTTCATCTCATAATAGTAGATCCATTCAAAACAGAAGCTCAGACCTATGGCGGTTCTCTCTTTCTCAGATCTGCACACTGAATCCGGCCTCAAAACCCTAGAGGCCTACCTGTCTGGGAAAACCTTCATCTCAGGGTATATTAAAATTTCTTGTTTATTGATCATTGGTTGAAGAGATCTCTTTTGATTTTAAGCAAGTTACGTTTTTATTCTAAATGTTATTTTGGATGGGAATTCAGAGATCAGATCTCTAAAGATGATGTTAAGGTCTTCGGAGCTGTGCCACAGAACCCTGGGGAGGGTTTTCCCAATGTTGCCCGATGGTACGATAGCGTGTACTTGGTTCTTGCTGCAAGGTATTAACGATTTTTATGTTTTGTGTTACAGATGTCCATGAATTTAATTTTGATTATTAGATTCTTTAATTTTCATTAATAGATGCTTTATTTGATACAAGGAAGAATAGCTATTTCATTGCCTTTTGGGCTCCTTTAGTGCCATTTTTTTATTTTGAATAATTTGCTTCATTTTTTAATACGTCGGTGCTAACTGTGGTGTTTTTTGATAATAACGAAAGCTGTCAAAAATTTGCTGTTGAAGTTAGTTTCAGCAAATGCATAGGTCTGTACTTATCATTTATATAGTTTAATTTTTCCTCTTTTATGTGATGATAATATTTGGAGACAGATTTTGATGTGAACTGTTGCATACTGGGAATAGTTTGGTTTTTCCTTGTCAACTTAGATTTAGGTGAATAGGAAATCAATTTTTGTTTTTGATAAATTTAATAATACTCAGTTGTGTGCTGTGAAACAACTAAACAACGAGAAGAAAAGAAAACCACGAGATGACTCTTCTTCATTGACAAATAGGGACTTAGGATATATTTGGAGAACTTTTTTTTTGGGTTCCCTGAGAGCCAATTGCTTTCCCAAGGCAAGAAGTCCCTTATTGCTTGAAATTTGTAATTCCATGTTACTTCTTGGGTAGTTGTGGGAACATCGATAGCAATTTTGACTTTCTAGCAAGAGTACGAACGAATCTAAATAATCTGTTTAGAATCCAATAACGTATTTGTTTCGTTGCAAAATATGAATACCTGATATTGTTTGTTGAATAATGGACAGAAACACAGTACTGATAAACTATCTGAAATTTTATTCATATCTTAGTATACTGTATGTGTGTGTGGCAGTAGTATATATACATACTTATAAATAAATAAATGTAAAATATGATGTAACATTTTGATTAAAAGCAAGTCAAGGCAATGTGTGCTTATATAATTTTATTATTTTAATACAAGAAAATACTAAATTTAAGGCATAGACAATTTCCTGGCCAACTCTTTGGTTATTTTTTCCTTGATGTGCAACTAAGTATAATTTCTGTATTCAATCCAAATCTGGATATGTGCTTACCAGATATGTTCATTTAGTGTTTGAACTATACTGGTAGTTATGTTCAAAATTAAATAAATATAATACCATATCCTCTGTGAATGAACCTTTGTTTTAGTCTACCTGTTTCATAATGATTTTTCAAGAGTTTGAAAGGAGAGAGTAAATGGTTCCTAATAATCCCTGAATAAATTTGAAGGTTGCCTCATTATTTTTTTTTACCAGAGATTTTCCAATTCCTTGTGCTCTTTTGCCATAGAGTGGTATGTTGAAAGGGCATCCATGTCTTTCTAACATTCACCCAATTAAAATGACAAGTGCTTGTAATGCGCAGGAGTCGTTATGCAAATTATTGAACTTGATCATGCACAAGCAAGATAATAAGAGTGGTTAATTGATTGGTTGGGTCCGATGACTGAATTGTTAATCTTTTGGTTAAAAAGTGCTCTCAGCTTATTTTGATGGCTTCACTGGTGAACTCTCAAGTTTGTGCACTATAATTAGAAGTTTCTGCAATAGATGTGTTCAGTTTTGGACTTTATATATCATGTTTAATTTTTTCCCTATATTTACCAATCCTATACCAAACCAGACCCATTGAGTAACAGGATTTGGCGGGTCAGGTTTTGTTACCTTACCTGATTGACTTCGAGCATGCCTACTTGACCTGTTGGTCAATTTCTCACCCAATAGACTAATTGCCACTCATTAGACCCTTAGTAATGATAGCCTCAGCTCAAGTTTGTGCATGAAGACAAGGTTATGAGTGCTTAGGAGCGAGTTCTGTACGGATGGTTTTTAGAGGTGGATCATTGCGAATGTGTAGCAAGTTTTTGCAAAATCAATGTTGATGACAATTAGTTATAGCTCCATTTTTGGTCAAGCTCCTTGGTTACAAAGGACAGAAGTGTTGAGTTTTCCCCTCATATCTTGTTGAGCAAGTAAATTACAAGGAAGAAATATCAATAAGTTGGCATGCGAGTTTAATTCCATGTTATAAAATAGTGAAGTATGTATCTTGTTTATGTGATTGGGTCTTACATCCTAATGACTCAACTTTTTTACTTGTCCGATACTCGCAATGAAAATGGTCATTACTTGCTAAATATTGTTAAATCTTAACAAGATTCATGTAATTAGTTGATATAGACTAAAGGTGGGATTGGGAGTGTCATGTGAGGATAGTTTTGGAGCTTAAGTCAACCTTGTCTCGATGGGAGGTGGTAAAGTGATTCAGGCAAAACACAAAAGGATTGACCCTGAATTTTTGTAACTGCACGTGCTTTATCCAGATTTGTTTTGTTAATTGATCTCTTATGGAGATTTGCTCTCTGCTTGAGGATATCTTTTGCTTTTCTTTGCTGATTGGTTCACCATTCAGCAGCGTTCGGCAGTTTTTGAGTTACTTCTGGTTATTTCATACTTTTTTTTTTGTTTTAAGAGAATTTGCAAAGTTGGTCAAAGTGCTTTTATATTTCCCATCTGGTGTCTTTTATACTCTTCATTCTTGTTTTTTCCTTCGTTTTCTTAAGTCATCTTCTGCTTCTCTTCTCTCGCGATGCTATAAAGATTCTAATTTCAGCACAATAAGTTTTTGCATTTGCACATTCTTTCTGCTGGAAAAAGACTATTGCAAGTGATACCTGCTCTATTCTCTTTTTAGACATCTTGAAAGCAGGAACTAGAGCATTTGGTCTAAATTTATGCAATCTTTGTTCCATGCAAATTTTGAGGCCGTGTTACGGTTATTTCAGATTGCTGCCTCAGGTTAATGAGTCGTAGGATTCAGTATTGAGCAAGGTTCTAAATATTGGATATCGGGATCGTATCGGATGGGTTTTTTCATATCGGATATCGGATATCGGGGGAGATATCAGGGAAACGCGCACATATCGGGCGTTCATATTGGACACTATATATAAGGAAATATTGATAACTAAAAATTGGTTTAGTGTCATAGATATCATCTACAATAAAAAATGATGTAATATGCATGTAAAGACAGTAAAAAACAATGACATTTGCATGCAGTCGTGCAATAAATAAGTTATTTCATATCGGGTGATATTTCGGACGATTTATCACCCGATATCGGTTGATTTATCGGCCGATATTTCAAATATCGGCTGTTTTTTTGCTACAAATGATATGACAAACAATTTTCCCATATCGTATCAGCGGCAGGAAAAAAAAGGAGATATCGGCCGATATCTCGTCCGACTCGGACGATATTTTAAACAGGGTATTGAGTAGGGAAATAAATAGAGGGTTAAATAGGTTCACTCCTTGCACTCCATTAATGTTCTCCTTTTTTGGACAAATTGAGTTCCAAACTTATGAGTCATTCGATTGTGTTTTTGATTGTCTCCCTTTCCGGGGGTTTGCTGAATTCCGAACACAAGGTCAAAGTTCATCAATTTTTCTAACTTGGTTGATTCTTCCTGTTTTTGCCACATGGTAGCTAGATCCTAACACCACAAAACTCTGATTTGTTCTTTTCTTATTTTGTTAAAAGGCTACAGGAGAATCACTTTCTGCGTAGTTTCCTGGATCCTATTGCCAAATACATGTTACATGTTTCAAGTATGGGGATAATTTCCACCTTTGGCAGGCAACAAGCTCATATTCCCACTTAAGCACCCAC
This sequence comes from Agave tequilana, assembly GCA_038442645.1. Classification (NCBI taxonomy): domain Eukaryota; kingdom Viridiplantae; phylum Streptophyta; class Magnoliopsida; order Asparagales; family Asparagaceae; genus Agave; species Agave tequilana. Next base: position 194,426 of record JAVJIF010003018.1, read on the forward strand.
TTTCATTGCATGCCCTTTAACACAACCCCTAAATGAAACCACCAGTACCATCAAAACCTTTTGTACGAATGATTTTTGTTGTTGATATTTATTTTGCCATTGAGATTTTAGTGTTTTTCCAATTTTTTATTAGTAATTCAATTACTCAATTTCTGATTTAATTTTCTATTATCTTATGTTTTATTATTTCTGAAAGAAAAAAAACCCAGTACCGCTAAAGCTTAGGTCATGGGTTGTCTGTGTCACTTTGCTTCCACTCTTTCCTTCCACAACATTGCCTAACTCCTGGCTGTTGTAGGATGTGAATGTGTTGGACCTCCTAAACTATGCCTAATGCTGGGTCAGTGTCAAGAAAAGGGAATTTTTTTTATCTCATCCATCTTGTATGATATATTTCTTTTATAGCTTTAAAACCTTGGTTATTTTAGGTAAAGCTACTGAGTAGTTATGAGATTGAGGTTTAACGTAAATACTCTCTTCTTTCTTGGAGCAAAGAGCAATGCTTTAGGTCTGAGGTAACTCATAAACGAGTCCTAGCAAGGTTGGATTGCTCTGAGGTTGATTTTAATGTTCTCTGTCCATCACCTTTATATCTTCTTTTGCCCATTTTGATTTAAAATGACTTTGATGATAATGATATTGATGCTGTCAATTGTCTCATACCATTGTCTATAGTTTCTTTTAACCTTTTATTATGTTATGTCAATTGCTCACTTTTTGTTCTTTTTTCATCATGATTATGGTCAGAATATGTAAGGTAAAGTATAAGAGCCATTTTTAAAATGATTTCTTTTTAGTGCTTAATGCAGAAAATATTGAATTGTTTTTAGCAGTATTCATCTAATTGATTTGGTTTTTTGATGCATCTAGAATTTTAGGATAGTTTTTGATGTAATTTTAATGGATCACTTTGGGTACCTATGCGATGCCTTTCTCTTTTTTCACATGTTTCTAATGTAATCTTAATAAAGAGTTTTGAGGGGCCCACCAATTATCGAGTTAACTTCTCTGGATTTTAATTTACACCTATATAGTTTCATGAATGTTGGATCTTTTAATGGAAACAGACGTAGGGTTGAAAACTGATTTGTAAGTCAACCCCCCCCCCCCCCCCCCCCCCCACCCCCCCCAAAAATCTGACTACCGTCCATCTCCTCACCGCGCGTGCTTGTGGGTTATGGTGCTGATAACCTTCCAAATGCCTTTGATGTAGTGCAATAGAAATGTAGTTGACTATTGATTGCATATAATACTGTAGATGTAATTTGTAATTTAAACATGAAGTAATAAAATGGTCGTTTCACCACAAATTGGCTTCCATGAATTTTTTTTATCTAATGTTTAGTGTAGCCTGTACAATGTCATTGTATATGTTTATCTCTTTTGTCTAATCTCTCTCTCTCTCTCTCTCTCTCTCTCTCTAGTCTGCTGTCGGGTGTTGACCAAAAATTTGTGGGGACCTTCTACTAATCATCTCATTTTCCAAGCTTAGAAATCCTTGATGATCAGTGGCAAACATGCTAACTAATGTTTTAGTTGTATTGCAATTCAAAATTTCCTATTGAATTGGATTTCACTGAAAGAAATATTGTGGAGTAGTCTATTTCTGAGATTTTTGCAAAGAGTTGGTGCCAATGACCAGAAGAGAAGAATTTTCAAATTCATGCATATCTAGTATGTTAATTGCTAATAACCAACTGTGCATTTTTCAATCTAAAGACTTGTTATTTTGAAATTCCTCATGGCTACCTTTAGCTCTCCAGTTCTGATACTCATTCTTCGCTTTCCAGATTTACTGGTCAGGCTGTTGGAGTGAAATTCGGTGGTCAAACTGCATCATCAGTTCCTGTTTCTACTGCCCCAGCTGCACAGGTCTGTCCATTTCTTTTTTTCTCAACATTTTTGTAACTAAGTTCTATAGCAAAGGCATTACATTTTTTTCGTTTACTTTTGCCTGATGTATTTTGTTGGCCAAGCAACTCATCGGACCTTTTGCAGTTCTTATCAGAATCAACCGCCCCCAAAGAAAAACTCTAAAAAAATTCTTTAGAGAAATAATACCGTAGGCATAACTTAATATATCCGCATTTTCAGAACTTATTTCATCTAGCTTTGAAAAATCTAAACGAGCTAATGGAGATCAGTAGGCGTGTTTTATCCATGATCTGTGTGTTTTTGTTTGGTAGTTTCATTGTTCGTGGGACGAATATAGCTTTTAGATATTTACATATTGACTCTTTTGAAGGTAAGGTCAATGGTTGTGCATCCGTCTCAACTTTTTCTAAACTCAAACAACAAATGTGCTCTCATGCATGGAGCTGAAAGGCCGAACTTGGCTTACTCCTTTATTGTTTGTTCTTGTCCCGTCGAGTCATGTGATCCTTGGTTTTTGCAAAATCTTGTTCTGGCTTTCTTCCTCCGTGCTTGTGTGCCTTTTCTTTTCTTTTCTTTTCTTTTTGGATGCGGTTTTCTCTCTCCAATCTTATTTCATTCTTGATCTTGTCGGGATGTAAAGTAATTTTCTAATGGAAGGGGTCATACAAGATGTCGTTCTGGTTCATGGAGCTGAAAGACCAGACTGGCTTACTCCTTTATGTTAGTTCTTGTCCTGTCGAGTCATGTGATCCTTTGTTTTTGCAAAACTTGGTCCGGCTTTTTCCCTCGGTGCTCATGCGTCTTTTTTTTGGATGTAGTGTTCTGCCCGTTATTTTCATTTCAATCTTTAGATCTTGTCAGGATGTAAAGTAATTTCTCTAATCGAAGGGGTTATACAAAATGTCATTCTGGTGTTTGGGTGAGGGGATCATTGTGTTTATGAGTTGACAATGTGAAAACAAAGTCAATTTAATCAAATTTCGAGCAACACCTCGCATGGATGTGATTGGCTAAGTGATAGAAAGTTCTGCAATGTGCATTTTGCTTAAATGAGCTCTCAAGATGGAATAAGCTGTTCATTACATAATATAGATGTTCTGCACATGATGATAAGCTTTATTGAATGAGTTTGTGATTTCATTTCACACACCTGTTGATTAGCTTTATTTAATGAATGTTTGTATTTTTCCAGGAGAAAGCTGGAGAAGATGATGATGATGATTTGGATCTGTTTGGTGATGAGACAGAGGAGGACAAGAAGGCTGCAGCTGAGCGGGAAGCTGCTGTGAAGACGTCTTCCAAGAAGAAAGAAAGTAAGAACCTATATACTTCGCAATGTCATCTCCTTTCTATGTTTCTTTTGTGTGCGCCGAAGATTTGCATTTTATTTGTTTTGATTGATTTGTAGGTGGGAAGTCATCTGTTCTCTTGGATGTGAAGCCTTGGGATGATGAAACTGACATGAAGAAGTTGGAGGAGACTGTTCGTAGCATTGAAATGCCTGGCCTCCTGTGGGGAGCATGTATGCTGCCAAACTTCTGTCTTTGATTCTTCTGATAAATTTTATCGGGTTTATGATAATTCCTTTGGCCAATCAGTTTTTTTGTCGTCTCATCTTATTTCAATGCTCTTTGGCTACCAAGTTTTGTTCCCTTACTATTATTTCTTTTTGGATGCAGCTAAACTTGTGGCTGTTGGGTATGGCATCAAGAAGCTCCAGATCATGATGACCATTGTTGATGACCTTGTTTCTGTCGACAGTCTCATTGAGGAACGACTAACAGTTGAGCCAGCCAATGAGTACATACAGAGTTGTGACATGTGGCATTCAACAAGATCTAGAAGACTAGAAGTGCCGCAGAGTAACTCGTATATTTAGGTTTTGTTAAAGTAGTAGAGAATGTTCATTGGAGACATCGGTCATTTGGTTTTTGTAACCTTTTATGAGGATTTATTGCAAACTTTGTCAAGCATATATTTTTGTTGAACTTCGTATTCGTTTTGGTAAAGAATGTGAGCTATCGTAACATTATTAGAATCTATCTTTTATTCAGTGTTATATTTGTCAAGTATTATTCACTTCTCACCTATTTTCAGGGAATTGTTGTCTCCTTTCGTGCAATATTTTTCAGGCTTAGGTTAAAGTCTCTGTCAAATGAAATTAATCAAATGATTTATGCCATCTTTTGATTAGGTTATTGGCAGTGCCGAACTCTCTTGGACAGAAAATGGCATCTAGTTATTGAACTCTTCTTTTTTCCGGTATCGTCTAATACACGAAATTGATCCCGAGTAGTGTTCTATCTTGAAAGGCTTTAACAGCATTGTTATATGTATACTATATTAAGGTCTGTAGGTTGGTTTGGTGCTGGAAATTGATCTGTACATTGCATTGCAGTTGATTTTGCAGGAGCTCAGCTGACATTCTGTAGTGTGGCACTTGCAGGTGGGCTACAACACCACAAGGTTGGACATTCTGATACTTTTCAGGTCAATGTCATGCTCACAAGATTTTAAGATAAAACTTTTTCTTTGCCTCCTCTCTTCATGAACAAGTCTTTTTAGGATGCGTCTCGCTGACTCAGGAGGAACCTGGAAGTTCAATATTTAGATGAGAGAGCAGGTCATTATCGCATATGGGTATGGCTGTTGGCGATGCGCAGTCTAACCAGTCTCTGTGGTTGGTTACTTCATGGCAGGGTTAATGTTATACTTTGTACATCTCCTCCTGCAGCTATTGGACTTGCGAGGTGGACAGTGGTTTGCTTGATGATAAGAACCCCTAAAGGTCTGTAGAGCAAGTGAGTCAAGCAAATAAGTAAGGTAAGTTGTTCTCATCAACTCAGTAGAGACTCTCCCTCGATTTCCATTTGCTTCTGTCATTTTGTTCCCTTGTCGTAGTCCTCAAATGTATTGCTGTACTGTTTTTTTTTTTTGTGTGTGTGTGTGTGTGTGAAACATATGAGATCGCTGGCTTGAATGCCGGACTCCGGTGTCTATATCCTTAATAGCAACCTGTAAGAGGCCGAACTTGCTTGGGATCCAGTTTTCGTCCTTAAGGGCTGTTAACCCCAAACTATGAAATCTGCCCGGCTGTCTCATCCCATGCTTTTCCCATGCAAAAAAATTCGGGGGACTCACTTTTGTCAGGTTTCGGGTGATTTTCATGGCTCTAGAGTTTGAAACCTGTAGAGAGAAAAACTCCATAATGACGGAGGCCATCTCATGCTTTTCTCAGTTCACAAAGCGGTGTGTAACAAATAGAACAAATGAAAATTGTTGAGTTGCATGGTGGTGTCAGGGTGAATGGTAAGTTTTGCCGTCCTTTTCTCTCAAACAAACACCCCCTTAGATACTGGTGGTTTTTGGATATATCGAGTGATTGATCTAGAGATAACGTATCCTCTTTCATGATTTTGTTGTAGCATTGATTTGGACATGGAGGGTGCTTCCATACTTTATTTGTATATTTGACCTACTAGTTGGAATTTGGGTGTAGTATAGTTTGGATATGAACATGTTTTTGAGGCCCATCCTTTAGCCCTGTATGTACAAACAATATATTTTAGTAACAAATGGAAAAACAAACAATAACTTTTTGCGAGCGTTATCTCTTGGGTACAGTTCGATAGTGATATTCCTTACCGTAGTGGTCAGATTTTTATCTGCATCAGGATCACGACACGTGTTCCACCTCATCAGGACCGCTCGAGACAGACGACAAGACACACCCGCAGATCACTTCTCCGAGCATCACTCAGCCGTTCCCAAGGTCATCCTCCTCCTGAGGATGTCGTTGCCCCCGAGAACTTCCATACTCCAAGCACTTTCTTGAGCACCATTCAGCCTTTCCGAGGCAACTCCTCCCGTTCCAAGCGAGGCACCCATAGCAGACGACCTCATTTATTCAATTCAGCTAGCAAGACTCTCGTGATTCACGAATCAGTTGCGCCGCCAGATCATCCCACATTTTGAACATTGCAATAACCCCCACTCCAACGCGGACGGTAACAGTCGACAGCGTGGATCACCAAACAAATCAACAACATAATTCAAGCGGTCATGAAGAAATCCCAACGTGCAAATCTTGCTATTATGGAGATTCGTGATATCCACACCTTTGTTACAACGTGCAGGATATTTATACACTGGAACATCGACCAAGAAGAGGAAGAGATGGTAAACAGAGTATAGCTCTATTGAGTTCACTGTAACCTCGTGACAACACTGAATTCTTCCCATCCGGCCCTTGATTTTTTTTCAAATTAGGTTTCCACATAAAAATCCTGTCTCCTTACTTGCTCTTTGTGTGCGAATCTTTTCGTGACCTTTATACCCCGTGGTGACCGCTCGGTCAATCGTGTTAAAAAATTTTCACAACATTTTGGTGCTTTCATTGAGATCTAAGTCTCTACACTCAATATCTCTCTCATTATAACCTTCCTCAAAAATCTTCTTCCAAATCAACGATGGCCTCACCAAAGTGAATCGCCAATGATGCAACTTCCGAAGCAAGGCTGTTGCAATCGCTCGGGGCAAGGCCTTCCTGCCAACCAGCAATCAACCATGCACCGAGGATACTGGCTCCATCTCACTGCATGAACCTTCTACCAGTGTCCAACCGTCTCAACAACAAGAAGATCATCTTTCCAGATACTTTACAAGATGAGAGAGTAAATGAAGGAACAACAACAATAATCCGATCGTGAGCGGGAGCAGATGACGCTCGACCGTGAAAGTATCCTCCGTAAACAAGAGGAGCTAAAACTACTCAATCAACAGCTCCGACCAAGTTACGACCCCAAGAACAACTCAACACAAGCGGGGAGCGACACTGAGAACAACGGATCCCCGAATCTCCATGCCCTTGACGAGCTGATCCAGAAACGAATCGTGGAGACCAAGCTTCCTCAACACCTGATTCCAACTACTCACATCCATGACCCTCCTCTCTCAAAGAAGATACAAGGAGTATGAATTCTCGAGGAAATTCTTGACTCCCGCCTTCGACAGATACTCCAAAGCAAGCGATCCAGTTCAGCACATCCGACACTTTCGAGACAAAATGGTGATATACTCCCTCAATGTTTCAGTAGTGTGCCTCACCTTTCTATCCAGCTGAAGGACGCGTCATCATATTGGTTTTATTCCCTGGCCTGCCCTCTCTCCACAATTCCTCGGAGGTCACCGAGGCCTTTCTCACACAATACGCCTCTCGCCAAGAAGCCAAGAAAAATAACCATCACCTCCTCTCCGTCAAGATGAGGTCGGGAGACAACATCAAATCATATACAAACTTCTTCTTAGGTCAGCTCACCAAAGTCTTCAACTTAATAAGGAGGCCTTTACACTCGCATCCATCAGCGATCTGCAGGTCATGCACACACTGTATAAACATCTCCTGAAGCACAAGTCGCCAAGTTGAGCAAGGTCCTTTCCCGTGCTCAACCTTACATCAAGCTAGAAAAAGCGATGAAGGATTTCTCCAATCACTCCGCAAAACCAAGCGATGGTGGAGGAAAGTCAAAGTCCACTCACGAAACTCCTAACCATGCTCAAGACGGGATCGAGGCAGCCTCCTTACAAGAAGCAGGTGTTCCCTATCCTCCCACCGAGTCCACTTTGAAGCTACAAATCGATGGAATGCTTCACTCCGTTGAAGCTTCAGATTAACGAAGTTTTCAACACCTTCAAAGATAGCTATGGGTTAGACGCCTAAAACTGATCCAATACAATCCCTCACTTCCTGGGTCAGAGGAATCTTGCTCCTACCACGAATGTAAAGAGCACCAAACCATTCATTGTTGGACCCTCCGAAGGTACTTGAAAGAGCTCATGCAATAGGGCCTCCTCAAAGAGTACGTCCTCACTCCCGAGGCAATTTTCAGACAACAAAACAGCCAACCTCCTCGGGAGCAGAATCAAATCACTCAGTACAAGACGGTCGACTGACTACTCGAATTTCATTCATGCAGTGTACTTCGTTCCAATCCTAGCCTTATGTATTGTATTTTTGAATAAATAATTATTTTGTGCTCTTAACTTTTTGCGGTACATCCATCCGTTCACACGCCTCATTGATGGGATTTTCCCCACTCAGAGGCGCTCATGATGTCCATCCGTCCACATGCCCCGTTGATGGGATTTCTCCACTAGGCGGTGGCTGTTAAGACCCTCGCTGATGGATTTCTCCCACTCAGAGGCGTCACACAACGTCCATCTGTCCGTCCACACGCCTAGCTGATGAGATTTTCTCCAGTCGGAGGCAGTAACTAGAACCCCCCGCTGGCGAGATTTCCCCTACTTGCAGGTGGGTATGACTCATCCATCTATTTACACGCCTCGCTGATGGGATTTTCCTCACTAGGAGGCGAAAACGTGATTCATTCGCTAATGGGATTTTCCTCACTCGAAAGATCGTATCTGTACACTCTGCTGATGGGATTCCCCTGCTTGAAAGTATCAATGTAGACGTGCTAACGGACTTTTCTCGGTAGTCTTACGGAAGCCGAAAACCTCCATTGTGGGATTGCCCTTACTCGGAGTCCCCACTTTGCAGAGGGATTTCTCCCTCTAAGAGTCCTGTCTGTTACACTGATGGAATTCCCCACTCGGAACACAGTTACTAGCCTATGGGCTCCCCTCATCTGAACTTATGGACGGATGAACTCCCGGTAGTTTCCTCTGCCGGGTTCCTTCCATATTCCGATGATGGGATTTTTCTCACTCGGTATACAGCTCCTTTGAGGGGATATCCCCATACGAGAGGACAACTCCGTTGATCGGTTTACTCTCACGTTGGAGGTACCGGATCATCACCGAGTAGGGGCTCATATCCGTAACATACGCATCCAATCTGTCGATGGTTAAACTCCCACTTCAGACCATTTTTTTACAGGTATGAGAGGACTATGGCTACATACGATACAAGGTATATCTATGAGGATTTCTTTTTTCGATTATCCCCTCAACATATCGGTCTCGTATGGTCATAAGCCTAATTACTCTCCCGAGGAATGACAAGCCACAAGTATGATCTCCTGAGAACAAAAGTTTCAGGTATGATTTCAAAGTTTGAAGTGTGATCAGTCTGGGGTAACTCGGGTTGTATATGCTCGGTCAAGGGCTCCATGAGACATAAAATATATCTACGAGGTTTTCTTATTTGGATTATTTCTCGACGTACTAGTTTCATGAATTCATTAGCTAAGCTCATGCAACTATATTTGCCCATATTCACATTTATTATGTTATTTAATGTCTCATTGTTGCTTGTATGCGCATCAATACTGTATGATTGTCCCGAGTCGAGATTTTTCCCACTCGGAGACGACAACTCAGGCTCCTCTACATCCTCCAAGATACTCCGTTGTAGGATTTTTTTTCACTTGGAAACCAGACTCTGCTGCAAGAATTTTTCCTTCCTAGAGACCTGAATTTCGCAACTCCGTTGATGAGATTTTCCCCACTTGTAAGTATATGCGAACCTAACTCTGTCATAAGGATTTTTCCTCTTGGAGACTCAACCCCGCAAATAGGATTTCCCCACTCGGGGGCAAAAATTTATAGGTACCGCTGTGGGACTAACACTCACTCAGGAATTACATGCCAAGCGAATATCCAACACCTTGGAGTCAAAACAAACAAATAGATCTAAATGTAAGTCATGGTAAAATAAACCAGACAAGTTTCAAACAATATTCTTGTTTGAAAATAATGATTTTATTACAAAATTTTCTTATTGCATTCATTCAAATACACACTTAGTTACATCTAGTAAGAGTAATACAAGATCTATCACTTATTTGTTTACTTTTTGAAAGCAAATACAAATAATTCACACTACTCATCCGACTTGTGAATGAATTCTCAATGCTGAAGCAATTAAAGAGCTGCCTATCGGGGAGCACTTCACAAGAACGCTATCCTAATGTTCACGCCACATTCTACAAATCACAAGAAAAGCCCAGAGAGATTCTTGCACAAAATAAGAGATCCTTCAGATGAAGAATCTCCTTCTCTCTGACCAAAAAACCCCTTCAAAAATGCCAGATGGGCTCCTCCGGACGTACAAGACAGTGATAATATCGCACACTGACCCTTCATCATGAAGAAGAGGTCAGAGCTTCTAAAGAAGGAATGCTTCATCGGTGATGTCCTGAGGCACCCCTATGCTTTATTCCCTTGCCTCTCCTTAAGAAAAGAGTCTCTCAGGGTGAGAATGACATGATCCAGACAAGAATGTAGACATGAAAGATGGCGATGGAATCAAGTCCATCTCCGCAACTGTCCAGTATAGTCCCATTCCTGTCTCATCTACCACCAGGAAAAAAAAGATCTCAAAGCACTAGTCTAAAAATTGATATGGCCCGATCGGAAATCAAACGAGCAAATCAAGTCAAAGCATGGACCTTCCCGATTTTTCCTGCAACGGGATCTAGTCACGAAAACTAATGTTTTGCGACAAGATCATCACGAAGACTGATATATTACGCAGTCGAATCCACCATATCCGTCCTCTCCTTTCTTTCCTCCATTGGACGAAGAAGGACATCACTATCAACCAGCACAAGAAGTTTGGGGGCAAAGAACTCTTGAGAAAATGAGCAGACTTCTTTCAGGATCCACCTTATTTATAAATGAGGAAATCGGATCATCTCCTATTCAAAATTCCCAAGGAGTTGTTCACATCCCGAATTTTATCGCATGTCTAATCAACCAGTATCATTCGTCTCTGCCATACGATCTCTGTTAACTGTCATACGATCTTTGTTAGGATTTTGCCTTATTTTCAAGAGGAGATGATGGTCTAAGAAAATTCAATTGAGTTGGAGAAGACGATGACTTGAAGCAGAAGAAGCAAATCAAAGTGAAACAGTTTTCTTTTCAAGCAATTGCGAGTTTTCTTATTCTGGTAGGATACGAATTGGATTAAATTCCTATTCAATGAAGGTCTGTTTATAAAGTCTGTTTATAAAGATTAAAAGATCTAGAATTCTTCTAAATCAAGGAGATCAATTCTTAAACAGATTGATCACGATTCTTCAACCATCCAAAGCTAAAATCATCTCATAATCCAAATAGGAGTTGTATTATAAAATCCTATAAATAAAGGTTGTAATCAAGTATTGTAATTGCCTCAACCAAGTTGATCTCAAGAAAGAAAAAAAAGGCGGAGAAATACCAAGGAGATCAGAAGGAAGCCAACCAAAGAGATGAGCAAGGTGAAAGTGCATAGAGATAAGATAATACTCTTACAATCTAAGACATAGATTCAAAGGGAAGATAAATACTCTTATTGCATCAAGAGAAATGTTAAATCTCTTTGTACCAAGCTATTAATAAAGCTCTCTAAAATTCTCTCCCCGTGGTCGTAGGTCATGATTGGGTCGAATCACGTTAAATTCGTATGCTTTTTTTTACTCTTTTGTCTAGGTATTACTAGTCTGCTTTATAATAGTTTTCTTTTGCAAGTATTAATCATATTGCCATGTTCCGCAAACATCAATCTTGCAAGTAATAATTGGCATGTGTAGAATATTAATTTTGTCACAACATTGGTATCAGAGCTAAAGGTTGACGAAGGGCGATATATCGAAGATAGAAATTCTACGACAAAATTTGAGATTGAGAAGTTCAATAGCAAAGGAAACGTCGGCTTATGGTAAAAGAGGGTGAAGGCGTAGCTTGTGCAATAGGGTCTTCATAAGATCTTGCAAGGTAAGTCAGGAAAACCTATAGGTACATCAAATGAGGATTGGGAGAAGATGGATCTAAAGGCAGCAATCACGATTCAACTATGTCTCGCAGGCGAGATAATGTACAACGTGATGGACGAAGAATCGACTACAGGATTGTGGTCAAGGCTAGAAACATTGTATATGATGAAAAACCTCCAATAAGCTGTATCTCAAGAAACAAACTATATGAGTTATGCATGAATGAAGGGATAGCGGTGCTGGAGCATCTAAACTTCTTCAATAAGGTCATCAGTGAGCTTCTAACTGTTGATGTCAAGATCGACGAGCAGGACAAGGCGTTGATACTTCTCAGTTCACTTTCAGAGTCATATGATCACATCATCATCACAATGCTTTACGGTAAGAAAACTCTCATCTTAGAGGAGATCATGTCAACTCTCTTATCTAATGAGATTAGAAAAAGATAAAATCAAGAGGAGCAGACAAAATTGAATTTGCTGGTCACATGAAGGAAAGGAAGAGTTCTGGGCTCGTCAAAGGCGTATCACTTTTGTCACAGAGAAGATCTTGGAAGAATGACTGTAAGTAATGACAAGAGTGCTTGAAGAAGAAGGGGCAAGTTGCGGAGGCAGGCGTAGCATTAAGCGATTTAGAGGAACCGAATTATCATGACTTCCAACGAAGATAACACTTCTTAAGATAAAGGGTGGATATTTGATTTAGGTAGTACGATCATGTATGTTCGCAAAAGGAGCTACTCAACTCTTTAATTGTAAAGGAGAAACGGATTATCAAGATGACAGATGGGTCAGCTTGCGAGGTCATTGACACTGAGACAGTCAAGGTTACAGAAAAAGATGGGATGGTGCGTGCTCTGGAGGTGATCTGGTATGTCCCGGAGGCACGATACAATCTAATATCTATAAGAGTGTTCGACGAAGAAGGATGTCAGATCAAGTGCAACAAGGTATCGTCACAGTTAACCAAGGAGACAGGGTAATCCTAAAAGGAAAGAAGTGTGGAGGGTTATATAAGCTGACGGAAAAAAATTCAGTTTAAGGTGAAGTTTCAAGGATAAGCTTGGAAGGGAGTTCATCATGAGATGGAGCTTCAAGGAAGACTACAATGAGACATGAACTGGGTCAAAGTGTTACGGGAAGGAGAAATGGTGCATTCGAGTAAGGTCCGAGATGGCCTAAGCCTTGGCGGTAAATCAGCCAAAGGTCCCAGGAAGAGGGGCAAGAATTAAAGGCTTCAGACACAGTTACAACTAAGGAAAGAATCAAGGTATTAATCTGAAATCTCAAGTTGTTTTACTAAATGCTTGAAAGCAAGTCAAGGTGGAGATTGTTAAGATTTTGTTTATTTTTAAGAGGAGATGATGGTCCAAAAAAGTCCAATTGAGTTGGAGAAGATGATGGCTTGAAGCAGAAGAAGCAAGTGAAGGTGAAGCAGTTTCCTTTTCAGGTGACTACGAGTTTCCTTATTCTGGTAGGATACGAATTGGATTAAATTCTATTCAATGATGGTTTGTTACCAAAGATTAAAGGGTTTATAATCCTTCTAGATCAAGGAGATCAATTCCTAAAAGGATTGATCAAGATGTTTTAACCATTTAAAAGCCAAGATTATCTCATAGTCCAAATAGGAATTGTATTGTAAAATTCTATAAATAAAAGTTATAACCAAGCATTATAATTGCCTCAACCAAGCTAATCTCAAGGAGAAAAAAGGCAAAGAACACCAAAGAGATCAGAAGGAAGCAAGTAAAGAGAGGAGCAAGGTGAAGGTGCATAGAGATAGTATAATACTTTTATAATCTAAGGCATAGATTCAAGGCTTAGGTGAAACACTCTTGTTGCATCAAGAAGAAGCTTAGATCCCTTTGTGCCAAGTTATTAATAAAGCTCTCTTAAGTTCTCTCCCTGTGAACGTAGGCCAAATTAGGGTTGAACCACGTTAAATTCTCGTGTGCTTTCTTTTTTACTCTTTTATCTAAGTATTGCTAGTTTGCTTTACAATAGTTTTCTTTTGTAAATACTGATCATATTGTCAAGTTCCGCAAACGTCGATCCTGAGAGTAACAATTGGTGTCATAGAATATCAATTTCATCACAACAATCTCATTCATCATGATACCAAGATCTTGATCATTAATTTGCCAACTGTCCTCGCTCACTTCAACTTCCAAAAAAGCTCAAAGTATAAAGGGTCCACGACTTTTCAAACCAGAGGAGAGACTAGTCTGCTCCTCTTTCTCTCTAGGTTTTCAAAAAAGGAAAATGCTAGGGGGGATCTGTAGTAGTCGAATTTTTATCTACACCAGAATCACGACACGTGTCCCATCTCACCAGGACTGCCCGAGATAGATAACAAGACACACCCGCAGATCATTTCCTCGAGCATCACTCAGTTATTCCCGAGGTCATCCCTCCTCCCGAGGACGCTGCCGCCCCGAGAACTCCCATACTCGAGCACCTTCTTGAGCACCATCCAGCCGTTCCCGAGGCAACTCCTCCTGCTCCAAGCAAGACATCCACAACAGCGGACCTCATTGATTTAATTCAGCTAGCAAAACTCTCATAATTCACGGAGTCAGTTAAGCTGCCAGATCATCCCACGTTTGAATGTTGCAACAACCGTCGCTCCAGCATGGACGGTTATAGTCGAAAACGTTGTTCACTCACAAATCAACGGCATAATCCGAGCGGCTATGAAGAAATCCCAACATGCAAATCCTGTTATTATGGGGAATAACAGGATTTGCGATATCCACACCTTTGTTACAGCGTGCAGGGTATTATACATTGGAACTTACATAAGCAGAGGAAGAGATGATAAACAGAGTATAGCTCTACTAAGCTCACTGTGACCTCTTGAAAATAGTGAATTCCCTCTCTCCCGTGATTTTTTTCAAATTGAGTTTTTACGTAAAAATCTTGTCTCCTTACTTACTCTTTGTGTGTGAATCTCTTCGTAACCTTTATTCCTCATGGTGCGAAATTGACCGCTCAATCAATCGTGTCAGAAATCTTCACCACACTTACATTATACATATGCTCTAGTGCCAAATATTCTAGTGCTTCAATAGTCATTTCTCAGTTGTTATTCACTTTCGTAATAGATCTCTTACTTTTTATTCATGATTAAGGTTGAAGTCTATTGTAATATTTCTTGGTATATTGAAATATTTACGTGCGGCTGTGATCGTGCATTCTAAAACTCTGAAGTTAAGATGAGGGTTAATGATAATATATTTGTAGGATCACCTCGGGGGGTGAATAGGTGATGGCTAATCTAATGGTCACTAAATGCCAAATAATGCGGAAGAACAAACTATTATGACCTAAACAAACTATTTAAACTAAACACCACGTGTAACACAAGAGTGTAGCCGAATTTCCTGTGAAGGGCTCTGGACTAACTCCTCTAGATTCCCCTAGATAAGGGTTGAGGTGCCGCGTTGGCTCTCTTGGTTAAATACAAGTGTTAGCAAACAATCCCCAAGCAAGTATATGAATTAAGCACACAAGAATATCATGCATGTAAAGATAGACACAATAGAAGCATGCAAGATATAAACAAGAGACAAAGAGAGAGAATGAGCAATCGTAAACACAAGGGATTTGTTTCGAGGTTCGAGCACACTTGCTCTATATCCCCGCCTTCGACACACGAAGGATTTCCACTATAATCGATCCCACCGGATCACTCGGTGCCGCAACACCTACAACTCTCGGACTCTCTAGCCCGTACACACCGCACGCCCACCGGCTCGCCGAGGCCGCACCTCAAACAAGTTCGCCCCCGAACTCGAAACACCGAGTCCCCACTAGGACCCGAAACAATGCGAACACAACCGTCCGCCTCTTCAAAGTACAAAGTAGAACTTTGGTGATCACAACTCTTGATCACCTAAAATCCTCTCACAACAAATCCCTATAGGTAGATATAACAATGGATAGCTCAAATGTTTGTGAGAAAAACAAGGAAAGAATCTATGGTGAAAAATACAAGAAAATCTCTTTTGATACACTCTTGATAAACTCTCCTTTTGAATGGAAGTATTTAGCCCAAATACAAGTGGAGAAAACCTATGAAAAGAGTTGGAAAAACTAGCCCAAAAACCACTTGAAAATCTTGGAGAAAACAGTGCCCAAACCCCCAAATTTATAGGGCTAGAAAAACTAGCCGTTGGGGTCTGTCAGGCCTGTCGGTCGACCGCCCGGTCGACCGGCCAACGGTCATATTTTAGACCGTTGTGCCATCGGTCGACCGGTCAGTCGACCGAACCAGGATACAGAGAGCAAGT
This sequence comes from Agave tequilana, assembly GCA_038442645.1. NCBI lineage: Eukaryota > Viridiplantae > Streptophyta > Magnoliopsida > Asparagales > Asparagaceae > Agave > Agave tequilana. Next base: position 210,314 of record JAVJIF010003018.1, read on the forward strand.
CTCTCTTCTGGTCGACCGCCCCGGTCGACCGGGGCCTTTCCAGAGAGCAGAGCTCTCTGGACGGTCGACCGGTCGGTCGACCGGCCTCCTGCCAGAACTGGCGTGCACATCTGTGCACGTCGGTCGACCGTGACGGTCGGCCGACTTCAAGCTGCGGTCGACCGTCCCGATCGACCGGCTGAAGCCAGGAAACATAGTTTAAGGGATTAAAAACTTGGTCTTTTTGGTTCACATAAAATCCCATAAAATCACAGAAAATCTACAAAATTAGTTTTACCACTATACTTTGATAAACAAACATGCTTGCACAAAATCAAGGCATGTTACAAATGATTTGGACTATTTTTGTAATATGGAAAAATTGGCTCTAATGAAAACAGTATTTTTCAAAACTTGTTTTTCCAAAACTTCTCCAAATACAAAAATAAGATATTTAAACAACTTTGAAAGCATAGAGTGTATGGATATGATCCACTATACAAACATGGTGAAATATCTATGTTTTTGACATTAAGCTCTAAACATGGTTTTGGTTAAAACATGAAACTTGAATACCAAAAAAACCAAACATGTATTTCTAAAATAGAAAATCTTTTGTAAAAATAAAACTATCAAGAGTGTGTGTGTGTATGTATACTTGAGCAATCCACCAACTATTCTATCCTTTATATTTTATCTAAAAACAAAATCTTCTAAAAAACAAACCTAGACACAAGCCTTCATCTTCTTGAAGTCTTCACTTGAAGCCTTCTTATCTTCTTGACTTGGTCCAAACACGATCCAATGGCTCTTGGATCAAACCGTGCTAGCTCCAAAACTTGACTTCAAATCCTTTGTTGAAGCTATGCACCTACTAAGATCTTGATCATAAATCTGTCACTAATTAAACACAAGATCATTAGTACTATAACTACATGAGTTGATCATCATCAAAACTAGAGTGATGGGCCTTCAGGCCAACAACATTTATATTCTAACACGACCCATCAGGTCAGCACCCTTTTATGGGTTGAAAACTTGGGCTTTTTGCATAGGGGTATTTTATTTTTTAATACCTCTTTTTCTTTTCTTTTTTTAAATGTGTGTCTGGTGGGAATTGAACCTGAGTTGCTCCGATACCATGTTAAAGTCCCTGTCACTGCACCAAAACTCTGAAGTTGTGGTGAGAGTTAAGAGTAATATATTTATATTCTAATAGGTGCTTCCCATGTAGCATTGTACCATTCCAATTATTAAGCCCTTTTTTAAATAACAACCCATAGTATAATAAGAAGAAACATTGTCAATAGTTATGGTAAAGACATTTTCAATCAACAATCAACCAAACTCTCTCCACCGCCCAACCAAGTTCATCACCGTTGTGACTAGGAACTGAACAAAAGTTTAAGATTCTTTTGTTTAATTTCTAATATCAATCTAATGTGCGGTGAAACAGTCAATTGATAATAGACTTCCAGAGGACAGAAAAAACCAGATAATCTGATTTCATCAAACATTATTACAGACCATTAGGGCAAGTCATTATTATTACAGACCATTAGGGCAAGTCATTATTATTACAGATAATCTGATTTCATCAAACATTATTACAGACCATTGGGATGCAGATGAACTGAGGTCGTGCCTTTCCTCCTCACATGGTCTCAACGATATTACAGACCATTAGGGCAAGTCATTCATACAGGACTCCCCAAAATGGAAAGGAACTGCCCGATGGACTCTATACAATTAAAGATTATTTATTTACTTGTTTATTTTTGTGCCCCTTTGAGCCGGTCCGTTGCAGCTCAGCAGCAATAGGCCTGAGGCCTGGAACCAGACCGGACCCAAACTTGCAACTGAAACTGGCCGGTCCCGGTCCGATGCCTCATTTGGAGGAACCGGGAACTATCGGTTTCGGAACCGGAGTCGGGTCTACATCAAATAGCACATTACAACACCACGCTACAACCATTGTTTTTTAAGGCTAAATGCATTCCTTAATAGTGTACCGAACATGTTCGCATGTACAACGGACAATAATAATCCTATCAAACTACAATTCTCAAGACATCTAGATGCAAATCCGACGACTGGCGGTGGCTTTCAACCGGAGACCCGTTGTCGTTGAGGATATATGGCAAAAATCTAGGGGCCAGATAGTTGAGCAGCTACATATACACCACAAACACCGAGTAGAACGCCGATGGCACCATGCAAAATATGGGCAAGAAAAATTAAACAAAGTATAAGAACAAGGCTTACAAACTACGAGCAAAAATATTAGTAGTTAAAGGCCTCTCCTGTTCAAAATCAAGGAAGGACAAAATGAAAATAAACGTAGTAACCCGGATAAGAAAATTTTATTCAGCCCCCATGAAGAATAGTTCGTTGTTTGCTTCTCTCTCAGGCATTCTGTCAAACACCTTGCAGCTGGCGACATTAGCATCCCATTGTCCGGATCCGTTCACTCTTCCCACTCTCTGATCATCCTGTCCAGCAACTTCCCAACCCCATCGCCGCCGCCGCCGCCGCTTGCAGCAGCCAGAGCAGTATCGATCTCCTTGGCCTCTTCAACCCGGGCCTCCGTCAGCAAGCTCCTCCACACCCACCCTCTCACTCCTCGTCGACCTCCACCGCATCCCTCACCATCTCCCTCACCGTCCTCACCACCTCCGCCGCCCTCCCGCTCTCTCCGCACAACCCACCAACAACAATCCTGTACGTCTCCTTGTCAGGCCGGCACGGGGAGTCGTCCCTGAGGAGCCAGGAGAAGACCTTGTAGGCCTCCCTGAGGCGGCGCCGGCGGAGGTAAGAGGAGATGAGGAGGTTGGAGCAGAAGGGGATGGCGGGGGAGGGAGGGGGGTTGTGGTGGCGGAGGGTGGTGAGGAGGGACATGGCGGGGGCCATGCTGTTGTCGCCGGAGGTGGGGAGGGAGGCGAGGCGGTCGGCGAGGAAGGGGATGGCGGGGAGGGAGGAGAGGGGTGGGGAGGGGAGGAGGGAGGCGGAGAGGAGGCGGATGGCTTCTTGGAGGTGGTTGGAGTCGCAGAGGCGGCGGATGAGGGTGTTGATGCGGGTGAGGTCGTCGGGTGTGAGGATGGAAGAAGATGATGATGATGAAGGGATGGTGGTGTTTGTGGAGAAGGATCGACGGAAGAGGAAGGAGAAGAATGGTGGTGGAGCGACAAATCTCATTCTCGATCTTTGAGAGTTGGGTGGTGAATTTGGTCTTTGGGTGCAGGGTTTCACAAATAAAAACTTGTTCGCGACGGTGAAGTAGCTTTGAATACTAATCCGATTCTCGAAATGTTAAATGATGAAGGGAAAAAATAATTTTCCAAATGTTGACAAAAGTTCAAGAACTATTGAACGAAGCTGCATTCGCGTCTGTAGGTCGCTGGCGTAGTGCCGTCCGAACACGACCCGATTCAGTTCAGCGTGTCTGCACGCGTGTGGAAAGGTGACACATGCCTAACATTCATAACAATAGGTTTAGAAAGAGTTAGTATATGAACCACTCAAACTTCTTTATCCTATCTAATGTGTGACAAAAAAACCAAAGACAAACAGAGAAAAACTCAAGTTTTTCCTCAAAATCAAATACACATCTAACAATTTCCTCCAAAACTTGGGTTTCAGCAAAGACACAAAAAGGAATGTGATATACACAAATCATAAACAAGAGAAAATTTAGAGAACATCATACTGTGAATTCGAGGCTAATAGTTTGCGATCTTGAATCTACCCTTAGTGAATTTCATCGTGTAACGCCCTGCCCCACCGAGTATGGAAAACGCTATTGTAACGTACATATGCAGGGCGAAAATACCCTCACATACGTACGCTAAGCATAACAGTACAGTTAGGAATCAGAGTACGGAAGCATAGTAATATTATACATTCCAATATTACAGTCCAAGTACATTGTTATCACAGCATGTGATTCAATATTACATGAATATTATATCATTGGAGCATGTAAAAGTACGAATTACAAAAAATGAATTCAGATAAAGGAGATGGATCTGGAGGACTGTCTGACATGATCTCACGCTTCGGCCAGGTTTCGATCATGGAACTTGCTATGCTTCCGGTACTCCCTGATACTCTATGCTCTAGGATTTGGACATGCAGATTCTGGGTTATAAGGATGCAACCCAGCGAGTACATAAAACTGCCAAGTGGCGTGCACCAAAACAGGTACACATGTACTGAAAATAAATGGAATTACACGAAAATATGTTTATGTACGCATGGAATCATGTTCAAATCATATCAATGAAAGTATATATAATTCATCAATGATATATGTATAACGCAAATGTATGCAAAACCAATTGTATAAACTCAATATCTAGATCCATGAGATTAGTACGTCGAGGGGATAATCCAAACAAGAAAACTCTCATCTATATACCATATACCTCACTTCACCATCAACTGGGCATATACAACTAGAGTTACTGAAAGATGGTATATTAATGGTGTTGCCGTGTCATGTTAGTGGAATCATCTCCCTACCAATGTCGCCCATCACTAGCTGTCCATATCAGAGTAATACCAGTGTATAACCCTTGATAGAATATACTCGGATCTGCTATAGGCGTAACAGAATCCGAATAAAGGAGAGACCAAGTGGCACACGTTCCTAACATCATTACTGTTGGGTTGTTACATTTTTATTGTTCATCCGACCCATAGTCTCGGTATGTGTTTCCGGTATACATACATTCACATATGAATAAAACGAGTTAAGTGTATTGGAAAATGATAGGAATCAACTGTATCATGTCATAATGGGCCCCGTGCATACCCGGAACAACGACCTCAGTGTGACTGGATCTGGCCTCCAATCCCGACCGCTAAGCTGTAACAGTATCTAGTAACAAAAGGATCAGTACAGGGTACCAGTACACCCCGCCCGGTCTCCTGTGGCCTCAGGTAGATCCGAAACAGTAGTTGCAACATCGAACCATTATGAAGCCGTACATATTGAAATCATCAATTTCCCTCATCCCCAATGTATATGGAGTCAGTTATTATAACCATTTCATTATACAGTTCTCAATGTATGTTCATGATATACCATTTACGGGGATCAACAGGAATACAGTATCAAGAGTACAATAATGAGGAGATGTGGGATTTTAGAGTTGACCCCGAAGATTCTAAAGGTGGCCCCCATAACTGGGATATGTGATGTGGTACTTTGTTTCACATGGCACTAAGTTTCACATATCAGCTATGAGATTCTAGAGGTGGCCCCCATGTTGTTTCACATGGCACTTAGTTTCACATACCAAAACAGTAATAAGAGTATCATGTATGAGGAATCAGTAGTGATTCCCCATAAAATGATAATTATGATTCATGTATTGTATTCAGTCAGGAGATACGGTACCAAGTCTAAAAACAATATAGTGTAATAGATCACGAGTTATAGCACCGTTTAGTACTCAATATATGTTCTGTAGTCAGTATCCATATGTAAGGTGTAATGTCAGTATAAGTAGTCAGTATCAGTGTCAATAGTCAGTGTTAGTAACAGATATTATGTCAGGTAACTCATGATAAATATCAGTAGTAATATCAATATCAGTATCAGTAATATCATCATCAGTATTCAGTCAATAGTATTAAAGCAACACTACAGCTATGCACATACAAGCAGAGCAAAGCAGTGTGGGGTTAGATCAGCGAACAGTGTTTAGTCACTAAAGCACCCTGTGAAACTCTATAATGACTCGGTCTTAATATGCGAGTCTAAAATCCGCCAGAGTTCTGCCTTAGCGAGTCTAGGGAATAAAACGCTAAGCGCCTAGTTCAGCTTCCCAGGCGATAGCGATATAAACATAATTAATACGTTAAAACAGAATTAAGCCGTTAAAACTCAGAGAGGTTAGTTAAGCCCGGAGGTTGTGCCGAAGGCAGTATACGTACCTGCAGAAGATGTTAATACCACACACAGGCAATAAATAATATAATAAACACAATCACAATCACAAGCTCCATATTGTGTTCCTGAGTTAGGTGTCCTCTGCCCCCAGTCACCATTAAACCCGAAAGTAATAGGTGACTTGCAAAGTGGTCTCTCGCATGATATTGCAGAACGGATAGAGCATCCGAGACATAAAATCCCTATTCGGCTACTACGAAACCCTAATGGTGTAGGCGGTGGCGCCGGCTGTTGCCCTTGGATAACCGGGAGGGGTCTCCCAGGACCACGATCTCAGAAGGGAAGTTCATCCTGAGGGTCTTTATCTGCAACTTGCACCACTGTTAGTCCCAAATGCTAAAAATACAGATAATTGCAGAAAATACATTTTAATTCAAGAAAATTACAAGAAATTACTAAAAATACATGAAAATTTTTTAAATACACAGAAAATTCCTAGAATACACAAAAAAATTCTATAAATACAGAAAAATTCCTTAAAAATACAGAAAATTCCTAAAATGCAGGAAAACCCTAAAATGCCCATATAATTTTTAAAAATTATAGAAAAATTCCAGAAATGCCAAAAGCATGAAATATGCATGCGCATGTCAAAATATATTTGTACAAGTGTATATGTGCGTATATGCAACAAGGGGAGAGTACTCACCTATATCGGGAAAATACCCGGTATCACGTGCACGCCTGCATGTGTGTGCACGTGGGCAGCCAAGGGGCTGTCCAGGAGCTGTAGGAAGAAGTAGGGAGTTCTGGAAGTGTTTGTAGAGAGAGAAAATATGAAGAAGAGAGATAAATCTTAGAGAGAGAAACTAGGGTTTGGGTTTTGGAGGAGAGAGAAAGGGTTTTGGATAGGAGATTTGTGGAGGAGGTGGAAGAGAGGGAAAGGAGCTCTTGAGTTCTGGCGGCCGGAACAGGGAAGTGAGGAAGAGAGAAATGAAGAGAGAGAAAGTATCAGCTAGAGAGAGAAAAATCTATTATGGGGTTTCTACATTTGGGAAATATATGGGATGTAGAGGAGAGTGAGGGAAAGACAGTGATAGTAACCGGACATGATGGTTTGGAGGGAGGTGAGAGAAAATCTAGAGAGAAGGTAGAGAGAGGAGAGAGAAAGTAGGGTTTTGGGGGTTTTAGAGAGGGAAAATTAGGGGGAAATATGTGATGTGTCTGGGGATCTAGGTATGATATAAGATGTTTTAGGAGTAGCCATGGAGTTGTAGTATTTTTGTAGGATTTTTAGAGAGAGAAAAATGGCTTTTCTAGAGTGAGAAAGTGGGATTTTTGGGTTTTTTAAGAGAGAAAAATTATGGGAAGTGCATCAGCCTAAGGAGGAGTTTAGGATGACGAGGAAGTAGCCTTGGTGTTAGTAACTCTTTATAGGATTTTTAGGGATTTATTTGGAGAGGTTTCAGGGTTTTTTCTAGAGAGAGAAAGGTGGGGGAGAATGGGAGGCGGCCGGCCATGGTAGAAATGAGTTGGAAGATAAGGGGAAGAAGTAGGTGGCTTCTAAAAGAAGCCAAAAGATGGTTTTTTGAAGAAGCCATGGAATTCTCTAGAAAATTAGAGAAAAGAAAAAGAAAAGGAAAAAGACAAAGAAAAAGAAAAGAAATAAAAATGCAAATTTGTAATTGTTGGGGGGTTATATGCAAATGTCCTATGAAAAATAATATAAAAATGAAAATGAAGAAAATTGGAAAAGAAAATGAATTTTATGAAGAAGAAAATGGAAAATAGAAGGAGAGAGAAAATATTTAATTAAATAATTATTTAAAAAATTATGAATTTTATGTGGTAGAATCTAGTACCAGTGAAGAGTCTCATACAAAAATTTCCGGTGAAACGAAAAAAAAATACGTACAAGAAATGACATGCGTACGATCAAAACGTCGAAAACCATAAAAGGATGCGTAATCTGGAATTAGGGTGTTACACACCGCTACCTGATAAATATAATAAACTACGCCTTAAATAAGGCCTCTTTAATTAGATATTGATGAAAGATACACACAGTAAGTTTATATCTATTGAGCGAGCTGGTTGAGCGTTAAATGTCATGCTCGCAATAACTAACTCATGAGAAGTTTTTACGGATTAGCTCTGCCTCCCTACCGCGGCCATCACGGTTCCTCTCACCTAGAGTTGGAGTTCAGTTCCACCATGTTGACCTTGTGCCTGCCATTTCCCTCCATTTTCTCCAGGTTGAGCCTTGACTGGTTCCGACTTTCGGTTGAAACATTTTGGCGCCAAGTGATTAGTTCTCCTTCAGATGCAATAAAATCTTCCATCGATCTTCTGGCCAAAGATTTTGGGTTTGAAAGAAGAAGATGACAAAGATTTGAAAGAAGAAGAGTTTGTGTGAGGAGAAGAATGAAAGTGATTGGGTTTCTTAAATTTCTTACCCTTAGGATTCATAAATTTATGCTTAGGCTTATCTTTCACTAAATTGACTTTGCCTTTCAGTTCAGACTTGGGTTTGAAATTTTACCTATACTGATCTTCTATGTGAATCGCTTTAAGGGCTTGAACAAGGGTAATACCATCTTGCTTGTGACAGAGGTCGCCAGCAAAGGCTTACCAAAAGGGAGAATTTATCAATGAGACATGACACCTTGTAATCGTCAAAAAATTGATTTTCTTTCGATTGAAGGTATCAGATAAATCTTGAAATTCATGAAGTTGATCATTGATAGATTTATTATCAGACATCATGAATTTATTGGAAGAGGAGGAGGTGAATCTTTCGATTCCTGCATCATCGAGGTCATATTCTTCCTCAAGTGTTGTCCACAGTTCTTTGGCACTCTTATATTCATAATATATATCATAAAAATTATTAGAAAGTGCACTAAGAATCCTAAAGAGACAATGATAGTCTATCTTCTCGAGTTTCAAATAAATGAAAGAGGAAGGAGTTGAAGGAAAGAGTATCAGCAGATGATGATTTGGCAGGTGATGATTTAGGAGAAGGAGTGAGAATAGTGTCATCTATGAAAGAAATGAGATCTAAAGTGGGTAACCAATACTTCATCTGATTTTTCCACCTCTTAAAATACGTGTCAGAGAATTTATCAAGTTTAGCACTCTTAGAGTGATCAAGGTTGGCCATAGTGATAGAAAGAAGCTACATGAATTCTGAATTCTAAGTTATTGAGGATGTCAGAATTTTGATTTAAGAGATCTAACAAGATTACAGTTATAAATAATGAGCAGTAAAAGAATCACACTTAAATGAATTAAGCAATTATTTTTCAAATTAATTTCTAGAGTAATATAGCATGAAAATACTCAGATTAAGCAATAGTTGCTTTCATGTTTCTAAACAAAACTTGCAAGAATCTAGATAATGAAGTTATTAGCTAGACAGAGACAATAATTATTTGCAAGATTTAATTACATGCAAGAAAAGAATAGCATGCTATGAATGTAACAAATAATTTAATAGAGATAAAATCTGAAAGATTTAATGATTATTTTCTTAAATAAAACAAGTCCTTTGTAAGAAGATTAAATAATTTGCATGAAAGAAAAATAATTTAGATAAATAATCCCTTTTGATCAGATTGTTGGGTGAAACTGTGCTATTTTTTTAACGTGTAAATCAATTATCTTGGCAAAACAAATTAAATTAAACTTCCTAGAAGGCTACTACAAAATTAAAATAGAATATATGCAAAGTAAATCTGGCCTGAGGAATGCAGTCGCGTAGCTGCAGCCCTAAAGAATCAAAAGCATGTCTGCTTATTCAAACGTTGATTCAACTTTGTCCAGTAGTGATAAAGAATCTCTCAGAATCACCAACACATGGCTTAGGACAGTAGGCAGAGTCTCTTACTTAGACAGAGAACTATTGCCCGGAAAATTGAAGTAAAACTTGATGAAATGTGACAGTGGAAGAAAGAAATGTAGCTGTAAATCTCAGTTTCTATTTTTTCTAAGAATCAATAGAGAGAAGCTCCTTTTATAGGCAAAGAGCTCTACTCGTTACTAACATCCCCCGGACAAATCAAGCGCACGTTCAGATTGGTTGCAATTAATTTGCAATAACTTTGCACATTCACAGATCCACTTTTACGAGGTCAAAAAATGTTACAAATTAAAACTTGAAGTACTTCGGGAGAGTGAGACAGAGTTCGGAAATATTTTGAGTCCAAATGCTCGAGAAAGACTCCAAGGTCCAAGTGCTCAGGATGATCTCGAGTCTAAGTGCTCGGGGTTCACTCCGAGATCACTTCAAGTCCAAGTACTCGGCAATAATTTTGAGGTCAAGTGTTCGGGAATCATTTCGAGTCCAGGTTCGTAGCTCACTTCACCCAGAAGCTCAGAGTTAGCTCCGAAAGACAAAAAATGATTTTCAAAATGCAGCAAGTCCAAAAACCCCTTGAATGAAAGTAGACAGGTCATCGGCGCACGCCACCCTAACCTGAACCTGAGCCAAGCCCGATTTGGAGTGTGTGAAAAGGTGGTTTATGGCCTAACATTCATAACAATAGGCTTATGAAGAGTTGGTATATACACCACTCAAACTTCTTTGGCCTATCCAATGTAGGGCTAAAAACCAAAAGCAAATAAAGGAAAGCTCAAGTTTTCTCTGCAAAACCAAACACACATCCGACATTCTCCCCCTAACTTGAGTTTCAATAAAGATAAAAGAAAGCAATGTGATATACACAAATCATAAATCATAAATAAGAGAAAAATTTGAGCAACATCATAATGTGGATTCAGGGTCGATAGCTTACGGCCTTTAATCTATTCTTAGTGAATTTCATTATCACTAAGAGACATAATGGACTACGCTTTGAATTAGGCCTATTTAATCAGATATTGATGAAAGATGCACACAGTAAGTTTCTATCTATCGAGAGAGCAGGTTGAGTGTTAAAGGTCATGCTCAAAATAAATGATTCATAAGAAGTTTCTAGGGGTCAGCTCTCCCCCCCAACCACGACCATCACGGTTACTCTCACGCAAGTAAGTCCTCCAAGGTACTACAAGTGGACCTTATACCCTCCACACTTTATGCATCAGATTTATTAAGAGTCTAACTCAATCTTACCTAGCTGTATTATAAGAGTATCGTCACTATAAAGAAGAGGCAGTAGCTACACTGCTACATATAGGATATAAACATATCTGGGTTGATGATCCTCACGAGTAACACCAGTTCAGCTTATTGCTACCACATTGAACCTCTTTCACGGAACTAGCTCCTGATGAAGTAGATTGGGTTTTCACTATCGGTGAACTCTACTAAAGGCTTAACCTCCATCTCTCTCGATAATTCTTGGATCACACTCCTAGAAAGACTCTTAGTCAATGGGTCAGCAAGATTCTTTTTAGACTTTACAAAGTCTAGAATCACAACTTTCCCATTAGGTGCTTTATAGACTTGAGTCTGATATTAATATGTATGTTCATCTTCTTATTAGCATTCTCTTACTTTAGAATCTCAATGGTGGATCTCGAATCAGTATGAAATGAGATTAAAAGTATAGGCCTAGGCATGATATAGAATTCAGATAGAAGATCATTTAACCATTCAGCTTTCAAGCAAGTAGTGTCCAGAGCAATGAGCTCAGACTCCATGGTGCTCCTGGCAGTCACTGTTTATTTGCAGGATTTTCAGGACACAACAATGCCATCCAACATGAATACATATCCTGTAGTAAACTTAACACTGTGAGAGTCAGTAACTCAATTGGCATCACTATACCCTTCTATGACATCAGCATATCCAGTGTAAGTCAAGGTGCTTTCAGATATCTGAAAACTCTTTTTAGTTCAGTCCAGTATTCTCTACTAAGGTTACTAGTTTATCTACTTAATATGCCTACTACATAAGAAATGTCAGGGCAAGTCCTGTTAGAAATGTAGAGAAGTAAACCTATTAATTGAGAGTATTCCAGCTGAGACACAGGCTTACCTATATTTTTCTTTAAGGCAATTGAAGAATCATAGGGTGTAGAAATAGATTTAGAGTTATAGAAATCAAACTTATGAAACATTCTTTCAATGCTATGAGATAGACTCAATGAAATTTTATTTTGTGTTCTGAATATCTTCATTCCCAATATCATATCAGCATGACCTAGATCCTTCATGGCAAAATTTAGGGAGAGATAATCTTTTACCCTTTGGATTGCATCAAGAGATGTTTCAAGAATAAGAATATCGTGTACATATTGACAAAGAATGATAAAGTCATTATCAAAGTTCTTGGAATAAATGCATTTGTCATGTTCATGGACAGTGAATTCAAATTGTGCAATAACTTTGTTAAACTTTTGGCGCCATTGTTTAGGTGCTTGTTTTAGACCATACAACAACCTCACAAGTTTTCACACTTTGTTTTCTTATCTCTTGGTTATGAATCCTTCTGGCTAGTCCATATAAATCTCTTATTCGAGATCTATATTCATTTGATATATGAACATGTTATGAATTGATGCAAGGGGCAAGAAGGATTTTGATAGAAGAGATCCTGGCAACCGGAGAATAGGTGTCAAAAAAAGTCAATACATTTTTGTTGGGTGAAACACTTAGCAACTAATCTGACTTTGCATTTGTCGACAGTGCCATTGGGTCAAAGTTTTTTCTTAAAGATCAATTTACAACCGACAAGTTTGCATCTTAGAGGAAGGTCAGTGAGAATTCAAGTGTTCTTCAATATGGACTTGAGCTCACTGTCAATGATTTTTTTCAGAAAGAAGATTTAAAAGAGTTCATTGCTTCCTTAACGGAGTTAGGATCATCTTCTACAAGATAGGTAAAAAAGTCTTCACTGAAGGATGTGAGAGTCTTTGTTCTTTTACTCCTTCTATGTTCAAAATTAAAAGTAGGAACAGAATAAGAGAAAGGAATATCAGAGGTAAAAGAAGTACAAGAAGAATCACTAAGGATTCTTGATTTGAAAGGAAAGTGTAGACTGTCCAAAAATTACTGAGGATAAGTCATCAGAAAGCAGAGTCCAAACTCCAGACACAGGGCTAATCATAACCATTACCGCAACACCAAGACGCAAGGGTCGAAACCTGCGTCTCAGCATTACTGCAGTAGCATCACTACAGTACCAAGACGCGAGGGTCGAAACCTGCGTCTCTACTGTCCCACAATGACCAAGACGCAGAGCCTGAAGCCCGCATCTCACACGAAGCTTGACGCAGAACTTGAAGCTCACATTTCAACCAAATGCAAAGTTCAAGCGTTACTTGAATGGCTAAATGCAAGGCTCGAAGCTCGCATTTCAACTACAAAGGAACCCTGCGTCTCGGTTATAACCGCCCTCATTATTGGGTCAATTACTGCGCACATAATAAGGGAGTTAACCCTCATTATGGAGTATTTTTAGGGGACACTTTTACCCCTTGAAACCTCTATAAATAGCGCAGTTTGCTATCGAAGAGGGGTTGAAAATTTCTTTGGTCAGAAGAACTTCGGTTGTAAGCCATAGAAGGACCAAGATCTCTAGCTAAAAGAAAGATAGAGTTTAACTCTTCTAACAACTTGTTGTGTACAAGTTTGTTTTTACCTACAGTTTCTTTGAGATTCTTGTTAGACAAAAGTTGTGTTATTTCGTCCACCATCCAAAGAGAAGATTCCCAAAAGGTTCTGACGTTCACCCGGTCACCGAAAAATAAGATTCACTTTCCATCGCCACATCAAGAACCTGACATTAAACAAAGGGGAGATTTGAGCTTGAATATCTCCCCTCTTGTAAAAGGATTATTGATCCGTTGTAAATTTTTTTTACAATCAAATAAAGAATTTACATCTGATCTTCAATTTTTCCCACCAAACAAGAGATGGCGACTCCGCTGGGGACCACTTTCTCTACCGATGAGCAAGTCGTGGCGCAAGGTGACGTCACCTACATGGGAAAAATGATTGAATCACTTATCGTCGAGTTCAAACAGGCAAAGTATGAACAATTTCTCTCTTCCGGCTTCAAGAACCCTAGGGCGCGGCAGTACCGCAAGGTCTCCTCGGGACCCGCTCTTAAGCCCGCTCTGAGATCCCTTCAGATGCGACTAATAAGAAGAGTTCCATGGCTAACCACATCACACGTGACACCAGCGTCAACGTCTCCTACGAGATCCGCGAGGTTCACGTTGCTGATATTCAGTCCGTTCATGCCCGTACTTTTCCTCAGTTTCAGGTTACCGGGGGTTCCCAGCAACCCGTACAGCGTAACCGAAACGCTGAACGTCGACAGAGACGACGTGCGCGTCAATTACAGGCGCAAGAAGCTAGAACAACCATCTGTCCAGCAGATATAGAATGCGAGGCTCAAGCCCGCGTCTCTTCTGAGTTGCGTTAGACGCACGAAGTCCGCGTATGGGACCAAAACGCGAAGCCCAACAGGCTTGTGTTTCTGAGTTGCGACAAACACAATGTTCAGTATTGCGAGAGCTATGCTTCTTCTCAGAGACACGAGACCCGCATCTCTACAACCAGAGGCAGAATTGAGAAAACTCGCGTGTCTCAACCGTCGCTGACCAAACGCGACAATCAGCAATATGAGGTCCGCGTCTCTGCTCAGCAGAGGCACGGGACCCACGTATCGAAGTCAAAACGTGAGGGCTGCGCCAGTTCTGTACAACGCGAGCTCCGCGTTTCTGAACCCTGCGTCTCAGATTCTCAATGTAAGGGTGACTGCATGAAGCTGAAATACCCTCACAACCCGGGGCCAATCTCTTTTATCCCTCTCCTACAGATCAAAGAGATTATTTGATAAAGAAAAGGAGTGCTAATCAGATCACTCCATCTTGTTACTGTGAACGACTCATCACGGCAATGTTCTCTGAATGCAGCTGCAGCTCACATACAATCAAACAGTCAGTATTCAGACGATTGACCTCAACCTCCCGATCAGCCAAGAGGTATCGCTCCCACGGAAGAAGAACCTTCTCTGACGTGGAATACCCTAAAGTCACTACAAACATAGCGAGCAGAAGTAGGAGAAAACAATTGGCGGTCAACTCCGACGAGTCTGATACGGAATCAGAAGGAGTGTATCGGTATACTCGCAATCGGACTGGTACGGTCGCCCCGATCAACTACAGTGCCCTAGCTCGGGGCATTGAAGTAAGTGAATCACACTCTACCGTTACAGAATCGCAGGCCTCAAACTCTTCCATAGAGAAGGAAACCTTTACGTACATGACAAATACTCCCGAGGAGACGACCAAGCGCTTTGAACAGCAAGCCCAGGTCCAGAGGGAACAATTCGATATGATTCGCGCTCAATTGGAATCTATGATACCTCAAGCAGATGCTCGCATAATTGCTTGAAGACAAGAGGAAGTCAACCGACAAAACATCTTCTAAGAAGTCTAAAGGCAAACGGAAAGGAAAAAGCTCATCTTCTGTACATATCGAGGAGAAGGAGCAATCTAATTCTGAGTCGTCTAAATCCTCGTCTAAGGAGGAAGGCAGCCCGGAGAATGGGGGTATTCATTCTAAAAGAATAAGTCGATTGGAGCAGCATCTGGAAGCCCTTACCAACCAGAAAGGCCTCCAAGAAGCAGGAGTGGTCCGGCCATATCCGGCTGAGTGGGATCTTGTTCCATACCCTTCTAAGTTCAAAGCTCCGACCCTATAGGCTTTCGACGGCAAAGGGTCACCAAACCAACACATCTACTACTTCAAGTCTCAGATAGAAAATGTGGTAGATAATGATGCCATCTTGGCACGTTTGTTCGTCGGCACTCTAAAAGGGCTTGCCTTTGAATGGTTCATGAAACTCCCAGAAGGCTCCAATAAAAATTGGGGTGATTTGAAGAAGCTCTTCCTGACACACTTCTTTGAAGATGACTCGGAGATTACAATGCCTACTCTCCTGGCCATGAAGCAGCGAAAGGGAGAGTCAGTCAAAATATTTGTAGAGAGATTTCAGAATATGGCGCTCCGATGTCCTAGCAGAATGACCCAGACCATCTTGGTAGAAACATGCTGCCACAATCTACAAACTTCACTCCTAACCCAAATAAGAGTTGCTGAAAGTCGCACCTAGAAGCAGTTGGTCCAGCAAGATGAACAGGCTGAAGAAATTGTCGTCAGGGTTAGGACGAAAGAAAACAAACCCATACCCGAAAAGTCGACAAGGCACATCTTAGAAACATCTTTTCAATCAAAAAGAAAAGATACATTGGCGATAGATACAAAATCTTCCATCAAACCTCAGCTGGCTAGGAGAGGTGGTTCTTCAAGTCAGCCACGTGCCAACAAGCAGTATTCCTTCAAAGACGAGCATGTCGATTCGTTGTTCAAGTTACTCAAAAAGAGCAACAGATTGAAGCTTCCTGAAGCTAGACGTCCTAAAGAAGTCAGCAAGTCCGACAATCCTAACGGCTGCTTGTATTATAGGATGCTAAGGCACCCCACCAAGAGCTGTTATGTCTTCAAAGATATTCTTCAAGCTCTGATCGATGCAGAAGTGCTAAAGCTCCGTCTAGAGCAGAAGAAAGTGATGGCTAATATGACATCATTTCTTCAGTTTGGAAAATAGCCTCTAGCACCGTCCGGAGTAATTCCCATCCCGAAAGGAGAACTAAGAATGATCAATACGGACCCACATCATCAGCAGAAAAAAGTCTTGTACCTATACCTACACCTCAGGGAGAAATTATGTGGGTTCAAGTCGACCTTGTGGATGGCCAACAGTAGACTACTGTTACCAACAGAAAGTCCAAAGGTAAGGCGAAAGCTTCATCCTACAATGTGGTGTGCGCTTCTTCGCGGGAAGCAGAAACCGATGTTCCCTCACTAATCGATTCGGAAGAGGAAACAATCGTCCTTGCCGCAGAGCTCAATAAACCGCTCGTGGAAGAAATTCGTTCGGGTCAGTCGAATTTAAAGAAGTGCGACGAGATGATGGCAAGCCCTCCTAAACCTACTGCAGAGTCAACCAAGCCCTCCGCGAAGCAACCGGTGGAGAAACAGAAAGAGCTTCGGTTTTTCAAGGCTCTCCCAAAGGACAACGCGGAAGAATCCACAACACCTTACCACTTTGACATCCTGGCTCAATTGGCCAATACTGTAATACCCCGTTTCCAGAATACGTACTTAGTTGCGTATTCAGCTTTTCGATCGTATTTTTTGATTTACTTCCTGTATTTGACCGATTTCAATTTCAAATATCATTTTCTAATATATTAGATTTTATATGATTTTCTGGATTTTTTTTCCTGAATTAAAATGAATTTCTTCAAAACCGGTGTCGACCAGTGTCACTGATCGATTCCCGAATTTTTATTTTCCAAACAGTTAGGAATTTCTAGAAAGTCCTTTAGGCTTTATTTCTTAGAATCCTGTTTTCTATCTAAATACTTTTTCTGAGAATTTTATGAATTTATGAAAATTCTAACGGAGTCGGTAGATAACTGATTCCGGGATTTTTAGTTTTAAAACTATAAAGTGTTTCTTAAAAAGGATTTCACTATTAGCCTTCATATATTATTATTGATTTTTGGTGAAATTTACGAGTCGTTCCGAGATACTTGAATTTCGGACGATTTCGGTATTTTCCGAAATGTTTTCCGCATCTTAGACTTAACCCAGGAACCTGTGTTTCCGATATTTTCATTTTTGGAGATCAAGAAAATATCTTCATTTATCAAATTCTTTTCCTTTTTCCTTTTCTCTATTTTTCTTTCCTTCTTTCCTTCCACCAAATTCCCAAAATATCTTCTCCCAAAGTATCTTCCCAAAATATCAAACAAATTCCACACCCTTCCTCATTAATGCCCTCTTTCTCTCTCTCTCCCATGGCCGACCAAGTGGCCAAGAAGAGGGACACCCATCCCCTCTCCTATTTTGCAATAAACCCCCTCACATTTACATTATTTACACCTCCCTTACAAAATCAAAATCCTATATAAACTTTCTTTTACAATTCTTTTCTCTTTTCTTCACTTCACCAAGAGATTAGCCTTCACCATTTTCTTCTCCATCTCAAACCCTAACTCCAAACCACCTCAAAGTCTTCATCTTCTTCTCAAGCAACTACAACCCTTGGATTTGGATTGCATATCTCTTCATCGGAAGTATCGCCAAAGACCTAGTTGGTGATATTGTCGTCAACGATCATTCGGAACTCGTAGAAGCTTCACATAACCTTTCCTTGTGAGTATTTTTACTCACCAAGACTTGATAAATTCCTATTGTAATTGTGCCTTCATATCTTGTACACATATGACATCAAAATCACATTTTTAAACCATCAAACACAACCACCAGAAAATCTGTTCTGTCACTGTTTTCCCACGATTAGTCGACTTGACCTAGGGACTAGTCGACTAACCCATCTGTTTTGAAACGTAGACTTTCATGATTTCACAGTTTTAGTCGACTAGACCAAATTACCAGTCGACTAGAGACCCCTAGTCGACTACTCTCTTGACCCTAGTCGACTAATCTTTCCTGAACCAGAAAACCCAACTCTCGGTTCCAGTCGACTCATCCAAAATATTAGTCGACTTAGGACCCCTAGTCGACTACCCATTCCTCCCTAGTCGACTCCTGTTTTCCTGAAATAAAACATCAACTCTCTGTATCACAGACTTAGTCGACTTAAGTATCCGTTAGTCGACTAGTAGTTCCCTGTTAGTCGACTACCCTTACAACCCTAGTCGACTAACTTTTCCTGAAACAGAATTTCAACTCTCTGGAACCCAGTTTTAGTCGACTCATCTAGACTGTTAGTCGACTTAAGACCCCTATTAGTCGACTAATCCTTCCACCTAGCCGACTAATTCTGAATGTCTGACTTAGTTGATTTCCTATTTGAATTTGGATTTTGCCTTTGATACATGTGTAACATATTATTCCTGTTTATACTTCATGACTTATTATTGTATAGTCTCATTCCATAACTTGTTAAGAAATGGATATCACCACTTATCATGCCATCACTTGAACCAAGCATGATACACTTGACTTTTGTATAAAATGGACCAACTTACATATGGGTCGGGGAAACAAGCGGATATCGATATGTGTTCGTGTTTGCAGTGGCATTAGGTATATTGTACAATTATATTTCCGGTCTGACCTGAGGGCCTCCAGGGGACCGAGGGGAGTGCTTGCTCCCTATTCCTGAATACTGTCATGACAAGGGCATACATAAGTCCCTCCTGATAGGCCTTGCGGCTGGTTCCGTCATCAAGCAACGGAACACCCTGGACCGTGGTCCCGGGCATGCACGGGACCCACTGTAAACATAGTTCGTCGATACAACCGCTGTTTCCAATAACAACCTTGCTTTACTAGGATATGGATCTATGTGCTCTGGGACGCTGGGTCACATAGTTAGATATCACAGTAAGACAAGTAATAATAATAAGACGTTAACTGTAGAT
Source organism: Agave tequilana (assembly GCA_038442645.1). Lineage (NCBI taxonomy): Eukaryota > Viridiplantae > Streptophyta > Magnoliopsida > Asparagales > Asparagaceae > Agave > Agave tequilana. The sequence goes on from JAVJIF010003018.1 coordinate 229,604, forward strand.
TCATTGTATTAGGATTTTATCTCTTCATGCTTTTCATACTTGTTAGTTGATATTCCTTATAACTGTTTCATCTTTCCTTATTCATGTCCCTTAGCCACTTGGCTATAGTTTGTTTATTGTTATATGTCTTGACTCCTTGGATTTGCACATTCAGATTCCGAAGCTTGGAACGAAGTGGAGCCATCCACAGAGGACCAAGCTTACCTTAGTGAGCAGGCGGACTAGTTCCAGTCCCCTCGTGCCAGATTTACCTTTTGACTCACGAGATCTTCTTTCTACTTGTGAGCTTTTTGTATACATATTTGTATATATTTCTTTTGGACTTGGTTATGATGTAATACACATGTAATGTGTAATACTTTATAATATCCTGTGATAACTTTGTATGTGTACTTCTTGTGTTGGCATATGTATGAATACCACGCTTTGTCGTGTACTCTGATCCTTGTTGTACTTTTATGCTTAGCGTATATACGTGAGGGCATTTTCTGACCTACGTATATACGTCGCAGTGACGTCCCCGTATCCGTGGAATCGGGGCGTTACAGGTTGGTATCAGAGCTTAGGCTCTCAAACCTAAAGTACAATCAAGCAGCAAATTCTAGTAATTTGCTAATGCCAACTACAATATACAAAGTTATTAAGTCCTTCTTGATTCCTTCCTTGATTCATTCCCTTGTATCCTAAACTCCTTCCAATTGTTTTCAAATTCCAGTTATCTTTTCCCAACTCGGTATGGAGAGAAGGACGGGACGTAACCACTCCGGGCAAGCATCGAATGGACCCACGGGAGAGAATATGGATATTCTAAGGGTCATTCAGACAATGATGGAGAACCAGCAGCAGCAGACTGAGCTTCTCCGGCAAGAGTTGACAGCTCCAAAGGAACAGAGGCCGGGGAATATATCAGACTTCAGGAGGCTACAACCAGCCATATTCACGGGTGAAGAGAAACCCCTGGATGCTGAACAATGGCTGACAGACACCACAGATTTGCTGAATGCAGCCAGAGTACCAAAGGAGAACCAAGTTGAGGTCGCCAAGATTCAGTTGAAAGATATAGCTAGAACTTGGTGGCTCGCTGAGGAGGCCAGATTGGAGAAGCCTGTCACCTGGGACACATTCTCCAAGAGTTTTTACAGCAGATTCTTCCCTGCTACTGCTCAGAAAGATATGGAAGAGCAGTTTATCAGACTCCAGCAGTGGAACAAGTCCGTGGATGAGTATGCCGCGGAGTTTCTTAGACTTAGCCGCTTCGCGCCGTACATGGTAACGGATGAGGAGAAGCGAGCAAGCAGATTCCAGCAGGGCCTGCAGATGGACATACAGGTCTTCTTGATGCCCCAGCAACTGAAGACTTATTCAGAGGTTCTCACCATAGCTCGAGAGGTGGAGCGTGGGTTAGAGAAGAAGCAAGAGAACCAGATGAGGAACCAGGCCATGAAGAGGCCGTTTGTACCAATGGGAAGAGGAGGCCCATACAGAGCAGCGAAGGTTCAGGCCAGGCAACCATTCAGACCAGTTCCTTACCAGATGGTTCGACCAGGTCCTATCTGCAACTTTTGTCAGAAACCAGGGCATTCTCAGCAGAATTGCCGTAGGGCAAATGGATGGTGTTTGGTGTGTGGATCTCGAGATCATTCCATTGAAGCTTGTCCACACAGGAGAATGGGGATAGCCAATCAGACCTTGCCAGCACTTCAGGGACCCAATGGACAGAGGGCACTTCCAGGGCCACTTGGGCAGAGGAATCAGGGACCAGTGATGAGGAGAGCTCTTCCCCTTCCTCCACAGCATGTTGTTCGCCCAGTCCAGAGAGGAGCTAGGACTGCAGCAGGGCGTGGTAGAGGTCAGGCTTACAATCTGACTGCAGAAGAGGCTGAGGCTTCAGAGGAGGTGATAACAGGTAACATCAGAGTTCATTCGAAACCTGTTCTCGCTCTCTTCGATTCAGGTGCATCCCATTGTTATATCTCAGACCATTTTGTGGCTTTGCATTCTATACCTGTTAGATCTTTAGACCACAAATGGGAGATTAGTACAGGGAATGGGGTAGTCATATCTTCTAGAGTCTGTACTGATTGTCCGGTAGAACTTTGTGATAAGACCTTGGCCATAGATATGCTCGTACTAGATACCAAAGGGTACGACGTAATCTTAGGCATGACCTGGCTCAGTCAGTACCATGCAGTTATTGATTGTAGGGAGAAGAAAATTAATTTCAGAATCCCTCATCAACCGGAGTTCCAATTTAGTGGAGAAGTGAAGTCTACCAAGGGAAAGACTCGGATGACTACTTCGGAGGTTCAGAAGCAGAAGGTACCGGTGTGGGATGAATTCCCAGGAGTGTTTGCTGAGATCTCAGGACTGCCACCTGACAGGGTGATCGAGTTCTCCATTGACACAGTTCCAGGAGCAGCTCCTATATCCAAGGCTCCGTACAGGATGGCACCGACAGAGTTAGAGATTCTGAAGAAGCAACTGCAGGAATACTCAGACAAAGGATTGATTAGACCAAGTACTTCACCATGGGGAGCTCCAGTGCTATTGGCGAACAAGAAGGATGGTGGTAAGAGGCTTTGTATTGATTATAGAGAATTGAACAAAGTTACCATCAAGAACAAGTATCCCTTACCAAGGATTGATGATCTGTTTGATCAGCTTCATGGAGCCCGTGTATTCTCTAAATTAGATTTACAGTCGGGTTACCATCAGCTGAGGGTGAAGAAGGAGGATATCCCGAAGACGGCATTCAGGACCCGTTATGGCCACTATGAGTTTCTAGTTATGCCTTTCGGAGTCACCAATGCCCCTGCAGTTTTCATGGATTTGATGAACCGAGTGTTCTCGCCCTATCTGGATCAGTTCGTTGTTGTTTTCATAGATGACATTTTGATCTATTCAAAGAACAACAGGGAGCATGCAGAACACTTGAGGATTGTGTTGCAGACTCTCCAGCAGGAGCAGCTTCATGCCAAGAGGAGCAAGTGTGAGTTCTGGTTGGACAGCATAGCCTTCCTTGGACACATGGTTTCAGCAGAAGGAATTTCAGTTGATCCCAGCAAAATCCAGGCAGTGAGAGATTGGCCGATTCCGAGGACAGTGACTGAGATTAAGAGTTTTCTTAGACTAGCCGGATATTACAGACGCTTTGTCCAGGATTTCTCTAGGATTGCAGCCCCATTGACCAAGCTCACCAGGAAAGGAGAAAGGTACATATGGACAGAGGAGTGTACTGCAGCCTTTGAGCAATTGAAGCAGAGACTCATTTCAGCTCCAATCTTGAGGACTCCCTCAGGAAGAGGAGGGATGGTCATATTCAGTGATGCATCAGGAAAAGGCCTGGGATGTGTGCTAATGCAACATGATCATGTCATAGCATATGCATCTAGGCAACTGAAGACTCATGAGCGGAATTACCCAACTCATGACTTGGAGCTAGCAGCTGTGATATTTGCTTTGAAGATCTGGAGGCATTATCTTCTGGGAGACAAAGTGTTGATATATACGGATCACAAGAGCCTCAAGTATATTTTCTCACAGAAAGAGTTGAACATGAGGCAGAGGAGATGGCTTGAACTGATGGCGGACTATGATATTGACTTGCAATATCATCCTGGCAAGGTCAATACAGTTCCAGATGCACTGAGCAGGATGCCAGAGAATAGAGTGCTAGTCCAAATCACTCAGCAGAAGGAGTTGATTCAAGACTTCATCAGATTGGACTTGATGATAGTTCGAGGAACTGAGAAGGCAGGACAGTTCATGACTTTACAGATTCAATCAGCATTGATAGATGAGATCAAGGAAGCTCAAAAGGAAGATCCCAGATTACTGAAATTCAGAGCTCAGGTAGAGGCTGGATTGAGGACTGATATCTGTATTCATCCAGATGGTGCATTATATTTTGGAGGCAGACTTTGTGTTCCCCAAGGAGAAGTTCGACAGAAGATCCTAGCAGAAGCTCACAGTTCAGCCTATTCCATACACCCAGGGGGAACCAAGATGTATCAGGACATCAAGAAGCAGTTTTGGCGGAATGCTATGAAGAGGGAGATAGCTCAGTTTGTAGCCAAATGCTTGGTCTGCCAGCAGATAAAGATAGAGCATCAGAGGTCAGCTGGACTTCTACATCCTTTACCAATACCCGAATGGAAGTGGGAGCACATCACCATGGATTTTGTCACGGCATTGCCTCGCAGTCCCAAAGGTAATAATGCTGTGTGGGTAATCATTGACCGTCTCACCAAGTCAGCTCACTTCATACCATTTCGGGTAGGTCAGACAATAGAGGTTCTGGCAGACAAGTACATGAAGGAGATAGTTCGTCTTCATGGAGTTCCAGTCAGTATTGTTTCAGACAGAGACACCAGATTTAGATCTCATTTCTGGAAAGTCTCCAAGAAAGTTTGGGAACTCGTCTGAAATTCAGTACATCATATCATCCTCAGACAGACGGACAATCTGAAAGGACTATCCAGATCCTTGAAGATATGCTAAGGGCCTGCATGATTGAGTTTAAGGGATCTTGGGAAGATCATCTTCACTTGGCTGAGTTTTCTTATAACAACAGTTATCAGGCAAGTATCAAGATGGCACCTTTTGAGGCACTGTATGGAAGAAAGTGCAGATCACCGATTTGTTGGGATGAAGTCGGTGAGAGGAGACTTTTGGGACCAGAGATCCTGATTCAGACAACAGAGAAAGTCAGAGTCATCAGAGATCACCTCAGGGCAGCACAGAGTAGGCAGAAGAGTTGGGCAGATTCACAGAGAAGGCCATTGGAGTTCCAGGCAGGAGATCATGTGTTCTTGAAGATATCACCTACCAAGGGAGTAATCCGGTTCGGTCTTCGTGGAAAGCTGAGTCCGAGATATATCGGCCCATTCGAGATTTTGGAGCGAGTGGGAGATGTGTCTTACAGATTGGCCTTACCTCCATCTTTGGACGGAGTGCACAATGTTTTCCACGTATCTCAGTTGAGGAAGTATGTCAAGGATGATAGTCATATTTTGGATCATTCCGAACTGGAACTGCAGCCAGATTTATCATATCAGGAGCAGCCGATGGCCATTCTAGATAGAAGTGTGAAGACACTGAAGAACAAGGCTATACCATTAGTGTTGGTGTCTTGGAACAGACATGCGCCAGGAGAGGCCACTTGGGAACGAGAGGACGTTATCCGTGAGCGCTATCCTCAACTTTTCACATCTTGAATGGTAAGACTCTTTCCTTCTATTCTTCTCTACCGTTATCTTCCATCTTATCCTTCTCTATCTGTTACTTTTCCTGTTACCTTTCACCTTATGAAATTTCGAGGACGAAATTTTTGTAAGGTGGATGGATTGTAATACCCCGTTTCCAGAATACGTACTTAATTGCGTATTCAGCTTTTCGATCGTATTTTTTTGATTTACTTCCTGTATTTGACCGATTTCAATTTCAAATATCATTTTCTAATATATTAGATTTTATATGATTTTCTGGATTTTTCCTGAATTAAAATGAATTTCTTCAAAACCGGTGTCGACCAGTGTCACTGATCGATTCCCGAATTTTTATTTTCCAAACAGTTAGGAATTTCTAGAAAGTCCTTTAGGCTTTATTTCTTAGAATCCTGTTTTCTATCTAAATACTTTTTCTGAGAATTTTATGAATTTATGAAAATTCTAACGGAGTCGGTAGATAACTGATTCTGGGATTTTTAGTTTTAAAACTATAAAGTGTTTCTTAAAAAGGATTTCACTATTAGCCTTCATATATTATTATTGATTTTTGGTGAAATTTACGAGTCGTTCCGAGATACTTGAATTTCGGACGATTTCGGTATTTTCCGAAATGTTTTCCGCATCTTAGACTTAAACCCAGGAACCTGTGTTTCCGATATTTTCATTTTTGGAGATCAAGAAAATATCTTCATTTATCAAATTCTTTTCCTTTTTCCTTTTCTCTATTTTTCTTTCCTTCTTTCCTTCCACCAAATTCCCAAAATATCTTCTCCCAAATATCTTCCCAAAATATCAAACAAATTCCACACCCTTCCTCATTAATGCCCTCTTTCTCTCTCTCTCCCATGGCCGGCCAAGTGGCCAAGAAGAGGGACACCCATCCCCTCTCCTATTTTGCAATAAACCCCCTCACATTTACATTATTTACACCTCCCTTACAAAATCAAAATCCTATATAACTTTCTTTTACAATTCTTTTCTCTTTTCTTCACTTCACCAAGAGATTAGCCTTCACCATTTTCTTCTCCATCTCAAACCCTAACTCCAAACCACCTCAAAGTCTTCATCTTCTTCTCAAGCAACTACAACCCTTGGATTTGGATTGCATATCTCTTCATCGGAAGTATCGCCAAAGACCTAGTTGGTGATATTGTCGTCAACGATCATTCGGAACTCGTAGAAGCTTCACATAACCTTTCCTTGTGAGTATTTTTACTCACCAAGACTTGATAAATTCCTATTGTAATTGTGCCTTCATATCTTGTACACATATGACATCAAAATCACATTTTTAAACCATCAAACACAACCACCAGAAAATCTGTTCTGTCACTGTTTTCCCACGATTAGTCGACTTGACCTAGGGACTAGTCGACTAACCCATCTGTTTTGAAACGTAGACTTTCATGATTTCACAGTTTTAGTCGACTAGACCAAATTACCAGTCGACTAGAGACCCCTAGTCGACTACTCTCTTGACCCTAGTCGACTAATCTTTCCTGAACCAGAAACCCAACTCTCGGTTCCAGTCGACTCATCCAAATATTAGTCGACTTAGGACCCCTAGTCGACTACCCATTCCTCCCTAGTCGACTCCTGTTTTCCTGAAATAAAACATCAACTCTCTGTATCACAGACTTAGTCGACTTAAGTATCCGTTAGTCGACTAGTAGTTCCCTGTTAGTCGACTACCCTTACAACCCTAGTCGACTAACTTTTCCTGAAACAGAATTTCAACTCTCTGGAACCCAATTTTAGTCGACTCATCTAGACTGTTAGTCGACTTAAGACCCCTATTAGTCGACTAATCCTTCCACCTAGTCGACTAATTCTGAATGTCTGACTTAGTTGATTTCCTATTTGAATTTGGATTTTGCCTTTGATACATGTGTAACATATTATTCCTGTTTATACTTCATGACTTATTATTGTATAGTCTCATTCCATAACTTGTTAAGAAATGGATATCACCACTTATCATGCCATCACTTGAACCAAGCATGATACACTTGACTTTTGTATAAAATGGACCAACTTACATATGGGTCGGGGGAAACAAGCGGATATCGATATGTGTTCGTGTTTACAGTGGCATTAGGTATATTGTACAATTATATTTCCGGTCTGACCTGAGGGTCTCCAGGGGACCGAGGGGAGTGCTTGCTCCCTATTCCTGAATACTGTCATGACAAGGGCATACATAAGTCCCTCCTGATAGGCCTTGCGGCTGGTTCCGTCATCAAGCAACGGAACACCCTGGACCGTGGTCCCGGGCATGCACGGGACCCACTGTAAACATAGTTCGTCGATACAACCGCTGTTTCCAATAACAACCTTACTTTACTAGGATATGGATCTATGTGCTCTGGGACGCTGGGTCACATAGTTAGATATCACAGTAAGACAAGTAATAATAATAAGACGTTAACTGTAGATTCATTGTATTAGGATTTTATCTCTTCATGTTTTTCATACTTGTTAGTTGATATTCCTTATAACTGTTTCATCTTTCCTTATTCATGTCCCTTAGCCACTTGGCTATAGTTTGTTTATTGTTATATGTCTTGACTCCTTGGATTTGCACATTCAGATTCCGAAGCTTGGAACGAAGTGGAGCCATCCACAGAGGACCAAGCTTACCTTAGTGAGCAGGCGGACTAGTTCCAGTCCCCTCGTGCCAGATTTACCTTTTGACTCACGAGATCTTCTTTCTACTTGTGAGCTTTTTGTATACATATTTGTATATATTTCTTTTGGACTTGGTTATGATGTAATACACATGTAATGTGTAATACTTTATAATATCCTGTGATAACTTTGTATGTGTACTTCTTGTGTTGGCATATGTATGAATACCACGCTTTGTCGTGTACTCTGATCCTTGTTGTACTTTTATGCTTAGCGTATATACGTGAGGGCATTTTCTGACCTACGTATATACGTCGCAGTGACGTCCCCGTATCCGTGGAATCGGGGCGTTACATCATTAATCAAGATGTTAGTAGGTGATTGGCTTCAACATAGATGGTTTGGAAGCTTTCACATAGTGATTCAAGAGCCCGAGCAACAAAGATCATATATAGCACTCATTGGAGTCAAGCTCGGTGGATCACGAAGTTTTTGGATCGAGTCTGCTTGGAGATTGCGCTCTACAAGAACATCGGTACCTAGTTTAGTTTAAGTTTTAGATCCATTTGTAAAGATTAGAATAGTATGATATGCTCAATTTCACAATACACACGTTTCATGTTTTGAATATTGGTTTTCGGTTTTTCCGTTTTTGGTTTAACCGATCTTGGTTTCATGAATAGATAGATCAAAACAAATATAAATGGTTTTATGTATAGTAGATTCATTCTATATACATGCATGCTTAACTTCCTAGACAAACTTAGTTTTGACTTACTTATTCATGTGTTTTATGTTTTGGTATTTTTAACAATACATATTTTGGAATTAAAGTCAAAAACATGAATATATATATGTTTCATGTATATAGGATTATATCCATATACATCATGCCTAAATGTTGTTTAATATCATGTTTTTGTATTTGGATAAGTTTTGGACAAATGTATTTTAGATTCAAAAATCCAAGTTTTAGAAATACAGTTTTTGATTTTTGGTAAAAATGATTAGACACAAAAATGTTTCAAAATGCTTGTTATTTGTGATGAAATTTTTATCACAAGTTTATATTTCAAAATAAAATGATAAAACTATTTTTGTGTATATTTACAAGTTTTTATGGATTTATTAGAATATGTTTTTACCCTGTTTTTCTGACCCAGAACAGTGGCTGACAGCCAGGTCGGTCGCCGCACGGTCGACCGAACCAAGGGCCGGTCGACCTGACGGTCGACCGACGTGCACAGCCCTGTGCACGTCTGGCAGACACTCAGGACGGTCGACCGGCCGGTCAACCGGACCAGAGAGCAGTGCTCTCTATTTTTTGGCGGTCGACTGCACGGTCGACCGGTTGCTGCCAGCGGTCAAAATGTGACCGTTGGCCGGTCGACGGAGCGGTCGACCGGTAGTTCATTTTTGGGAGGATCTGCTGCCAACGGCTAGTTTTCCAAATGGCCTATAAATACCCCATTGGAAGAGGTTTTCTTAAAGAATTTTTTGGACGAAATTTCTGAGCTTTCTCTGGTATTTAAACAAGTTTTAAAAAGAGTTTCTTGGTGCTAAAAAGATCAATCTTATTGTTTGAAAGTGTTTTTTATATTTCAAAAAAAATAGTCTTTTGGGAATTTGGTTTGGCTCTATCATTCAATATCTTTGTGGTGATTTCCCAAGTGATTTTTCTTTATTTTAAACACTTTGATTTCTCCACACATGAGCTACATCTACTATCTCATTCTATAGGATCCTTGTGCGGGAAAGAAATTGTTTGTGGTTGTTGTTTAGACCACCAAGTTGTAAACCCAATCTTGCTTGGCTTTGTGCCTTTCCCTCATTGTGTTGAGGAGGTTGTGCATTTGGGTTGTATCCCTCAAGTGTTGAGGTGATCCTTGTGTAAGCTTTGTGCTAATCCCTCAAGTTGTGAGGTGATTGTTTGTTGGCTTGGAGTTGTGCCCCAAGGAGGAGGTTGTGTTTGTAAGGGAGGAATTGGGTACTCCTTGTAATTGTTATTGCCCCAAATCCTCGGTGGAGGTTCCCTTTGTGGGAGTCCTTTGTGGACAAGTTAGTGGACTTGAAATCCTTCTGTGTGAAGGCGGGGATGTAGAGCTGGGTGCTCGAACCTCGAAACATATCTTGTTGTTTGCGCTTGTTCCCTTGACTCTTACTCTATCTCTATCTCTCTCTTTACTTTGTGCCTTGCATCATTTCACATTGATCATTCATACTTATATGCTTGGCTTGGTTGTGTGTGCATCACTCATTTAGTTAATTGCAATTAGTTTTTAAATTTCGCATTGAGTTCACTAGATTACCATTATCACCTATTCACCCCCCTCTAGGTGATTTCACAATCTTGCCTGTTAGTAAACTTGTTTGTGATTGTGATTGTGTTTTGTATGCAAGTGTGGTCAAGAGACCCTAACTCATCTAGGTTGACTAGAAACACATCACCACCCAAGTTTGGACAAAGACCTGATCCGGTTATGGCTCAACCAACATCCTTGCAGGATAGGTTCCAGGATAGGTTCTATCCCATTCGAACCTCACTTCCATCTTGCATACTACTTCCATCGGTTGGTGAATACAATTTTGAGCTCAAGCCTCAATTCATCAACACACTCCCCAAGTTTCATGGCTTAGAGTCTGAAGATGCTTACTTCTTCATAAAAGAATTTGAGGAAGTATATCTAATGATAAAAATCCCACACGTTGTAGACGATGCTATTAGGTTGAGATTTGTCCCTTTCGCTCTTAAGGACTTAGCAAAGAATAGCTTTAAAGCTTAGCGGCCGGTTCTATCACATCTTGGGATGTTTTCATCAAGGTCTTCTTGAAGAAATTCTATCCAATTCATAAGACCGCTCTCATTAGGAAGACTATCATGCAATTCAAGCAAGAACCGAGTGAACCGTTCTGGAGGTACTTTGAACGCTTTAAAGACCTCCTTGTCCAATGTCCTCATCATGGAATAGAGAAATGGCGACAATGCCAAATTCTTTATGACGGTTTAGACTATTCTACCAAAACCCTCTTTGAAAGTATGTGTCAAGGGGGATTCTTGCAGAAGGATGAAAATGAAGGATGGGATTTGTATGAAAACCTAGCTGAGAAAACCATCCAATGGGAACTTACTAGTGAAACCTCTAGGAATCCAACTCCATCTCTTCAAAAGGATCTCCATTCTATCGAATCATCCATAGCTAATGAGGCTAAGTTAGCGAACCTAGCAAGAAGACTAGAAGCTCTAGAAACTAAGGAACCAAGTCCAGTCAATCAAGTCAGCCCAAACCAATTTCCAACTCCGGGTTATACTTACTGCCAAGCCATGAATCATGTGTTCGAGGAATGCCCTGTGTTTCAGGCTCAGCAACAATGCCATGAACCGATAAATGCGGCCTTTTCAAGGCCGAACGATAATCCTTACGCACCAACGTACAATCCTGGCTAGAAAATTACCCTAATTTCTCATGGAGCCAAAATAATAATGACCATTCACGATCAAATCATGCTCGTCACTTCCATCATGCCAATAATTCTTCCAATCATCAACCCAAGTTTTCCAATTTCCATAATAATTCTTCCAACCATCCACCTAACTTTTCAAACTATCAATAAAACTTTCCCAACCAAGCTCCACAATTCTTCTTCCAGAATCCTCAACTAGAAAGGAGAATTACTGACTTTGAAAGAAACATGGAAAGATACATGAAAAACCAATTCTCTCATGCAAACTATACAGAGGTTAGAGGTTCAAATGAGTCAACTAGCCACTCCACAGAATGAGAGACAGAAGGGTACCCTGCCTAGTCAGCCAATAACCAATCCTAAGAATTCTCAACAAGCTCATTTGGCTGAGGATCAAACATTAAATCAATGTAATGTTGTTCATACATTGAGATCAGGAAAGAAAGTTGATAATCAAGTGTCAACGCCAACCAATCCCATTCAGCACAATCACAATCAAGCATCCACCTCATCTAATCCAAATCCTTCCAAATCTGACGAATCTAAAAAGATAAGTCAACCAGTCAGGTGCACCAGCCTATAGTCCCATTTCCTAATAGGCTGAAAAACAACAAGCAAAATCCACATGGACAAGATAATTGAGATATTTAATTAAGTGAAGATAAATGTGCCACTTCTTGATGCCATCCAACAAGTCCGTCCTATGCTAAGTTTCTTAAGGACATGTGCACCAAGAAGAGAAAGACTAATGTATCAAAAAAGGTCTTTATTAGCCACTAACATTAGTGAGCTACTATCGGGTCCGATCCCTGTTAGTACAAGGATCCAGGTAGTCCCACCATTGCCTGCACAATAGGACAAGCCGAGATTAGTCGTGCACTTCTTGACTTGGGGGTAAGTATCAACTTGCTTCCATTCTCAGTTTATCAACAACTCGGGTTGGGCGATCTTAGTCCAACTCGAGTCACTATCCAACTGGCTGATCGCTCAGTAAAAGTTCCAAAAGAGAAGATTAATGATGTCCTTATCCGAGTTGGGGAGTTTATTTACCCTGTCGATTTCATAGTTCTGGAGACACAACCTGTGTCCAACTCCAATCATAGGGCTCAAACTCCTGTTATCCTAGGGCGACCATTCTTTGCTACTACCAATGCCATCATCAATTGTAGGTATGGGTCCATGAGGTTAACCTTTGGGGACATGACTAGAGAAGTCAATGTCTTCAATCTAGGAAAACAACCCCGCGATCTTGAGGACCAAACATTTGAAGTCAACCTAATTGAGAACTTAACAAGTGAACATAGGGAAGAATTGGAACTAGAAACTGAGTGTGACTTCGGGTTAGAGTCTGACGACTTTAATCTTGATCAGGTTGTAGATTCTGATGTGAATTGGGCCTCGAACCCTATTTCACCAATAATGGAGCCAACAAATTTGACTAGTCCTTCCAGTGAGCCTTCCTCTTCCTTAGAATTGAAAGCCTTACCTGCGCATTTCAAGTACGTCTATCTAGGCGAACAAGAGACCTTTCCTGTCATCATTGCCTCCCATTTAAATGGCGGGAAGAAGAAGATCTTAAAGCAATTCTAAGAAAATATAGGGAAGCCATTGGTTGGACTATGACTGATATAAAGGGATTAAGTCCGACCATCGTTCAGCATCGCATTCATCTCAATGAAGATGCCACACCTCAAAGAGACCCGCAGCGTAGGTTGAGGCTGTTCATGCTGAAATTGTAAAACTCTTAGACAATGGGATAATTTATCCCATTTCTGATAGCCAATGGGTCAGTCCTGTCCACGCGGTTCCAACGAAATCTGGTTTCACCGTAGTGGAAAATGAGAACAAAGAGTTGGTCCAAACTCGAATTCCCATAAAGATCCGAGTTTGCATTGACTATAGGAAGCTTAATGCTGTAACTCGTAAGGACCATTTTTCACTTCCCTTCATTGATCAAATGCTTGAATGTTTGGCGGGTCACGAGTATTACTGTCTCTTGGACGGTTACTCGGGGTATAATCAGATCCCTTTTGCTCCTGAGGACCAAGAAAAGACTACATTCACATGTCCATTTGGGACATTTGCTTATCGTCGAATGCCTTTCGGCATATGCAATGCTCCAACAATATTTCAACATTACATGTTGCGTCTTTTCTCTGATATCGTAGAACGATTCTTAGAGATCTTTATGGATGATTTCTCCATCTACGGAGATTCATTCACTCAATGTCTCCACCATTTAGAACTTGTCCTCTAACGTTGTGCTGAGAAAAATCTGACACTGAATTGGGAGAAATGCCACTTCATGGTAAAATATAGAACTGTCTTAGGTCATGAAATCTCCAAGAAAGAATTGAAGTGGATAGAGCCAAAATTGAGGTTATTGTAAAGCTTCCCATGCCCAAGTGCGTTAAGGACATTAGATCCTTTTTAGGACACGCTGGTTTTTACCGAAGATTTATCAAGGATTTTAGCAAAATTGCTAGACCCTTGACTAATCTGTTAGCTAAGGACGTGTCCTTCACTTTCGATGCTGAATGTATGAATTCTTGGGAGAAACTTAAGAGAGAGCTTATTTCTGCACCAATCATATCTGTGATTGAGGCTAAACCTGCACACAAAATACGAGATTATAGAACTTAAGAAAGAATATGTGCAAGTGCTCAATTCTTCCGCTATAGCAAGTGGCTATGTGGGTCGTGATCCACAAGGAGGGTTTGCGATGGAAGCGTGTACAGTTTTATTGAAATCGTTATAAAAACCAAACGAGAGTTCATCTCTGTTTTTAAGTTAAGAAAAAGAAAAGAAAGTTAAAGGTTAAAGTTAAGAAGAAAGCGAAGGATGAAGAAGGTGGAAAATCAGAAAACGATGAAAAACGACTATGTATAATGAAGTGGAGAAGAATGAAAACGATTTGGAAGAAGTGATTGGTGATCTAAACTAAGAAAGAAAAGAAAGAAGTAAAAAAGTAAAGGATACTTACCTAGGTTGAGTGATGGCTTACCTGGAAACCGTTGCATGTTCTACCTTTACTTCGGAGGCGTTCAACGCATAGATCATAAACTCGAGCTCGGTCCCCGTGCACATTATATCGTCAAGCATAAGAAGAATGAAGTGATGCGGATCTTGGAAGAGGAGAACGTCTTCATGAACTATCGCTGGCTCTCACGTAGCTTGGTTATCTTTGCTTTGGAATTCGCTTGTACACTCAACAACAACAACCAAGGTAAAGTAGAAGAGGAAGACGAAACAAAGAAAAATACAAACATAAAAAGAACTTTTACCTTTATTAATTGCAGAGACAATGGAAGAAAGGAGTAGGGTACATCGTCGGTGTCACTCTCAACATCAGTCCCTCTCTCTTACTTACATAAATCTTCTTCTACCCTAAGTTACATACAAGTTACATAAAAGTAAAAACTAAACTACAAAATGGAAAAACTAGTCTAAAATCCTAATCTGCCTTTTCCGTCATTTTCAGTGCACAATATGGCCTTTTATAGGCAGAAAACCAACCATCAAGATCCCGGGGAGGTCAGGGGAGTTCACGCTCCCCGTAACTCCCCAAGATTGCCGCAGAAACGCGGCCCAAGCCGCGTTTCTGCGGCAAGGGTGTGGCCAGATGGCCACACCCTGTTGGTGGGTCATCCTGGGAGTTTCTCCTGACTTTATCCTTTGTTGGTTTCTTCGTTTGAGCTCCGATTCTGACGAAATGGCCTTGGATTCTTGGCTTTAACCGATCGATTCTGAGAGGATTCTTCTCAACCGGTTTCAACCTCTTGATTTTGCCCTGATTTTATGTGTGCGAATTAACTCTGATTTAATTCAGAATTCTGGTGAGCTTTTGGGCTCATTTCTCTTCATCTCCTTAAGGATTGGGCCTGCAAATAAATCAAACAAATAATTAGGACAATGCAGGCTTTTATTCTAAAATCAGTATGAAAATGTGACATTAAATATGCAACATTAGTGACCAATCACACCCCCATACCTATCTTTTGCTCGTCCTCGAGCAAAACAACTAAACTATACTAAGGATTATTAGACCACTTTCGCAGGTCGCGCGATTGCACTGAGCATGTGCAACAAGCCGTTAAACCTCTAGGTTTCCCCTAGAGGACGAGTTTTGTCTCGTGAGGGTTTTCAGCGGATTGCACCCACAAAATCTATAAAGAAAGAGAAATAAAGAGTTAGTATTTTCGAAAAGCATTTTGAAAGAGAAAAATATTTGAAATATGATTGTAAGATCTAAGCAATCTATAAGTTATAGGGAAACCAAATTTTTCATTCCTAACTTAGTCTCTATTCAAAATTTGTTATCAATTAAAGTAAGGGGTCAAATTGTGTTTCTCATCTAGTCTATTACTTTACCCTAAGTCATATGCACCTTGTGACTGTGAAAATTTGACTAAGGGTTCATTAACGCCAACTCTTATGCCTTATTTATTTCTATATATTTTTTTTTGTTTTTGTGATATTTATTCCTTAGTTTAGGCTTTCTAATCTGCCCATGTAACGAGCCTTTAATCGATGACTCCCAAACCAGACGGTCTTAGGGCACCAGGTAAGAAGATACCCTAGGACTTAAGGACTCGAGCAAACAAGGCCACAAACTAAGGATTTTATTATATGAACCTCTTTTAGGCGTGAATACTTATGCTTTATTAGGCACAAATACCCAGCTTAATCAGAGGATCTAATCATCTTTCGCATAAATACTAAGGCTTGCTTAGGCCAAAGCACCTAGCTAATCAATATTAGATTTATTCATTTTTTTTTTTTACTTACCTAATCATCTTTCGCATAAATACTAAGGCTTGCTTAGGCCAAAGCACCTAGCTAATCAATAATTAGACTTATTCATATTTTTTTTTTTATAAGGCATAAGAATCTTTATTTTTGAACCCTAAGTGTGTACGTGTATGAAGTGTGCATATTTCATCAAGGTAAAGATCAAGACTAAATTACTTTGACAAATTATCTTCCTAACTCTAAAAATCAAACAAATAATCTTATTTTGACCAAGTATAAGAAATCCTAATTTAGATTTTCCTATTCCTTAAAATTAACTTAATTTCTTACAAAATAAGTCAAATATTGTTTCTATTTTCAAAAAGTTTTTAAAAGTAAAGGAATTATTTTAAAGAAAAAGAAAAGTTATGTTAGACCCTCCCCCACACCTATCTCATGCATTGTCCTCAATGTATGAATTAATGCATAGATGCATGAAAAAGAAGAAAGGGAAGGAAAGTGTTACCTTATGGTGGTGGTTCCGGGTGGTCTGATTGGTCCACGAAACGTGGCCCAATCAACTTTTCTTGGGTCTCGGAGGAACCCACCAGAAATTACTTTAATATAACCCACTAAAAAGATGTATCCATAAAGGATCTTTATTAAATATTTAACCCCATCTAATTTCCATATTCCATAACAAATTTCGGAGTCAAATTTGTCAACCACCTCGTCCCAGAATGGAGTATGAAATGATAGAACAGTTGACTTGGACTCAGGAAGGACAGGAACTAATACCGACTCAGGAAGGTGACTTAAGTCAAGTAAAGGTTCAGGAGTCGAAATAGGTTCAGAAATTGGGTCCAAGTCAAGAAGTTGAAACTCCAGTCCACATGTATTTTCCAACAATAGAATGTGACCTAATATGGGTGATTCCAGTTCAGGAATGATAGGTGGAGGAATCAAAACTGACTCTAAAATATACTCAAGTTTGGTAACAAAACGGGAGTCAAGATTGATTCAGAAAGTTGAACTGGATCACATATGTGAGAATCTAGGTCACATATCTCATTGAGTTCAATATCAAAAAATGGAGAACTTGCCAATTTATCCATGGGATTTTCAAAATTGTAAAGTGGTCAAGTTCAACATGATCCTCAAAGATGGGTGATTCAATTTCTTTATGAATTGGTACAGGATCCAATGTTGACTCCGGGAAAAGATTGAAGTCAGGTGAAGATACCGGAGTCATAATCGAATCAGGAAATAGAATTGAATCACTAAGTTGGGGTTCAGGATCATAATCATTTTCAAGTTCTATTTCAGGAAAAGGAAAACTAGCCAAACTGTCAATATCTTTTTCAAAATTTGGAGTTTGTGCAAGTTCAAATGGTTGTTCTGAAATAGAATCTTGATTTCCAAAACTACATGACTCTTCGGCTCTAACAGAATGGTTAGTGACATCAGGACGGTGGGAACGTAGAGATTCGACCATCATATCTATGTCACGATTACGAGTGTTTTGAGCCTGAGTCATGGCTTCAAGCATCTTTTCATAGTTGATAGGTTCATTGTTTTGATGAAAGATGAAGAATTGTCTTAGAAGTGGTAGTGAAATTGTGAGTCCATCAGATTTTGGGATTTGTGTTTGGACTCACGCATACTCATTTCCATAATTGATAGTTTCCTATTTTGGACGGGTGGAACTGAGTATGAATCTTGAACATAATGTGGACTGGGTGGAGAAGGAGGGCAAGGTGGTTAGAAATTATGCTCGGGGGAGGTGAATCCCCTGACTCGGTGAAGAGTTGAGATCATTATGGAAATTATAGTTATTAGATGGGGGTATGGGTCATATTGATTCGGATAAGACCAATCCGGCACACTAGGTTGGTCAAAGTTATGATATGCCGGGTTGGTAATATCCGAAAATGAAGTCGGTGTGTAATATGGATTATTATTGTAGTTGAAAAAATTATTATTATAGTCCATATCACACAGTATAATACAAACAAAGAAAAACAAACAAATAAACAAACAAAAAGAAAAAATTCTAGCCTAAGTTAGGGTAGACTTAGGACCTAGACGACTCCTAACTGGTTAGACTGTCCACGGGAGGTCTAATGTAGACTTTAACCACAAGCTAATCAGCCAGGTCAGGGCAAGGTTGGTGGGAGGTTTTCCGTCAAAGACGTTCCTTAATTAAATAACCACCAACCTTCGGGCTTTCGGCCCTCAATCCCTTTCCTAGACACTGATTTTGCAGGAGTTAGACTCCAACATTTTTTTCCCCCTTAGGATAATCTCCTAATTGAGTCCGAGATGTCCCTAGGGCCAACGTCTACTCAATTTTAGTTAGGCTTGGGTTAGTGAGTGCTTGGATTCTGATTTTTGGGCTAAGGAAGGGTGATTAAATCCCCACCTTATCTTGTTATTGGGTTGGTGCCCTTAAAATCAGTTTTTGTGCAAGTGTATAAGATAAATAAGATGCACTCTAAGCGATATAAATCAACCAAGATAGTCCTATTCTAGATGCAATGCAAACATACCTTACTCCAGCACTCTTCAACAGTAAAAATTAAATGAATTGAAAAGAACGCGTGCCTAAAATGCAAACGTCTAATCAATTTTTAACTTTTGCAACAAACTTTTTACTGTTGATTATTAGCAGGTTTTTGTGATGGCATATAAGAAATAAATAATTGCAGCAAACTAAAATTTGCAAAGCTAGCAGCCCTGCAAAAAGCTGTTAGTAGTCAACTCTTTATTGCCGCGGTTCCGCGGCTTTTGCCGTGGAAACGCGGCAATTCAGAGGGCAATGGTCTCTGCTTTCTAGAGCAGAGGCCCAATACCACTTGTATGTCACTGCAATATAAATTTCCTGCTTTGCTTGCCCTGTAACCTGCAACAGAGAAGAAAATTCGTTTAGTTCTAAAAAATTTGCAATAAAAATTCAGATTTCAATAAAACCGTTTTACCCTCCCCGGCAACGGCGCCAAAATTTGATTGAGGCTAAACCTGCACACAAAAATATGAGATTATAGAACTTAAGAAAGAATATGTGCAAGTGCTCAATTCTTCCGCTATAGCAAGTGGCTATGCGGGTCGTGATCCACAAGGAGGGTTTGCGATGGAAGCGTGTACAGTTTTATTGAAATCATTATAAAAACCAAAAGAGAGTTCGTCTCTGTTTTTAAGTTAAGAAAAAGAAAAAGAAAGTTAAAGGTTAAAGTTAAGAAGAAAGCGAAGGATGAAGAAGGGGAAAATCAGAAAACGATGAAAAACGACTATGTACAATGAAGTGGAGAAGAATGAAAACGATTTGGAAGAAGTGGTTGGTGATCTAAACTAAGAAAGAAAAGAAAAGAAGTAAAGAAAAGTAAAGGATACTTACCTAGGTTGAGTGATGGCTTACCTGGAAACCGTTGCATGTTCTACCTTTGCTTCAGAGGCGTTCAACGCATAGATTATAAACTCGAGCTCGGTCCCCGTGCACATTATATCGTCAAGCATAAGAAGAACGAAGTGATGCGGATCTTGGAAAAGGAGAACGTCTTCATGAACTATCGCTGGCTCTCACGTAGCTTGGTTATCTTTGCTTTGGAATTCGCTTGTACACTCAACAACAACAACCAAGGTAAAGTAGAAGAGGAAGACGAAACAAAGAAAAATACAAACATAAAAAGAACTTTTACCTTTATTAATTGCAGAGACAATGGAAGAAAGGAGTAGGGTACATCGTCGGTGTCACTCTCAACATCAGTCCCTCTCTCTTACTTACATGAATCTTCTTCTACCCTAAGTTACATACAAGTACATAAAAGTAAAAACTAAACTACAAAATGGAAAAACTAGTCTAAAATCCTAATCTGCCTTTTCCGTCATTTTCAGTGCACAATATGGCCTTTTATAGGCAGAAAATCCAACCACCAGATCCCGGGGAGGTCGGGGGAGTTCACGCTCCCCGTAACTCCCCAAGATTGCCGCAGAAACGCGGCCCAAGCCGCGTTTCTGCGGCAAGGGTGTGGCCAGATGGCCACACCCTGTTGGTGGGTCATCCTTGGAGTTTTCTTCTGACTTTATCCTTTATTGGTTTATTCGTTTGAGCTCCGGATTCTGATGAAATGGCCTTGGATTCTTGGCTTTAACCGATCGATTCTGAGAGGATTCTTCTCAACCGGTTTCAACCTCTTGATTTTACCCTGATTTTATGTGTGCGAATTAACTCTGATTTAATTCAGAATTCTGGTGGGCTTTTGGGCTCATTTCTCTTCATCTCCTTAAGGATTGGGCCTGCAAATAAATCAAACAAATAATTAGGACAATGCAGGCTTTTATTCTAAAATCAGTATGAAAATGTGACATTAAATATGCAACATTAGTGACCAATCAATCTGCTCCGAATTGGTCTAAGCCGTTCGAAATCATGTGCGATGCTTCCGATTTTGCCATAGGCGTTGTCCTAGGACAACGCATTGATAACAAGCAGCATGTGATTTACTACTCTAGTAGGACTCTCAATGATGCTCAATTGAACTACATTACGACTGAGAAAGAATTCTTGGCAGTAGTGTTTGCCTTAGAGAAATTTCGTCCCTACCTACTAGGGTCCAAAACCACCATTTTCACCGATCATTCTGCGCTTAGGTACCTCATGATGAAGAAGGATGCTAAGGCCCGACTCATTCGTTGGATCCTCCTTCTTCAAGAATTCGATCTTGAGATTCGAGATAAAAAGGCGTAGAAAATGTCGTTGCTGACAATCTCTCACGATTCCTAATTCTCCATGCAACGAATTACCCATAAATGAGGATTTTCCTGATGAAAATCTCTTAGTTATCTCTAGGGAACCTTGGTATGCTGATATAGTGAATTACTTTGTCACAAGCCAAACTCCGTCTCATTGGTCCAAAAGCGACATATACCGGTTCTTATCCCAAGTTCGGTATTTCTTTTGAGAGGAACCGTATCTTTTTAAGTACTATTCTGACCAATTATTAGGAGATGCATTCCCATGAGGAGGTTAGAGGTGTTCTATTCTTTTGTCACGAACTTGCATGCGGTGGACACTTTGTTCCCCGCAAGACTGCTGAAAAAGTGCTACAAAGCGGGTTCATTGGCCCACCTTATTCAGGGATGCTTATGAATTTTTAAGACGTGCCCTAGATGCCAAATGTAGGAAGGATCTCATAACGAAATATGATGCCCCTCAACCCAATTCTAGAAATAGAACTCTTTGATGTTTAGGGCATTGACTTTATGGGTCCATTTCCTAATTCATTTGGAAACCAATACATATTGGTTGCTGTGGATTATGTGTCCAAGTGGGTAGAAGCCATTCCTTGTAAGACTAATGATAACAAAGTTGTCATAAAGTTTTTGAAAGACATTTTTTCACGCTTCGGACCCCTCGCGCTATCATCAGTAATAATGGCACTCACTTTTGCAATATATCCTTTGAAGCTCTTATGCGAAAGTATGCCATAACTCACAAGTTGTCCACACCTTATCATCCTTAAACCAGTGGGCAGGTTGAGGTTTTCAATAGACTCAATAGACAAGTCAAGCTTATCTTGAAGAAAAATGTGAACCAAAATCAGAAAGATTGGTCCATCAAACTTGTAGATGCCCTATGGGCCTACAGGACTGCTTTCAAGACGATCTAGGAATGTCTCCTTATAGGTTAGTCTATGATAAAGCTTGTCACCTGCCTGTTGAGTTAGAACACCGGCCTTATGGGCAATCAAGCAGTTGAATTTCGACTTGATTAAGGCCAGTGACCTTCGAAAGTTACAAATTTTTGAATTAGAGGAGTAAGAAATGAGGCCTATGAAATGCTAGGATCACTAAAGATAGAGTTAAGATTTTTCATGATAAACACATCATAAGAAAAACCTTTATCCTGGACAAAAAGTCTTACTCTAAAATTCTAGGCTTCATCTTTTTTCAGGAAAATTGAAATCAAGATGGACTGGGCCATTCATTGTAAAAACCGTGTTTCCACACGGTGCAGTTGAAATCAGTGACACCAAGAATGGAAATGACTTTAAGGTAAATGGTCAACGCCTTAAACCTTTCTTGGAATCGGTGCCGGTAAATGAAACGGCTATGGGTCTTTTTGACCCCGTGTATCATTAACTTTCCTCTTTTCCATTTTATTTCATGCATCTATACATTTCTTTCATACATTGGGGACAATGCATGAGATAGTGTGGGGGAGGTTAACATGACTAATATAACAACAAAAAAACGAAAACAAAAAAAAGGAAAAATTATAACAAAAAAAACTTTTTGAAAGGTTAGAACAATATTTTGATATATTTTTTGTAAGAAATTAAGTCATTTTAAGGAATAGGAATATCATAATTAGGATTTCTTATACTTAGTCAAAGTCAGATGACTTATTTGATTTTTAGGGTTAGGAAGAAAATTTGTGAAAGTAATTTAGTCTTGATATTTACCTTGATGTAATATGCACACTAAATACACTTACACACTTAGGGTTTAAAAATAAAGACTCTTATGCCTTATAAAAAAAATATATGTATAAAAAAATAAATAAATAAATCTAATTATTGATAGCTAGGTGCTTTGGCTTAGCAAGCCTTGGTATTTATGTAAAAGAAAATTAGATAGTTTGAAAATATATATATATATATATAAATCCTCTGATTAAGCTGGGTATTTGTGCCTCATGAAGCATAAGTATTCACGCCTAGAAGGGTACATTTTATAAATAAAAACCTTGGTTTCGTGGCCTTGTCTGCTCGAGCGTTTAAGTCCTTAGGGGTGTTTTCTCACCTGGTGCCCTAAAACTGTCCGGTTTGGGTGTCACCGACTAAAGGCTCATTACATGGGCAGATTAGAAAGCCTAATGAAATTGAGGAATAAATTCCACCAAAAATAAATATAAATAAGGCATAGGAGTTAATGTTAAAGAACCCTTAGTCAACTTCACAGTCACGATGGTGCATACGACTGAGGGTAAATTAATAGACTAGATGAGAAGTACAATTTGACTCTTAACTTTGATTGATGACATGTTTTTGAATAGAGACTGAGTTTCGGAATGAAAAAAATTTGATATTCCTATAACTTATAGATTACTTAAAGCCTTACAAATATACTTCAAATATTTTTCTCCTTTAAAATGCTTTTCGAAAATACTAACATTTTTATGGATTTTGTGGGTGCAATACACTGAAAACCCTCACGAGACAAAACTCGTCCTCTAGGGGTAACCTAGAGGTTAACGGCTTGTTGCACATGCTCAGTACAATCGAATGACCTGCGAAAGTGGTCTAATAATTGATTAGAATTAGTCTGATGTTTTGCTCGAGGGCGAGCAAAAGATAAGTGTGGGGGTGTGATCAGTCACATATTTTGCATATACATTGTCACCTTACCATGCTTTTTAGCTAATAAATCTTATTAATAAGTATTCTTCTTCTTTGTTCAATGTAGGCCCAATTGGTAAAAGAAAGGAAAGAGAAACAAGCCCAAAAGCCCACCAAATTCTGATTTAATTCAGAATAAATCCGAAATCAAGGAATCGGGGCAAAATCTTGGCATATCAGAGAGGTTGAAACCGGTTGAAAAGAATCCTCCCAAATCAAGCAGTTAAAGCCAACAATCAAAGGCTGTTTCGTCAAATCTTGGAGCAGAAACGAGAAAACTAGAAGAAGATACAGGAGAATCACCAAACCAGGAGAGCATCCCAATTGGGTAGGGCCGCGGAAATGCGGATTGGCCGCGTTTCCGCGGCTTGGTTGCTTCTGTTGGGGGAGCATTTGCTCCCCCAATCTTTCTACGATCTCCCCCCTCTGGTTTTTCCTTATAAATACCAGTTTCAACAGAGAAAAAAGGGCGAAGACTAGGATTAGAATTTTTGTTTATACTTTACGGTTTAGGCTCTTTGTTAGATAGTACAAAAGTTGTATTTTTGTTTTGCATTTGTAGTTCAGTATAAATGCCTGTGAGAGAGGAATTGAGTGCTTGTAACTTGAAGATTGAAGTAACATCAATACAAGAATCGAGCTACATTTTCTTCCACTCATTTTACGGTAGGTCGTGCGTTATTTACTTGCATTGTTCTTTGTCTTCCATGAGTAGCTAATCGGTTTTCTGGGCTCACTATTGTACCTCTCTCCAATTCTTCTTCTTTTCTGATTTTCATGAAAAGACCCAATGAATCATTTGCATGCCTAACTTAAACCTTTCTTCTTGAAAGTGTTCTTGAAGGCACATGAGGATGGGTTTGGATCTTTAAACTCCTACTTCTTTTAAGAACGTCTCTTGAACTTGTTTTTATCTCATACTTGAACTTCTTGATGATTTAACATTCAATTCAAAACGGTTTCTTAAAGAAAAGAGTTAACTTTTCTAACTATCTTATATGCTTTACTTCAAACTTTCTAAAGTCAACCTTAAGTTTTGCCTATGATCAAGTTGAGGCACTAAGGATTTCAATAGAAGAATAAACGGTTGAGTAGTGAGATAGTGAGCCCAGATTTTCTTCTTCATTAAAAAAATAATAAATCACTTTTTAAACTTTATACAAAATTCACCTTTTTCAAAGCCTTCTCCAAGTTGCAATTTCTCTTTTAATCATCTCCTTCTTTCCATTCTCTTTTCAATTAAAAAATGAGCACAAGTCTTTGTTATTAAACGAAACACCGAAAGGCTTTCATCGCATTCCTCCTCGTGGACACGACCCGTTTGCCACAAGTTACACGGTAAATCTCTTAACTCTTTAATTTTTACAACCAGGAGCCATTTGTAGTCCCCGTCTACAAGATCCTGTCATCCTTAGCAATGGCGTCGCCGAAATAGAAGTCAGGTTTTCTTCTGTGCGATGCGGGAGCCAGACTCAAATCGGCCATTCGTCATGATCTCTTAGAGCGTCAGTATGTTAGGATTGCAGAGTCTATCCAGACGCTTCCTTGACTTCAGGGCAAATACTGGAGAAGTCTTCCAGAGCACAAGCATGAGGTTGAGATCAGCCCACCTACATGTCAAAATGACACTTCTTGGACAGAGGGTTTGAAGAGTATCTCACTGTAAAAAGGATAACGCAACAGTTAGCGATTATAAAAAAACTTGAAAATTGTCAAGTCTTGAAGCTCAGACGCGAGGTTCACATCAGAACCACGTCTAATGACTGAGACGCATAGCTCAGTGAGACCCGCGTCAAACTTTAGAGATGCGAGGTTTACATGAAGTCCGCGTTTGAACTCTACAATCTTAGAAATTTCTTTAAGTATTGAAATCAGACACGAGACTCAATAAGACCCGCGTCAAACCTCAAAGACGTGAGGTTCACATGAAGTCCGCATCTGAATTCCACTACTTAAAAATTTTCTAAGTATTGGAATCAAATGCAAGGCTCAGTGAAACCCACGTTTAATAGACAGACGTAGATTCGAGCCAACAAAGCAAAGATGCAAAGGTCATCAGACCTGTGTCTTGCTTATCAGCGCAAAGAGTTGCGTCGGTAATCAAACGCGAGTATGAGCCTCGCGTTGGCCGTTCAACTTCAAATGAACCTCAAGAGTTAAGACAACTTTTCAAGTTCAAAGCCAGTTCTTATTCCCTAAAATGGGGGCTTCCTGCGTGGAGGAACCTATTTGAACCTCTGGACCAACAGCGTTCGAGGAAGGAGCCACAAGCTTGGTCTTTGGGGCCATTTTGATGGTGAATTCTTTAGAGAAGATGGGGACAGGACAGAAAAAGCTCGAAGCTTTTCTTAAGTTCTTAAACTCTGGACGCAGAGTTCAACAAAGAAGAAAGAGTCTGATAATGACTCTTGAAAGGCTGCTGTCTTTTTATAGACGCAGTGATCGGCCGAGATACACGGCCCGTATCTCAAGATCGATTAGTGCCAGACATGGGGCAGTACGCCCAGAACGCGAGTCTCACGTTTAACAGAATCGCGTCTCCTCAACAAAGAGAAGTCCGCGTCTCCACTTTAAAGTCTGCATCACTTCAACATAGTGAGAGCTACGCCTCCACTTTAAGGACGGCATCTCTTTTTCAAGCTTGCGCCTTGGAAAAATAAGAGAGCTGCATCTCCACTTTAACAGAGCTACATCTCTTCAACAAAGTGAGAGCGACATCTTCACTTCGATGTTCGCGTCTCTCCAATAAATGAGAGTCACGTTTCTATTTCAGACGAGGTTCGCGTCTCTAAGGCAACATGACCTTTGTGTTTACAAGACCTGTGTTCAGTCTCTGCTTCTACAATCAATTCAATAGTACACTATGAAAGCAATGACTATTCTCCCGGTTCAACAGTATACCAACAACCAGCTTAGAGCACCGAGGAGGTCTAGACTGCGTATCTAGACACTCACGACGATCATCTCTAGTGGCTTCAAAGAGTTTAATAGTACACTCACGAAGATCAAGATCCAGACAAGATCAAGCTCCAGGTATCTCAAAAGATTGCCAGTCTAGTCTTGAGAGCTTACTGCCAAAAGAAAAGTCCAAAGTGTTTCAAAACCCGTCCCAGTCAACCACGGAGTTTCAAAAACTTTAGAGGGAGTTTTGTAGAATGTCTAAAAATCACTGAAGACAAGTCGTCAGATAACTGAGTCATACTTCAGACACAAGGATGATCAAAGCCATTGATGCAGTATCAAGAAGCAGAGTTCGAAGCCCGCGTCTCAACATCACTGCAGTGCCAAGACACAGAGCTCGAGGTCCGCTTCTCAACATCACTACAGTACCATAATGCAGGGCTCGAGGCCCGCGTCTCAACATCATTGTAGTACCAAAACACAGGGCTTGAATCCTGCGTTTTAACACCACAGCAGTGCCTAAACACGGAGCTCGAGGCCTGCGTCTAGCATCACCTTAATGTTTAAACGCAGAGCTAAAGCTCTGCGTCTCAGTTATAACTACCCTCATTACTTGGTCAAGTATTGCCCACGTAATGAGGGGAGTTAACCCCCATTATGGAGAGTTTTTAGGAGACAATTTATCCCTAGAATCCCATATAAATAGCTAAAGCTGCTATTGAAAAGGGGTTGGAGTTTTCAGCTGAGGAATATTGGCATTAAAAAAGAGTTCAACTTTTCTACACAAACTTGCTGAGTTCAAGTTTTACCCAAATCTCTTTGAGATTTCATTTGATAGGAGTTGATTGCTACTCCATCAGTGATCCAAGGAGAAAAGATTCTAAAGAAGCTTGACGTTCACCCGATCAATGGAAAACAAGATTCATTTTTCACCGCTACGCAAAGAACCCGTCATTAAATAAAGAGGAGATTTGAGCTTGAATATCTCCACTCTCTTATAATAGAAATTTTTGAAATTATTGTAATTTTTCATTGATTCAAGAAAATTTACAATTCTTATTCTCAATTTTCTGACCCGTACAGGTATAGGTGGAGTCTTAGCTTAAGATAAACATCCATTGCCTACTTTAGTGAGAAACTGAATGCCACCAAGCAAAATACTCTACTTACAATAAAGAGCTATATGCGATGATTCAAGCACTTTGTTATTGGCGACATTATTTGCTCCCGCAAGAAATCATTCTCTTTTCTGACCATGAGACTTTGATATACATATACTCTCAAAAGAAATCGAATGCTAGACATGATCGTTTGATTGAGTTCTTACAGGCCTACACATTCACCCTACATCATAAAGCGGGAGTTGAAAACAAAATTGTTGATGCTCTCATCCGTCGAGTGTTCATTTTAACTCATACGTCAACTGTTGTAAATAGTTTTGAGAGATTGAAAACTAAGTATAGGTCATGTCTTGATTTTAATGAGATATATGCGAAACTAAAAGATAGAACTATACAAGAAGTTAATAGATTTGTTCTACATGATGGATATTTTTTTTCTAGGCCGTAAATTATGCATTCCAA
This sequence comes from Agave tequilana, assembly GCA_038442645.1. NCBI lineage: Eukaryota > Viridiplantae > Streptophyta > Magnoliopsida > Asparagales > Asparagaceae > Agave > Agave tequilana. The sequence continues at coordinate 257,534 of JAVJIF010003018.1, forward strand.
GAACCACTCTTAGAGAATTTTTTTTGTTTGAAAATTACATGTCGGTGGTCTAGCTGGATACTTTGGGAATGAGAGAGATCATAGAAGTTGTAGAGTATAGGTTCTATTTGCCTAGTTTGAAATGCAAAGTTGCTAAGCATGTTGGTAGATGCCACATCTGTCAATTAGCTAAACAACAAAAATAAAACATTGGTTTGTACACTTCACTCTCCATCACAAATTGTCCTTGGTAAGATTAATTATGGATTTCGTATTAGGTTTACTGAAAACTTTGAGAAAATACGATTTTGTTTTAATTATCGTGAACCATTTCTCTAAAATGGCCAATTTTTTTCCATGTTCTCCAACTGTCGATATTTCTAAAAGATGCTGAGATATTCTTTGACGGTATTGTTAAATTGCATGATTTGCCTAAGATATTCTTTGATTAAATTGCATGATTTGCCTAAGATATTCTTTGACGGTGTTGTTAAATTGCATGATGTGAATTCACGAGTTACTTATGGAAAACACTTTGGCACATGTTAGGCACGAAACTAAAAGTCTTCACTGCTTTTCATCTCCAGACTGATAACCAAACCGAAGTTGTCAATACTTTAGGAAATTTGTTGTGCACACTAGTTGGTGAACACATAGAAAGTTAGAATCTTAAATTAGTCACTGCAGAATTTGCATATAATACAGCTGTGAATATGACTACAGGAAAATCATCACATGAGATTGTTTATGGTTTTAGACTTAGAAAATCCGTATACCTTATTCCTATGTCTGATCATATTAGAGCATCAGGTTATGCATATGTGCACGACTTACACAGGGAAGTTATAGATCAATTTGTTCAAAGTAACGCTACCTACAAGCTAAGAGCTGACGTAACAAAAAGATTTAAAACTTTTAATGTTGGTGATTATGTAAATGTTCAGGTTCGTCTGGAATGGTTCCATGTGAAATTCACGAGTTACTTATGGAAAACACTTTGGCACATGTTAGGCACGAAACTAAAAGTCTTCACTGCTTTTCATCTCCAGACTGATAACCAAACCGAAGTTGTCAATACTTTAGGAAATTTGTTGTGCACACTAGTTGGTGAACACATAGAAAGTTAGAATCTTAAATTAGTCACTGCAGAATTTGCATATAATACAGCTGTGAATATGACTACAGGAAAATCATCACATGAGATTGTTTATGGTTTTAGACTTAGAAAATCCGTATACCTTATTCCTATGTCTGATCATATTAGAGCATCAGGTTATGCATATGTGCACGACTTACACAGGGAAGTTATAGATCAATTTGTTCAAAGTAACGCTAACTACAAGCTAAGAGCTGACGTAACAAAAAGATTTAAAACTTTTAATGTTGGTGATTATGTAAATGTTCAGGTTCGTCTGGAATGGTTCCACCGGGAACTGTTAAGAAACTACGTGCTCGTAATGCTGGTCCATTTCAGATTTTAAAAGAAACTAAACGATAATGCTTATGTTATTGATCTTTCTCAAAATTTTGGTATCAGTTTTACGTTCAATATTGAAGATCTAGTGAATTACAAAGGTCCTGATTTTAACCCTAGCAACTTATTAGATGATGAGTTATCTCTTGAGCCTAGCTCTGAGAGACCTTCCCTTTCACCACTTTCAAATATATTACTTAATACAATAGATCAGATTGATAAAATTATGGATGATGAAATTATAACCATCAAAGATGGTAGGACTGGTAAGTATTTGGCTTGATGAAAAGAAAACCACCAACATATGATTCGTGGATAGATCGAAGTGAGCTGCAAAAGGTTGATCCTAACATATTAGAGCAGTATAAGAGTTTTTTTTCCTCAAACTCAACAGAGCAGGGTTCTTACGAACCAGGGGAGAATGATGCAAACATCATGAAGCCGTCAAAGCCCAAATCAAAAGCTTGAAAAATATATCGAAGAAGATTCAAAGAACCATGACTATTTGGTTCGAAAAAGTTTTATAATCTTAGTAGTAGAGTTTCTTCTTTCTCTTCTCTATGTATTAGAGTTGTAGTAGGATTATTAATTGTCTATTTTGTATTTTTTTTAATTTTTACTTTTTTAAGTTTTTGATTTCTTTTAGGAGTTGATTTTGAAATCTAAGTTGAAGTAGGAGAGAGCTACAGTTGTGTAGCCTATATAAGGCCCCATGTATTCACTTTTAAAAAACAACAACAATCAATAAAAGCTTTGCTCTCTAAATTGAACTAAATATGAAATCTTCAATCCTCTTCTCTAATTGTGGTGAGATGCCATATTAGATTCAATTAGTAGTTGAATGCTCTAATTGATTTATCTATCTCCCTTCCCCTCTCTTTATCTCCATATTAAATTTCTTTCCTCTTTCAACTTAATGCCATCATCGACGAACTTCAAACGCCTCACCATAACTCTTCACTCAAACCTCCACGACCTCTACACTCCATCGCCAGACCCCCGCCCAAGACCACCATTCACTTGCTAAAGAAGTGTCGCGCAAATGTGCTCACGCATATACTGGTCACCTGTGCCCCAGATGTGCACGCCCAGGCTGATGACTGTGCCCAGAATCATCGACGATAGCTATTGTGTGCGAACTTCAAGCTTCAAGCACGGATAGTTAACGAAATCGAAATTTTGAGCATGAGACTCATGTTCGTTTTGAAGGCCTCATCTGCTGAGCACCAAGAATCCTCGACAATCTTGTTTCCGTCGACTGTACATGTTCTCCTTTGAGTGAGTTCAGCGATCAATAAGCAAGTTAAATTAAGTTTATAATCATCTCAAGTAGTTTTTCTTATTACATCAGTTTAGATATACATCATCAAGTCTGTTATCTATTCTGATATTCTATCCATGATTTTATCTCCACATTAAAAGTGGGCGAGCGATTCTACTTCTCCCTTGTACTTGCTCGACACTTTATTGTGTGAAGAACTTAATTTTCTGCATAAGTAATAGTTTCTAATTAGTTCTTTAAGTATTGAAATCGATTAAGCACTTATATGATCAACATAGCATAAGTCTGATATTATCTGCTTTTAAGTTCAATTCCTACCAGCGATTTTTCTTATTTGTGAAGGCGTATTTTTGAGTTATTTTATTTTTACTTCCGCCCTGTATGCATTTCACATCAGTTTTCTGATCTCATTGTTAAATGTAAAATAAAGAGACGAACCTGCTACTATTGTGAATTCCATTCAGCCTGCGAGGAGCTGAAAAAAATAGGAAGATCGCGCAGTCAGAATAAGGCGGCCTTGTCCCTGATAATATGGAAAGAAAAAGATTCTAGGAACACTTGTAAAGAAACAAGAAGAGAAGTCTGCATCAAAAATGGAGTCTCAAGAGATACAGCCTCAAAATATGATTCAACCTGTGATCTCATATCTCCAGTGATGGCAGGAAAATCAATCCTGATTACCCAAGTTACACGCTCAACTCCAATAGTAGTTTCAGATATGAGATAGCATAAGCTTTGCATTTGAAGTCCTCGATCAGATACCTTGAAATCTAATAATAAAAAGAATTCAGTCCCTGAACCAAGAAACTTGACAGAGATAATGAACAAGGCAGCAAAGACATTGAACTACTTCTTTACCTCTTTCAAGAGCACCACTCTCGAGCATTTTGAAACATACGGAGCCATGGGCTAGGTCCTTTCTTCTCGACCTCCCACTCCTTCGGATACCATGGGAACTGCCACATCATGAAGCAGCGTTCTGGGTGGGGCATCACGGCAAGATGTCTTCCATCAGGAGAACAAAGTGCAGCAACTCCTAAAGGAGACCCATTCGGATTGAAAGGGTAAACCTCTGTTGCAACACCATCATCATTGCAGTATCTTAGAGGAGCTAGATTAGAGTCCAGAACTCGATCAAGAACGCCACTTTCAGGGAAGTATGCTCTCCTTCACCATGCGCCGCCCCCACAACCCCAAAGTGCTTCCCTCCATTCCTTTAAACATTATAGAAGGCGAGTCCCCTATCTTCACACTTGTGAAGCGGCATTCAAACCGGCCAGACTCGTTGTGAACAAACCTTGGCTGTGACCGATCACCTCCAGCACCAAGAGAACCCCCAACATCAGCCCCGGGAACCCACCCGAGGAGAGCCATGAGCTGACAACCATTAAAACACCAAGGCTGAAAGTGTCGCTTCTGGTGTAGAATGTTTGGAATTGTTGGAGGAGGGGTTGATTGAACCTAATAGATGCTGACCAACCTTTTGCTGAATCCAGTACATCGGCATAACTGAAACCTCCAACAAAGGCTATTCCACGGAACTCATCCAAGGAAACTAGCCCGTTCAAAAGATCTGACATTGCAATATCCCATGGCTCAAAACCTGCAGCATAGAATGCAGCAGACATTTCCCTGTCCCCATTGCTTCCCTCCTCACGAATAATGGCTACTTTTGGTTTCACTGTTGCAGTCATAAGCCTCTTCTCAGTGAAGGTGGGAGTAAAAGATAGTGACCATAACGGTGTGTGCCTATTCTTCAACCTTCTTTCTCAAGCTTCACACAAGAAGCCAACCTCTGGAATCCTTCAAGCTGGAAGCTGGTATCCTCCCACAGTCCCTGAGATAAGCTGTACCTTCTTTCAGTTGTAGTGTACCATCAACTGACAATTCTATTACCGGAGATGCAGTAACCTTCCCAATAACCTCTGCAGAAACATCACCCTCTTCAAGCTTTTGTTTGACCAAATCAAGATTATGGGAGCCAACCTCAATGATGAGACCTAGCTCTTCTGCAAATAGCGAATGCAGAAGGGTCTCACCTCTAGAGGTCAAGTCCAATTGCACACCACAATTTCCAGCGAAGGCCATTTCCAGAATGCAGACTAAAATCCCACCATCACTGATGTCATGCCCCGCAGAAATCAATCCATGACCAAGCAGACTCTGAATGGCCTCAAAAGCCTTCTTTAGGTAAAGTACATCATCAAGATCAGGACTCTCGTCGCCTATCTGGTCGAATGCTTGAAGTAGAGCTGAACCACCCAATCGTCGCCTGCCTTTAGCTAAGTCAATCAGTAGAAGAACACCATCATCTCCCAGTTTCAAATCTGGAGTCACTGTCAATGTTATGTCTGGACTAGTGACATATGCACTGATGACCAGATTCCCAGGTGCCTTCACACCTCCCCACCAGCCTGAGCTGCCATAGAGAGGCTATCCTTCCCTCCATCAATTGCAATGCCCAGCTCGATCATGGTCTTAGAAAGAGCCATTGCAGCATCATACATTGCTGCTCCTTCCCCGTCGAGCTTCGCAGCATACATCCAGTTCCCACTAGCTTTAACATCACTAAGAGAAGTAACTTTTGCCCAGACTAAGTTTGTCAAGGCTTCACCAACAGCCAACCTTGCCATAGCCTTGGGGTCCAATAGACCCTTGATTGGCTGCTCACCTATGGCACAAGCACCCCCAGTAAGGTCTGTGAAAGTCTGAGCAATGACGGCCACATCAGAAGTGGAAGTTGTAGGGGGCCCACCGTTTGCTGCTGTGCTACAAGGCCAGTCACACAGCGATCCACCTTGGATGTCAAGAACCGTTTCGAACACACTGAAGGAAGTCTAAGAACCCTCTTTAAGGTTTCCATTATGGTGGTCCCAGGGGCAATGTCAAGCGGCTCGCTAGCATGGAGCAGCCGCTTAAATTCAAAGCATTTCTGAGGCATGTCCCCGAGTACTTTCTCAAGCTCAAGATCCACTACGGGTGGGGGGGGAGGGAGTCCACTTGCCTGACAATGCTCAAGAGCTAAGCTGTCTTTTATACCACTCGCCCACTGCCACTGATGGTACCATGACTGCCATGGAAACTCTTTCCCTTTCACATATTGACTGTAACAAGCTTCGGCTTTCAGGTTTCACAAGAAGAGCATCCTGCTCCTGGTACTCAGCACCCCATATCTCTAGTACTGACATGGTATGATCACCAACAACTATAGCACGGATATCAATCTCGGCTCCCTTTGGATAGATTATTTCCTTGACAACATTACAGTTTCCGCCTGCTCCCTGATCGTGGATACTAATTATCGGGTTCTTCTCACCCATCTCAGCACAAGCACGCACAACCCGGTATAGCTTCTGTGCCATCTCCGCATCTCCTCGTTGAACAGCATTAAAGTCCAACTCTGCATCATTCTGCCCACTTACCATGCTTGAAGCAGCACCACCACCCATTCCTATTCGATACGCTGGACCTCCAAGCTTTACAACAAGCATCCCTACATCTGGCTCTTCTTTTGTTATGTTGATGTGATCAATCTGACCAATACCTGCACTGAACATTATTGGTTTCAACCACTCACGCCTTTCTCCATTTGACAACCTCATACCAAATGTCCTTGTATAACCTTGTATTAGAGGCTCTCCAAATTTGTTTCCCATAGTCTGAAGCTCCATTACTTGCATCAATTAGAATCTGCAGTGGCGGAGCTAAGTTCGCTGGATAAGCAAAAGTGGGGTCCTCCCATGGAGCATATGATTCTTCCATATGGAGATTACCAACGCAATAACCTGCTGTTGAAGCAACAACAAAGAACCTTTTCCTGTTGCATGTGTGTCCCTAATTCGACCTCCTGCTCCGGTTTCAGCCCAGGGTAAGGAGCCACAGCACATGGGAAATTGTGTGTCTCTGCTGTAAATAAGATATCAAGATCACGCTTCGACCGGATCAATGGAGATGCAGAACCTGGCATTAATGGACAAAGAAAATCAACAGGGAACCCCTTAATAGCACTAGAGTTGTCTTTGAAGCCAATGACAGAATTGTTTGGATTTGCTCTCAGAGTGCTCTTCACAATCTGCATTAATGTGTTACTCATGAGCTGCCCATCAATTCTGAGTTTCGCATTGAAAACCAGTGTCGACTATGCTCACTGTTAGACTGTGCTATATCAAAGAGCTCAACGGTGGTTGGGTTCCGTTTGATGTCATCCCTGAAGAGACTTGTGTAGTACTCGATATCTTGCTCATCAAATGCAAGACCCATCTTTATATTTATTTCTTCCAATGCCTCCCTGCCTCTCTCATGACTGGGACAAAGCTAACAGGCTCTGGAACAGTAGCAGACTGGAATGATGTCAGCTTGCAAGGGTAAACACACTCGTCATCCTATCATGAATCATGGATACAAACTCATTAACTTAGCTCTCATCTAGCAGATTACTTCCAGGCTTGAGATATAGTAAAATCGTCTTGACCTCTCCATTCGGGTCACCTCAGTTAGAGTGCAAGCTTGGCAAATCGAGACAGCGTTAGAAGACCATGCTGTCGTAAAGGACATTCGGGGGCCCACCTCAATCAACAAAGCGGGTGCATGCTGGGAAATTTCCTTATCCAGAAAGCTCTCTGTGTGCAAATTTTCAGGTTCATAAGTCTCGCGTAGAATCCATTTAAGTATTTCAAGCTTTTCAATTGATAACACCGAATCAACCCCAACGTTGAAACATTGCTCTGTTTTTATATCAACAATTTGACTAGAAATCTTCAGCTGGATCTGCCTGAGGAGCTCTGCTGCAGCATTATCTAGAATCAGAGGACGTCTATAGAAGTGTATGATCTCGAGAGGCCTGTCCGATACATCAGGTCCTTCAGCCAATGAACTTTGTAATCCACCTGACACCACTGCCCTTGGATTTAGCTGAACTGGGAACCCTGATTTTTTTCTGATATATATTGCTGTCAGACTTTTGTCAAAGTTGCTCCTGTTGACACGGCACCTTCTTTGATGAGAAGTTTTATGCAAGAAAAGGTTCGCCCTGCGGAGACCCTGAGAAGAAACAAATAAAGATAAAGAACTCAGCATAAATATGCAGCACACATATAACACACTTGTGCTTATGTTGATTGAAGTGCATATGAAAAACCACTATCAACTAACCCGAGTCCTACATAAAATTATACCTGAAATTGCAAATACCTGTCCCTGGGCCTCTCTTAATGTCGCCATCAGCTATCTGCAATACAAATACTTCTTTTAGCCATTCAGATGTCAACATGCTTCAGAGAACTTAAAATTACCCCAAACTTGTAATCCAACCACAGGACAAGACCACGGATGATTAGGAATTGAGATCAGGAAAATATAAATGAGGTGACCAAACATGCAGTTCGCAACAAAACAGTTTCTATAAAATGTCCTTAGCGAAAAACAGTTTTATAGAAAATGTCCTTAGCGGAAAAAAAAAACGGTACCTTACTAAATAGAGAACAAAGATAACGCTACATCATATACCATCTTGTTCATAAACAAAATACACTGAGACAAAATATCTAGAGATTGGTGAGATTCGTAAATGAAATATATATTAAAATCAATTAGTATATTGGAAAAACAATTAAATATAAAAATTAGTATATTAAACTTACAAGAATTCGAGCACGCCCTTGTCTCAAGCTGACATAGTTATCTATAGATACCATGGACCATCCATCAAATAAAAATTTATCAGACCCCAAAAAAAATATGGAAAATACAAGTCCCATAAAGGGCCATGTCAAAAAGTTATCAATAGATGTTTTAGATCATAAGGTGTTTTTTGCAACCTGTTCTTCAGACCCAGATTATCTGATATAAAAATAACCCTTCCAAGGAACCGTATATAACATAATAGACAATGCAGAGACAGACTAGGATAAGAACTTAAACATTAATGAATCTGACATCCAGAGATCATCTAGAAGTCATGGCTTTCATAAGGACGTCATCAGAAGACAGACCAAGATCCAAAACCTTTGTGCATATAGGTTCTACACAAATACTTTTTGTAGCATACATTTTCCTGCCAATTGAATACAATTAGACGAGTAGCTGAGGCAGCCCTACTAGAAGAAAACAAACATGGAGGACCAACCAGCACAAGTTAAATGTAACAGAGCATGTGCAAATTGAAGCCTTTAAAAAGGTGAGAAATCAAGCTAAACAACATCCATGAAAGATTCTCTTTCTTATTGATCTATGCAAAAAATTAAAGAGATTGTCTATTTTGTTGTCTCAGACTTTATTCAGCAATTCTAAAGAAGTCTTATCCAGTGGAAACATGAATAATAGCTAAATTATTGGTTACTGCAAACTGCAAACAAAGACTCAATGAAGGATCATAGAGCAAGATTTGCCAGTGTATGTTCATAGTCTGGTGAGCAGAAGTTCTGCTTAATAGAATTAGAGAATATATGAATGTTGTTGAACTTAATATATGAATGGTCAACTTGGTTCTCAATATTTCCCAACCTTATATATGAATGTCGTTAAACCACAGAAGTTCTCTGTACCGTATCCTGCCTATCTAACATCTTTGGATAACCCCATCAAAATTCTCAAGTGTACAAACGTCACCAATACGAATTACTTATTGCCTCACAATAGCAAATTATTATAAATGTAACCTGATGATTCATTAAGATGCCCTCTACATAACGTACAAATCAAAGGCGCTAAAAAGTAATTAGTGTTTTTTGGGATTAATGCATTTTACTAAACTTATTTCAAAGTAGTTAAATAATAAAGGGGATCTGAATACAATGTGGCATACAAAGAACATACAAACATATGCATAATTCATATAAGAAGTTGAATTTATTTCAAAATCCAAAATTGTCTTTCTCATTCCCTTTACTAGAGGCTCCTCATGCTTGTTGGATGTTTTGACTATATGCTCATATTAATTTATCTATTCCTGAAACACTTTAACAATTTTCTGTTGGTATTAACATATGGCATACCTAATCTTGATGTTCTGTATCTTTAACCATCCTTACAGTGGATACCATAACATGACATAATGGAATATGATAACATGCAGCCCACCTACAATTTTAGGGTGGTGCCACAGAAGTGTGTAGCTATTTTGTTGTACCTCAGGCATGAATGAGATTCAAGTTTAAGTGAATGTTTTTAAAATGTAAGACAGAAAACGGAGATTATGTTTCATGCGCCTAGCAAATCAGTAGCAAGGTAGAATTATCAAATAGTTTTTTTACAATGAACTGAACCATCATATTTTAAAAGAAACTAATACAAAAAACCACTTACCTCCATCACAAGCATTACCTAATGTCAATCCAAAAGGACGGAATATGATAAGCACTAAAGAAGGAGGTGTTTGTTTTCATTGACTATGGGAATCATGTTTTATACAATCTCCTATAGCAGATGTCTCGCCTTTCACCTTCTTCGAGGCTTTTTCTTAGTCTAGGGGAAAGTTTTGGAGGCTGGTTCCTGGTTCATTAGCTTTTATGGTGATGAAATGATGCTTATCTTTGTTGCTTACTTGATAAGAGGGAAATTATGTGGTTATACTTCCATACAGCAGAACTAACTTGATTCCATAAAGACGGAAACTACAAAAATCCGGTGATTCATGAGCCTTACAATTCAGAAGAAAGAGCTAACAAGACATAAAAAATACTCAGGAAAAAAGCTCGCAATTTTCACGGGATAACAGGCAAATTTTGGGAGGAAAAACAAGCTAGAGGTCATTGGACGCATAGAAGCCTTGAAAAACACTGAAACAGATGTCATCCTTAACGAGGTTCTCAACACTTCCATCATTTTTACCCCAGAAAATACTAAATATAATGGTCGCTGATGACAACTTGGCTACATAAGAAGCTAGAATAAACAGTTAAATATAGGACAGCAGGAGGAGTAAATATTCAAGTGGCATAAGAATAATAGATTTGATGACCAAGCACAATGATAACTTAAACAATAGTAAAAATATATTCTTCCTTTCCCTTAACCTTTTAATAATATCTACTCATCAAATAACATAGCAGCAAAAAATATATTGATCATATATATTAATCATAAACTTTTTTTTTGCAAACAAAAAGAATAATAAAACAACATAATACACTTCGGTTGAATTCAATATGGTTGAGTGAGTTCTCTCTTTTTAAAATTATATAAGTCTAAGTTCTCAAGCACCAAAATAATTTAAGGTAAATTTGTTCGATTAAAGCACAATAAAGAGGTAGTAAAAGACGAACAATATTAGAGCTGATACCTTAAAGAGTGTGGATCGGTCGCAAGATGAGAAACTATTTCAATTTTTTTGGGTTCAAAAACAGAAGCGATGGTGATGCTGCTGCTGTTGTTGTTGTGATAGGGGAGAGAAGCGGAATTTAGGGCTTAAACAGGTCGGATTTGGTCGGATTTATTACAAAATCCCAATCCACATCCAGCCCAATAAGTATTCAGGATGTAGTTTTTTAATTCGAATCCGACCCATTAATTATATAATGGATGGATAAAAATGGATGGGTTAGGATATAGAACTAAAATATAATCTAATTCAGAGGGTGTGAATCTAATCAGAAGAATGAATGGTTGAGATTCATTTTAATAGAAAACATTAATGTGCTTAAATAGTAGTAAGGATAAGGATTTTTTTTTTTCTAAATTTAAAATATTGCTATCAATTTTACAAACATCAAAGAAATTATTTAAGTGGGAATCTGTTGAATTTCAAATTCTAGCAGAAAACATAGTTATTATCAAATTAAACTAGAATCAAGCAAAGAAAGAGTAACTAAAAAAGAAAAATAAGAGAGAGTATAAACCTGCTTTTCTCTTGAAACTTTCTTCGTGTTTTTGACTTGGCTGGAACTTTCAAATCCCACGGACTTTCCAACGTGTTCAACTGTTGGTTAGTAGCTCTTAAAATTTGAAATAATTCATAAATTTCTATAGAAATTTTACTATCAATTTTATAATCATCAAACAGAAATTACCTAATTGGGAGTCTACCAAATTCCATAAAAAAGTTCAGGTAATACAAGGTAATTATAAAACAAGTTGTATCTAAAAAAAGAGTTTAAAAAAATATTATAACAAAATTTCTAAACTTTGTTTTCTTTTTCTTTTTTTCTTTTTCTTATTATACTTGTATCTATTCTCTTTTCTAACCTCAATTCTTCCTTGGATGAGAAGAAAGCGTCTTAGAGAGCTAATAGAGAAGAAAACCATATGAGAATTTGAAATCTAATAGCTTTCACAATAAAATCATGATTAGAGTAGAAAATTGAAGAAAGAGAACTTTTTTTGTTCATTTTGACTAATTGCATAAAATTGAAACTTATAACAAGTGGAAGAAAGATTGAGAGAATAGAAGAAGTAGGATAGGATATTTTTTTAATTGCAACATATTGAAAAGAGTAGGAGTAGTCAGATTTTAGGTTTTCATTTTTTTTTAAATCAAAGGGATATTGAATAAAATTTAGAGTCAGTTTTTCATACCACAGGACACTCCAAAAAAAAAAAAGATTAGGATTAGGTTTTATTTTATATCGCAAAGATTGAAAATAAGTAAGAGTTGATTAAAAAGTTTTTAATTTTTTTATTGCATGCGAGAATTTTTAGTTATGACTTTTTTTCTCAATAATGAGTAGGTTTGATTTAAAAATCTTATTAATGGAGCTTCTTTTTATCAATCAAGAGGGAGGATTTGTTATAGTAATGGCTCATTAAACCAATCCTATTATGGCTTGAATTCTATTTTATTTGACATTCTCTTTTTCTTGGTGAAAGATAAGGATTTATTATGATAATATCACAACGACAAAAGAAAATTAGTAGGAATCGAAAATATCGCAAGATATTGAAAATTAGCAGGAGTCAAACAAATGTTTCTTTAATTTGTTTTTGCAATTTCCCCTTTATTTTCCAGGGAAAAAAGGTTGGTAAATCACTGAAACAGATGTCATCCTTAAAGAGATTCCCAACACTTCTATCATTTTTTACCCCATGAAAATACTAAATATAATGCTCTCTGATTACAACTTGGCTACATAAGAAGCTGGAATAAACGGTTATATATAAGACAGCAAAAGGAGGAAATATTCTTGTGCCAGAAGAATAATAGATTTGATGACCAAACGCATTGATAACTTAAAAAAATAGAAAAAGACATTCTTCATTTCCCTTAACATTTCAATAAATATCTACTCATTAAATGGATTCCTTTCCCATAAAAATTAAATGGATTCCTTTCACAGATTAGATCATACAACACATCAAGCCATTTCCGCCTAAGCCTGGTCGTACAAATCTTCTCCAAACACCAAATTTAAAATTTTAACTATAAAATATACAAACAAAATCTTACTGAAACACAGAGAATTTTCTTTCAGATCAAAGTAAACAAGTGGTTCACAGCTATTCAAAAACAACTTAAGACTCGCATCTGCGCTTCAAATATTTCTTGGGCTAGCAATGTTAAATTGTTAAAAAAAAAAATCACAAGGAAATAAGGAAACTGAGAGGCAGACCTGTTTGCTTGCGGTCGAATGGGTGACGCTTTTCGTCGAACAGGTGGTGTGCGACTCACGCGGGCGAGCAAGAAAAGAGAGTGGGAGACAAATTGGGTCGCTAGAGTCTACCGAGACGAAGAGAGATGAATTGGGGAATTTTTTTTTTAAGGAGATTGTGACCAGAAAGATTGAGATGGAAAAGCACCGACGGGGAGATTAATTTGTAGAGAGAGAGAGAGAGTGTGTGGTGTGTGTGTGGGTTTTGAGAGTTGCAAAGGGTTTGGAAAGCTACGGCTTGGGGTGCTCGCTTTGAGGAAGTGGGTCCCACTGTTTGTAAGGTGGGCCCAATTAGCATTCATGCCCTTCCCCAGGGTTGAGGGAGGACCTTGTTCAATGTATTTATTTTTTAGGATATTGTTCAATGTATTTTTGTTATGAGTTTTCTTATATAGCTAGTACATGCATGTGCACGTGACTTCGTAATTTTTGTTTTTTAATCAACATTTTACTATCAATTTCGTAATCATAAAAAAAAAATTATCTAAAACATGAGCATAATTAGATTAAAAGATTAAAAAAGGAAATTAAAAATGATTACTTGAGATTCTTTTCTTAATATAATTAATTATAGAAAATTAAAAATTTAGGATATCAATCGAAAGAAAAGATTGAGAGAATAGAAGAAATAGGAGTTGGTATTTTTTTTATTGTAGCATACTGTAAAAGAGTAGGAGCCAGATATAAGAGTAGTCAATTTTATTTTTATTAATTTCAGGATATTGAATAAACTTGTAGGGGTCCTTAATTTTTTTTTAATTTGTGATTGCATGAGAGAAATCTTTTTTTTTTTTGTTTAGTAGCACAAGATATTGAAATAGTAGGAGTCCATTAAAATTCTTTAATTGGGATTATTTTTTCTCAATCATGAATTAGTTTTGTATACAAATTATATTTAATTGGGATCTTTTTTTACAATCAATGTTGAGAATTGCTATAATGGATGGGGCATTAGACCAATTCTATCATGATTTGGAGTTTATTTTTATTTGAGATTTTTTTTCTTAATCAAATTCAAATGTGCAGATTTATTATGATAATTTAAAGATCTAAAATTGTTTTCTAAGAAAATATCATTGATGTTTTTATAGATATTATAATATAATATAATATGCATGTTGATAGCTCCAATCAATAGATATTTCCTCTTTGTTCTTAGATACATGCATCCTCGTATAATGTATAGTACGACTCGTAAAAAAAGTATTTTTCAATCATTTTATTGAAACTTGAGTTGATTTACTGATGTGTGTGGTTATTTAAACCCAAAGAAGTGATAAGTAGCCCCAAAAAATAAGTAAAGATTTTTTTAAAAAAATTTTACCTTCAAATGAAAAGTCAAATATATAAAATTAACTTTCAAATATTATAACTTTACCACAATAATTAGTTAGTATACTTATGTAATTAGTAAGTATTCCCAATCCTTATAACTTTAATTCATCTTCAACCTCAAAACTCTTTCTATTACTTAACCAATAAACCCTAAAATTTTAGTCTCATTCCTTTTGAAGAAAAAAACAACTTATGAAGACTTGCCTATTCAAGGCCTTTCACTGGTTTCAACTTGCAGTTCTATGGAAAACAAATGCCCTCATCAGCTCTAAATTTCTCAAAAATCACTGCTTTCTTCATGTAACTATTTTTTTTCCCCCACTGTCCTCGATATTTCTAAGAATTACAAAACACCCTTTTTTACGATCATTGTTTCCCTTGGTTTTTTTTTTTTTTTTTTTTCCTTTGTTATCCAAATTTCTTACAATCACTTACAAACTGTGAGCGGAATCTATTTACTAATGATGAGAAATAAGAACAGTATGATTACATCTAAAATATTGTTCATCTCAATTATGATCTTGATGTTATTGTACTATTATGCTCATCTCAATGCCTGCAAGTACTGTGATATTCCAGCATATCTATATTGTTCATCTCTCACTCTTGCCTGTATGCAAGTGATGAGAAATGGGCTATCTTGGTTTGATCTTAGGAGCTTTGTTTGTGATCCTGATCTCGATTTTTTATTGAGCAAACTAAGGATTCTGATATGGAGAGGGAGAGGGAGAGGGAGAGGGAGGAACTCGGGACTGAGATGGGGAAAAGAGAAAGGGAATTAATTTCAATTGAAGGTATAACTGGATTTTTACACTTAATTGAGGGTGTAGTATATAAGGGCACTTAGGATAATTTGAGAGGGAGGCTATTTACTAATTTACTGAGTCTAATGACTAATGAAATTATTTATCGCTTTTTGTGTTTAAATAACCACACTCTTTTCTTATGTACTTCTACCATTTATTTGCGGTAGAAACCAAATCAAAGATTGTGTCATCATTCAGATATCGTGGGAAAGCTTGTCTGAAAAATGTTTGCAACATCCTGAACTCAATCAAGTTCTTGATTTTTGACAATTGTTTGTAGAATGATAAAATAACTATGCAATGATCTTCCATTTAGCATCATGAATAATAATTAGCATAATTTATTTTGTAAACGTATTTAACAAAATGTTTCCAGAGCCTATCAAGAACTAAAATATTTTTTCTACTTAGAGACTAACTAAAATCTTTTGATAAAAACATCTCTTTTATATTTATGTCTTTTTTACTACATTGTGCTGATATTTTTATTGAATCTATCCTTTAGTTTCTAAGGGAAAATTATCTTTACCCATTCAGAAACGCTTGGGCTTTTTTTGCTTATCAAAACCCCTGAATACCATTCTTTGTGTTAGATATTTTGTGCAAAATTGTTTTGTAAAATATGAAAGAGTTGTCAAACTGTATATACTTTATGTTGTGCTACGACAACAACCAGAAGAGGAATTCCTGAATCTCCCAAGTACGAAGAACAATCTCCCAAAACAGCACAATACCAAAAACAGAGAACAAACACGAAAACAACGATCTAACGAGGTTCGGCCTTGATGCCTACGTTCTCGGGGCAATGAAAGAGAGATTATATTGATTTGGAAAATCAATTACAATGGATGCAACACCTCTGAGTATCAAGAGAGCTGCTACTTTCGTTGGTACAACAAAACCCTAGAAATCCCGTTTAAATACAACAGATTTCTAAATCAGCAATCGCAGCCCGCAACCCGACTGTCGGTCGACGGGCGGTCGACCGGGCGCCCAACAGAGAGTTGGGTCACTTCAGTCGGTCGACCGAGCTCCTCCTGCGGTCGACCGGGCGGTCGACCGCTCATGCCTTTGTGCATGTTGTGCACGTCGGTCGACCGCACCGGTCGACCAATCTCCTGCTACTGCGGGCGGTCGACCGGGCCGGTCGACCGATCTCCTGCTGCTGCTGCTGTTAACCTGTTTTGCTGCTGCTGCTTCCTTCGTCTTTCGTCGACAACTTCCTCGACGATCCTTGTCAACTTCCTCGACAATATTCTCTCTCTTTCCAAATATTCTCCACCTCGGTGAAGATTCTTCCAAATCTGAGCCGAACTGTCCATTGACTCGAGAGTGGCTGCACCAATGTGGTTGCCTACGTACCCTGCCCAAGGGATCAAGCCATCCGTAGTTCTTCCAAATGAGCTTCAGCAAGCTCAAACTACCTGAAGGACATGAAGCAAAGCTTTGCAATGTGCAAACTTGACTCCCGACACCACCTTAGTAAGCATGTCGGCGGGATTCTCCGATGTGTGAATCTTCAACAGTTCGATATCACCCTCTTCAAGAATCTCCCGAACGAAATGGTACCTGACGTCGATGTGCTTCGTCCGTGCATGATAGACCTGGTTCCTGGCCAAGTAAATGGCGCTCATACTGCCACAGTTAATCTTCAGTAGATCCTGTTCCACGCCCAAGTCATCAAGCAAGCCTTGAAGCCAGATTGCCTCCTTCATGGCCTCTGTCATGGCCATATACTCAGCCTCTGTGGTCGACAACGCGACGGTAGACTGCAGTGTGGAGCGCCAACTCACCGGTGCCTGAGAGAATGTGAAGACATACCCTGTTGTAGACCGGCGCTTGTCAAGGTCACCTGCATAGTCTGAATCAACATATTCTATGCACTCTTACTTTCCTGTGGAGTCCTTCTCAAATACTAGACCTACATCAATTGTTCGTTTGATGTACCTCAAGATCCACTTCACTGCCTCCCAATGACCCTGTCTCGGATCATGCATATATCTGCTCACCATGGAGACGGCCTGTGATAGATCTGGTCTCGTACACACCATAGCGTACATTAGGCTATCGACTGCGCTGGCATATGAAACGTGAGTCATATACTCACGTTCTTGAACACTCTTCGGAGACATCTTAGCAGACAACTTGAAGTGAGGGGCCATAGGTGTACTTACAGACTTCGTATCCTTGCCGATATTGAACCTCTGTAGTACCTTCTCCAAATATCCTTCTGAGTAAAGCTCACCCTGCCAATCCATCTGTCTCTAGTGATCTCCATGCCTAACACCTTCCTGGCTTCACCAAGGTCCTTCATCTCAAACTCTGAAGACAGATCCCTTTTCAGAGCATCAATAGCAGATCTCGACCTCGAAGCAATCAACATATCATCTACATACAGAAGTAGATAGATATATTCCCCTGTCGATAGCTTGTTATAGTACACACATGGGTCATAGTGGCTACGTGTGTACTTCTTCCTTCTGATGAAGCTATCGAACCGCTTGTACCACTGTCTAGGAGACTGCTTCAGTCCGTACAGCGACTTCTTCAGCTTACATACCATTTCTTCCTTCCCTGCAGTCTTGAACCCTGTTGGCTGAGTCATGTAGATCTCCTCCTCTAGATCGCCGTGGAGAAAGGCGGTCTTCACATCGAGTTGGTCAAGGTCCAACTCATACTGCGCCACCAAAGCCAATAGAATACGAATTGACGAATGTTTAACAACAGGAGAAAATACCTCATTATAGTCAATTCCTTCCCTCTGAGCATAGCCTTTAGCCACCAATCTGGCCTTGTAGCGCACCAAATCTTCTTGAAGAGATCCCTGCTTCTTAGCATACACCACACTTGCAGCCTATAGCCTTCTTCCCTTTGGGCAACCTAGTAAGTTCCCAAGTGTCGTTCTTGTAGAGAAACTTCATCTCTTCATTCATGGCTTCTTTACACATCTTTGATTTCGAACTGATCTCGGCTTCTCTGAAGGTGGACGGAATAGCCTCCTCAACGACCGGAAGTGCATACGCTATAACCATATCTGTAGTGAGCTAACCTGGTCTCTTAGTGTTCCTCCTTGGTCTTTCAACTACAGTAGAGTCAGGAACATTACCTGTGACTTGTTCTTGACCCTGTTCAACATCTTCAGCATCTTCTACAACTGCTTGATCACTGCCCTGTGTCACCCTGGGAATGATTCTCACCGATGCTGAATCCTCTAAAGATGGTGTTTTGCATCAATCTCCACGTGCTGCGATAGCTCCTTGGTCTTGCTAGTCTCCACCTGCTGAGAGACCTTAGGCTTCATCATGGAAGCCTCATCAAAAGTGACATCCCTGCTGAGAAGAAACTTCATGTCCGTTGGATCCCAAATCTTGAACCCTTTGATTCCACGCTTGAAACCGACGAACACCCCTTTCTTTGCTCTTGGGTCTAACTTATCATCTTTGACATGATAGTAGGCTGGACATCCGAACACCCGTAGCAAATCATAGTCAGCAGCTGCTTTTCCTGACCAAGCTTCAAAAGGAGTCTTCTCCCCTATCGCAGACGACGGCAACCTATTCACAAGGTAGCATGCATACGCCAAAGCCTCAGCCCAAAACTTCTTTGACAAACCAGCATTGGACACCATACACCTGACCTTCTCTAGCAAAGTCCTGTTCATCCTCTCTGCTACCCCATTCTGTTGCGGTGTCTCTCGTACAGTGAAGTGTCTCTCTATGCCCTCATCAAGACATAGCTGTAGGAAAGGATCTGATTTATACTCTCCTCCATTATCTGAACGGAGGACCTTGACCTTCCTTCCCGTGCTTCTCTCTAGGTTCTTCTTCCACTTCACGAACAATTCTAGGACTTCTCCTTTGTGTCGCATGGTATATACCCAGCACCGCCTAGAATAGTCATCAATAAACGACACAAAATAATGGTTACCTCCAATTGATACAGTCTTGGTAGGTCCCCAGACATCCATGTGAACATAGTCAAGAATCCCCTCGGTATAATGTGATGTTGTGTCGAACTTCACCTTGGTCTTCTTGCCGATGATACAGTGTTCACAGAATTCCATCTTACAGGTTTCGGCACCCTTCAATAAACCTTGCCTCACAAGAGCTTGCAATGACTTCTCTCCTGCATGTCCCAGCCTCATGTGCCACAGCCTGGTTGAATCTTCCTCTGAACTGGTAGAAGCCGCCACTTGCTCTGTTACCGTACTACCCTTCAAGTAGTATAGGTTGTTCCGGCGATCGGCCTTCAACACCACCATCGAACCTTTTGTCATTCTAAGGACTCCCTCCTTAATCGACACCACAAGGCCCAATGACTCCAAAGCTCCAACGGAAATTAGGTTTCTCTTCAACTGAGATACATACCTAACTTCCTTCAGCTCCCTCACCATCCCATCAAACATTCTAATCTGAATTGTACTAACACCCTCCATGATGCACAGATGATCATCGCCTATGACGACTGAACACCCCTCTAGCTTCTCAAAGCTTGTAAACCAGTCCCGATTGGGGCATACATGGTATGTAACACCTGTATCCATGATCCACTCATTTTCACCTGAGTAGCCTACAATGGGAGTTGTAACTGAGAATGAGAACACCGACGAATCTGAGTCTGATCCATCTGCCTGTGATTTACTGCTCTGAGTGTTAACCACCTTTGCGAGATTTTCCTTAGACTTCGATTCCTTTTTCTTCCCCTTGAACTTCGGACAGTCCACTTTTCAGTGCCCTATCTCTCTACAGAAGGCACACTGATTCCTTTTAAGATCCCTAAATCCTGGCCTGGATTTTGATCTTCCTCTTTCCTCCTTGTCCTTCCTTGATGAACCCCTGCCTCTTACTGTCAATGCCTCCGCCTATGAGCCTGACTGAGAAGGATGTCTCTCCTTTCTCCTCGTCTCATAACTTGCCAGTGCAGACGATACCTCATGATAGTCCAGAGTCTGTCTACCATTGACAAAGATTAGGGTGAATGTCTCATACTCCTCCGCCGGGAGTGAGTTCAAGAGGATGATCGCCTTATCTTCCTCATCTATCTTGACATTCACGTTCACCAAATTGTAAGAAGCTTCGTGTAGCGGTTGATGTGTTCATTTACGGAGCTCCCCTTCTTCATCTGAAACCGGTACAGCTTACTCTTAAATTGCAATCTCGACTCGATACTCTTGGTCAGATATTTCTTCTCAAGGGTTTCCCACAAATGCTTCGCCGACGTCTCATGTAACGCAAGATATTTTATGTCTTGCGTTAAACATGAACGAATCAACCCACACGCAGACTTGTTCATCTTCTCCCACTCTTCATCAGTGGTCGTGCTTCTCTTCTTCTCCAGAAGGAGAGTATCCTCGAGGTTCGATGCATTCAGGGCATCCATAACCTCACATCTCCACATCCCGAAATTATTTGTGCCATTAAACTTCACCACGTCAATCCTCGGATGAGGATTCATGGTCTTAACCGAAGTACTTTCTTCTGCCATCTAGATTACTTGATCCTCTATCTATGCGGAAAAACCAACTGGAAATAGATCACTACTTCAATAAAAATTAGATTTTTACCTTCTTCCTGAAACCCTAGATTGAGTTTCTCACTGGATCTACTTCACCAAAGATTCCTTGAGCACTCCTTGTGTCCTTCTGAGATCGACACACGATCCCACGAGTACGACTACCTCTAATCTGAGATCGACACACGATCTCCACCGAATCAGATCCCGAAGCCCTCCGAATCTCCAAAAAAATCCCAAGCGAAACCTGGGAAGCTCTGATACCACTTGTTGTGCTACGACAACAACCAGAAGAGGAATCCCTGAATCTCCCAAGCATGAAGAACAATCTCCCAAAACAGCACAAATACTAAAAATAGAGAACAAACACGAAAACAACGATCTAACGAGGTTCGGCCTTGATGCCTACGTCCTCGGGGCAATGAAAGAGAGATTATATTGAATTGGAAAATCAATTACAATGGATGCAATATCTCTGAGTATCAAGAGAGCTGCTACTTTCGTTGGTACAACAAAACCCTAGAAATCCTGTTTAAATACAACTGATTTCTAAATCAGCAATCGCAGCCCGCAACCCGACTGTCGGTCGACCGGGCGGTCGACCGACCCTATGCGCCAGTCGATCGGGCGGTCGACCGGGCGCCCAACAGAGAGTTGGGTCACTTCAGTCGGTCGACAGGCGGTCGACCGAGCTCCTCCTGCGGTCGACCGGGCGGTCGATCGCTCATGCCTTTGTGCATGTTGTGCACGTCGGTCGACCGCACCGGTCGACCGATCTCCTGCTACTGCGGGCGGTCGACCGGGCCAGTCGACCGATCTCCTGCTGCTGCTGCTGTTAACCTGTTTTGCTGCTGCTGCTTCCTTCGTCTTTCGTCGACAACTTCCTCGACGATCCTTGTCAACTTCCTTGACAATATTCTCTCTCTTTCCAACACTTTACATATACATATATTTCAACAAATCTAAATATCTCATTGGTAAGACTATATTTTATCACACTAACGGTCATAGGTTCAAAGCTTGCCAAAGGCAAGCTGAGAAGGATTGGGCCTGGTTAATACAACCAAGACATTTGGTCTTCCTACATTGAAAGGGATGGTGACCCTTGAAGTAGATTCATTGAATCTGAACAACTCTCTTGGGCTACCATCTTTAAGGCATAGTGACTCCTGGATTGGATTCACTAAATTTGGACAAGTCTTTTGAACTATCCTTATTAAGCGATGGCGACCCCTTGGATTTGATTCAGTGAATCTAACAAGTCTCTTGGGTTACCTTCATTAGGGATGGTGACCCTTGAACTGAAATAAATAATTGAACCTGGATAAGTCTCTTGTAATACTCTCATTAAGTGATGGTGATATTTGGTTTAGATTCATTGAATTTGAATAAGTCTCTTGAGCTATCCCCATAAGGGATGGTGACCCTTGACTGCATTTATTGAACCTGAACAAGTCACTTGATCTACCCTTATTAAGTGGTGGTGACCCTTGGACTAGTCTAGGAGTCCTATAAATAGGCGTCCATTAGCTCATTTGGAGTGTCACCAGAAAAATCAAATAACAAAGAAATGGTTAGCTTATTAGCGTACAATTTAGTGCAGAAGTGTGTCCAGCCTGTTAGTAGGGTCTTGTTCGTGTAGACCGAGGAGATCACCAAAGTATTTGGTGCACACTAAAGAACGTCAACCGCTGCTCCTGTGGACAATTTGGTTTTGAGATCTTTGCACGAGAGTAGGCCAAACATTACTTCAAGCACAGCATACAAAGATGCACAACTACTCTACTATTAAATTTTTAGATTTTCAATTTCAAAGAAAGTCCACTTTCCTTTAATCTATTTTTATTTTGTTCTAACACTTTGTTCCACCACGCCCCTGTCTCTATACTTCGTAGTCACATGAGTAGCATGTTAGATCCAGAATGCCCCTTGCTGTAGCCATGATGAACTGGAATATGTAAGGGGCATTAAATGTGTATGACATGCAAAAAGGTGCAAGATCAGAGAGTATCCACTTGTAGCATTGAAGTTGTCCACCTGGTACAGAAAAGGTGCAAGCTTAGAAATTGTCCACCTGTAGTGTAGTTGTGTTATAATAAATTCTTTAAATAAAGCCTTGAAATGCGAGATTTGTGAGATTTGAGATTTTAAAGCATTTAATGATGATATTATTGATGTTAGAGCTTTAATATTTTTATTTTACTAGAAATTATCTATTTTTTCTTATAATATTTAATTAGCAAAATAAAAATAAGAAAATTTTTATTCCAGTTTTTACTTGCAAACACATTAGGCTATTATTTTCTCTCTCTTAGGCTACGTTTTATTTTTTATAAATTTAATTTTTTAAATTCTTTTGTCGCAACTATTTTCTCAGTAAGTGTTCTCACTAATTTTCAAGTACAAATATATGAAAGTACACCTAGAGGGGGTGAATAGGTATAGTGCTAATCTAATAACAAATAATGCGAAAATGAAACAATTAATAAAATGAATGATGCAAATAGTCAACTCAAGTCAAGAAGTGAAGCGGATTTTCTGTGAAGGACTCTAGATTTTTTCCTCTATATTCCTCTAGATAATGAGTTGAGGTGCTCAATTGCCTTCTTGATTTGGAAAGTGATAACTGACAAGTAAATATAATGTTAGAAATGAATAGCAAGTGAAAATGAATGTATAATACAAGTGTAAGCAATGCAAGTAGAGTAGAGCATGAGGAAAAGCAATCGCAAACACAAATGATTTGTTTTAAGGTTCGAGCACCAAGCTTTACGTTTTTGCCTTCACCGCGTGAAGGATTTCACTATCCATGAAGGATCTTTCATCAAAGAAGCCTCCACAAAGGAACTACAATGGTCTATACAAGACTAGAGTACACTACTCCAACTCTCAATTCTCTAGACAAGAGGTAATATAAAGCCAATGAGATTTACAAGCTCTTGGAGACCACAAAGTGTTAGCCCAAAGGCCATTCACTCTAGTTTTGATGATGATTAACTCATGTAGTTATAGAACTAATTATCTTGTGTTTATATAATTTCAGATTTTCTATCAAGATCTTAGTCGGTGTTTAGCCTCAACAAAAGATTCGAAGTCAAGTTTTGAAGCTAGTACGTGTTGATTCAAGAGCTCGCGCTTCAAGATCGCATCAAGTACTCAAGAGGAGTCTAACTCTTTGGATCGAGGTTTGGACCAAGTCAAGATGTAGAAGAAGATTTTCAATAGAAGATATTTTAAGATTTGAGTCTAGTTTTGTAAGTGTTAAGATTTTGCGTTTTAGATAAAATATAAAAGATAGATTAGTTGTGGATTGCTCAAGCTCATATACACACAAAATTTATATAGTGTTTTCATAAGAATAGTTTTGATTTTAGAAAATACTATTTTGATTTTGGGCTTCAAAGTATATATCTTTATGTTTCATGAATAGAGTTTATCAAAACAAGTTTACATATTTATATGTGTTCTGGAATTCATCCATACACATTGATGGTTCAACTGTTTAGAAAAACTTATTTGATGTTTTTATATCATGTGTTCAAATTTTATTTAAGGCAAAACTTTGTTTTGAGCTTATTGTCAAAAACATAGATATTTCATCTTATATGTGTATTGGACCATATCCATACACACTAAGCTTCAAATGTGATTAAAATATCTTGTTTTTGTATTTGAACAACTTTTGAAAAAACCTTAATTTTCATTAGAAGTTTATTTTTAAAAAATATCGTTTTTGGTTTAAGACTAAAATTCTTTATCGCAAAAATGGTTCAAACGTTTGTAATATGTGTTAATTTTTGATCACACATATTTGTACTTCAAAATATTTCAATGAACTTATTTTTATGAATTTTATGTGATTTTATGGGATATTAAAAGACCAAGTTTTAATCCCTAAAACCTGACCTAGGCTTCTAGTGGTCGACCGACCGGTCGACCGAACAAGAGGTCGGTCGACCGAGCGGTTAACCGATGTGCACAGAAACATGCACATAGCTTGGCTTGAGGGCCGGTCAACCGGGCGGTCGACCGATCCAGAGAGTTTACTCTCTGGATCTGGCTCCAGTCGACCGGCCAGAGAGCAGTACTCTCTGGTTCTTGCCTCGGTCGACTGACCGGTCGACCGATAGGTCTTTGACCTGGGGGCGGTCGATCGGCAACCCCAACCGTCGACTGGCCGGTCAACCGGCCGGCCAACTGGGCCCAACGGCTAGTTTTTGACAGCCTATATAAATTGGGGTTTTGGGTCAGTTTTGGTTAAGATTTTTGGGAGAGTTATCTAGAGCTATTTTCTTATCTTCCACTAAAGTTTTTTAACTAGTTTTTAGAGCTTTCATTTTCAAATCAAAAGGAGTTTTTCAAGAGTGAATCTCTTGTTTTATCAAAAGCTTTCTTGAGTTTTCTACCTCCAAATCTATCTAAGTTTTTCTCACATAAGTTTGAGCTTTTAATTACCATATCTATCTTATAGAAGCTTTATTAATGAGAGTTATTTTTGTGATCAAGAGAAGTGATCATAAGTGTTTCACCTCCTTGTATTGGAGAGTGTTGTAGAGGTGCGGCCTCGGCGAACTTATGAGTTTGTATTGTATTGTTCTTGCGGGAACAAGTGAGGGACTTGTGAGTCCAAGGGTTCTAATGTGAACTCATTGTAGGTGTTGGGGCACCGAGTGATCTTGCGAGATAGATTCTAGTGGAAATCTTTCATAGTGTTGAAGGCGGGGACGTAGAGCAAGTGTGCTGAACCTCGAAACAAATCTCCCGTGTTTGCGATTGCTCATCTCTCTCTTACTTGTGTTTATATATCTTGCATGCTTATATTGTTTATCTCTTTATATGCTTGATATATTTGTACTCATTGATACATATGATTGGATTGTTTTTTTGCTCACACTTGTACTCAACTAAGAGAGTCATAGTGGCCCCTCAACTCTTAATTTAGAAGAATCTTGAGGAGATAGTCCAGAGTGTTTCACCGGAATTCGGCTACACTCTTGTGTTATACTTTGTGTGTTTGCATAATAACTTTAGTTTGTATAATTAGTTTTAATTCCGCATTGTTTTACATTAGATTAGCTTGTTGCCTATTCACCCCTTCTAGGTGACTTACAATTGGTATCAGAGCTTGGTACTCTTGATTTGGGTCTAACAACTTTGAGTTAAATATCCTCATTTTAACTAATCACTATTTTTGAACACACACTCATGGATTTCATGACACCTCCTATGTTTGACATTCTTAACCTCCAAAATTGAAAAGTTAAGATGTTCATGTACCTAAAAGCCCTAGGCAGTCATGTTTATTTTGCTACCATTAAAAATTCATATTTTATAAATGGCAAAAACCTTGAGGCTAATTCAAAGGGCATCCATGCATTAAATTCTACCCAGATGATGAATATTTATGTAGGGTTGCTAACTTTGATTCGGCTTTTGTGATGTGGAACACCCTTATCTCCCTTGGTGAATAAAATGCAATACTATATAGGGAGTGACTCGGATGATGGAAGTGCTACTTTCAAGATGTACTGCATGGTCCAAGGGGATGACCCCCTTGAGGTAAATTCTGAATCCGAACTTGATGAAGATGTTGACATGCCATATGATGAGCTTACTTTATTTTGTCAACAACTTCTTAAAAAGTATGAATTGTTTAAAATGGAAAACAAAAGTTTGAAAAATAAAAATGATTTGATTTAAAAAGAAAAAGATTCTTTTAAAAATAAAGTTGAAATTGTTTCAAAAGAAAATGAAGTTTTAAAAAACCAAGTTATTTTAATTGAAAAAGAAAAGGAGATTGCCTTAAAGGAAAATAACTCTTTGAAAAAGAAAATATTTTGAAAGAAAAAGAAAATTATTTCTATTTCTAAAAAGAAAAAGAATTTTGTGTCTCATGTCTCTTCTTCCAAAATTAATAATGATATTTCTATTATGAAGAAGAATATTGATTGTTTGGGCTCCACTTTGAGCCAATGTGCATTTAAACACAATAAATTAGAATCTATGTTTCATAAGAAACAAGCTTCACACTTTCATGCACACCCTACACGGCATACATCACATACACACCATGCTCATACACATCACAATCATATGTATGCTAGAGTGTACAAATGTACACATTGTGGTCGCAAAGGCCATCTTGCAAGATTTTATTTTGATAGAATAAATTTTATAAGTTTTGCAAATAAAAATGTTTGGGTTCCTATTGTTTTTAACCCTCACGGACCCAAAAAGATATGGGTATCAAAATCTCCACCTCTTGTGTTTGATGTAGGTGTGGGCTCTCACATGACGTGAGAGAGATGGTGCCTTGATGGTGAATGCTTGAGCAAGATGAACATACCAAATTGATGCATCGCTATCAGGGAAGTTTGATGGGTAGACCACCATAGTTTGGAGACCTAGAGCTTGGTTCATTGATTTTAGTAACTATCTATAACTCCCATTTTTGTTTACATGCTTTCATATAAATATTTTTAGCATGCTTGATTTTCAATGTTCATTATGTTAAATGCAATATTATTAGACATGTGATGTACATAGATAGTTTTTGAGATACACCCATGTTTATTTGGATTCATACTGTTATGTTCTCACTCTAATTTAACTACTATGTATATACTAATTCTAAAATACGTGCATTTAGCCTAATGATCATGTTTGTTTTATGTTTCATGTGGTAATTACTTGTTTAGATGTAGTTTTCGTTAAAACTTATGTTTATACTTGTACAAGTAGTGAGCTATACTTGATTATTAGGTGTTTGTGCTTTATTGCTCATTTGTACTCATTACATGTACTTGTATGACCTAGTTTTAATGATTCTTGCATTTATACTTATTTTTTTCTATTTTTGTATATATTTAGCTTCATGAATATGTTAATTTTGTCTAAACTAATAGATATACATATATATCCTTAAGTCACTTGCCTTCATATAAAATTCTATTATGCAATCATTTATATTTGGGATATGTTTGTATACTTTTAATTTCGACAAAACATACATATACCTTGAAGTTTGTTTAATTTTGATGAAAATTTTAGTTTTGATGATTTTCATGTTTATG
This sequence comes from Agave tequilana, assembly GCA_038442645.1. NCBI lineage: Eukaryota > Viridiplantae > Streptophyta > Magnoliopsida > Asparagales > Asparagaceae > Agave > Agave tequilana. The sequence continues at coordinate 285,574 of JAVJIF010003018.1, forward strand.
AAAAAGGATTTTCATTTATTAAGCTTAATTGCCTTATTTTCATATATATGGTTCTTACATGACTTTTGTACACTCCATATATCTTTTGTTTACTAATTATTTTGATTCATGAGCTTATATGTGCTTCATAGATTTTTGAGTGTCAATTCTCGTGTAATTTTCATATATTATAAAATATATATTTATTTTATTTCTTACTTGAAGGATTTCGTACTAGTTTTCAAAATTATCATAAAACTAGTTTTATATTTTTCAATTGATAGAGTTTTCAAATACGCTAAAATGATTTTCAACTCTTATTTTTAAAACCCCTACCAATTAAAGGGCAGTTGGATGGGGGACCATGCCTTGTATACCATTATTGAAAATTTATTCAAACATGTGCATGAAAGGGAGCTAGATATGAGATATACATGATTTTAATGAAAATTTATTTTTTTTTGTATACTCATATTTGTTTTATTATATATGTATGCATCAAACTTCAAGTGATATTTTCATACATACATATATATGATTTGTTGTGGTAATATTAAAAATGTTAACTCTTTATAACAAAAATTATTTTATGCTAAGCTTGACTTAATTCTAAATGTTAATTGGTATCTCTACAAGCTTATGCAATGATTTCAATTGGTATTTTTTTGGTATCAAGATGTATTTCATGTTTCACCTTCAATTGGTATAAAAAACTTACAATTGGTAAATTTGTTAATTTTTCAAAATCTACTATTAGTATCTTAAACTTTTTTGTTTATCTACAAGTTGTACCAATATTTGTTTTATCAACTACAATTTTATTGCATTGATATCGAAATTTATTTTGTTGACTTCAAGAAATTTCAAATTTTGTTTTAAATATTATCAAAATTTTTCAAAATTTGTTAATATGTATTACCAATATGCAAGGGGAGCTTAACATCTCCTCTATATATATATATATATATATATATATATATATATATATATATATATATATATATATATATTCATGTTGAGTATATTTCACATATAGTTACCCCTCTTCCTTGTGTGGTACACGTGTGTAGGGGGAGCTTAACATCTCCGTCTATACATTTTATATTATATTTATGTGGGTTAGGGTCTAGTCATCCCTTCTCCATGTAATGCATGTATGCAGGGAGAGCTAACTTAATGTCTCCTCTTCATGAATGTATGATTGCAAGTGAAAGCAGTGAGAATTACCGTCTAGCTTTGGGCTAACGGGTCGTATCCACAAGGAGAAATGCGATGAAAACTTTTTGATGTTTTTGTTTCAAAGCCAAAGAATGTTGTCGGTGTTTTTTATATTGAAAAGAGAATGGAGAGTAAAGAAGTGATTTTAAGGAAAAATTGAAAACTAGAAAGGCTTTGGAAAAGATGATCTTTTAAAAGTGATGAAAATTGATTGGTTGTTTGTTTTAATATATGAAAAAGATCTAGGCTCACTATTTTACTACTCAACGATTTGTTCTTCTCTTGAAATTTTCAGTGCCTCAACTTGATCATAGGCAAACATTTAAGCTTGAATTTTAAAAGTATTAAGCAAAGCAAATAAGATTATTTGGAAAATAATTGACTCTTTTTCTTAAGAAATCATCTTAAACTGAATGTTAAATCATCAAGTAATCATTCAAGCATAAAATAAAAATAAGTTTAAGTGATGTTTTTAGAAAATAGAAGTTTATAAATCTAAACCCATCCTCATGTGCCTTCAAGAACACTTCCAATAAAGTAAGGCTTAGATTAAGGCATACATATGATTCCATTGGGTTCTTTACATGAAAACCATTCAAAACAAGAGGGATCAAAAAGATAGATGATAGTGAGTCTAGAAAAATGAATTTAGCTAATCATGATTAAAGTAAAACAAGACATGTAAATGAAATAACACATACCCGTGAATTGGAGAAGAAGAGAAACCTTGAACCTTTATTGATGTCACTTCAACTTCAGATTATAATCACTCTTTTCCTCTCTCTCTTACTTGTATCTAGACTGAACTATGAATTAAAAGCAGAGATACAACTTCTCAATACTCTCTAACAAAGAACCTAAATCCTAAAAACAAAAAGAAAAACTTAAACTAATTTCCGGTCTCTTCTTCTCTAAAAAATGCAGTATTTATAGGGAAAAACCAAACAGGGGAGAGCGTACGAAGATAGGGGGAGCAAACGCTCCCCCCGCTGCCTGGGTATGGCCAGGTGGCCACACACGGGGGTGGTGATCCCTGGTTTAGCGATACGCCTTTATCTCTTGCTAGATTTCCCGTTTCAGCTCCTGGATTTGACGAAACCTCCTTTGATCTTTGGCTTTTTGTGAAGATTTGTTTTAACCGGTTTTCAACCGATTTTATTTTCTCTGATTTGCCTTGATCTTCCCTGATTTCCTGATTTCAAATTAATTCTGAATTAAATCAGAATTTTGATGGGCTTTTGGGCTCGTTTTTATTCCCTCTCCTTTAACAATGGGCCTGCATTCTATAAGAAGAATATAAGACTAAATACATGATTTATTAGACAATAGTTATGGAAATATAACATTATATATGCAATATATGCAACCAATCACACCCCCACACTTATCATTTACTCGCGCTCGAGCAAAACATAAAAACTAATCCTAAGAAATTATTTTGACCACTTTCACATGTCACTCGATTGCACTGAGCATGTGCAACAAGTAGTTAAACCTATAGGTTTTACCTAGAGGACGAGTTTTGTCTCGTGAGGGCTTTCAGTAGATTGCACCCACAAAATCCATAAAGAAAGAGAAAAAAATGTTAGTATTTTCGAAAAATATTTTGAAAAGAGAGAAAATATTTGAGGTATTTTCGTAAGAGTTCAAGTAATCTATAAGTTATAGAAAAATCAAACTTTTCATTACTAAACTTAGTCTCTATTCAAAAATATGTCATCAATCAAAGTAAGGAGTCAAATTGTATTTCTCATTTAGTCTATTATTTTACCCCAAGTCATATGTGAAAACCACCTAGAGGGGGGGTGAATAGGTGATTATGCTAATCTAGAGACTAGATGCGCTAAATGCGGAAACTAATGATAAATTTGCAACACACTTAATACAACACACAAGTGTAGCCGAATTACCCGTGAAGGGCTCTGGACTAACTCCTCTTGATTCCCCTAGATATGGGTTGAGGTGTTATGTGAAGCTCTTGTGGTTAAGTATAAGTGAGGCACACACAAACAACCAAGCATATAAGAGATATAGCAATATGAAATATGCAAGGTACAAATGCAAGCAATTAAAATGAATGTACTGATTGAAGATGCTTTGCTAAAATAAAAGAGAGAAAGAGTTAGAGAGACAATGGATCAAACGCAAAGGCAAAGATATGTTTCGAGGTTCGAGCCCCTAACTCTACATCCTCGCCTTCACCACCGTGAAGGATTTCCAATCCACTATAGGAGTACCAAACTCCTCTCTCAATCTTACAATGCCACCGAGGCAATACAACCACAATCCACCTCTACCGAAGAGGGATAAGGCCCGTAGCCAACAAACCAACTCTACCTCACACCAGAGGGAGCAAACACAAATCTCAACCTCTACCGAAGAGGGAGCAAACCAATACCACTCCGATCAACCTCTACCAAAGAGGGATACACAAAGTAAGGAGGGTTTACAACTTAGAGGTTTCCACAACCTCAAACAATTTCTCCTTTTCTTTTTCCACAAAACAAGATCTTAATAGAATAGGATAGAAGATAAGCTCAAGTGTGGAAAACAAAGTGTTTTGATCAAATAAATACTCTTGGGAAAATACCAAATAGATATAGAAATGAAGAACAATAAACCAATTCCCAAAAACCTAATTTCTTTGAAAATAACAAAACACTTAAAAACAAACAAGATGAATCTTTTTGCTCTTTAAACTCTTTTAAAAACTTCTTTTTAAAACCAGAGAGTAGGGAAAAATTAGCTCAGAAAATCTTAACCAAAATCCCATAGAAATGGGGTTTATATAGGCCAAAAAGAAAACTAGCCGTTAGGCTGATCTGGCAGCCTGACAGGCTTGCGGTCGGCCGGCCGGCCGACCGCCAACGGTCATAATTATGACCGTTGGGCCATCTCGGTCGACCGCCCGGCCGACCGCCAGAAACAGAGAGCAGAGCTCTCTGGTCCGGTCGGCCGCCCGCCGACCGTCCCTGTGACTGCCAAACGTGCACAAGCTTGTGCACGTCGGTCGACCGCAAGGGTCGACCGGCCCTTGGTACGGTCGACCCGTGCGGTCGGCCGTCCTGGCCTGTCAGCCTCTGTTCTGGGACAGAAACACATGTTAAAAATATTTCTAAAAATTCTTTTAAGTCTTGTAAAAATACCCAAAAATAGTTTTAACATTTTGCATTGATATATAAACTAATGATAATCATTTTAACTCAAATATCAAGCATATGAAACTATTTTTGTGTTTTATCATTTTTACCAAAAACCAATACATGTATTTTTTTCAAACTTTGATTTTTCTCAATAAGAAATCTGATTTTCCCAAAACTCATGAATAGACATCAAAATAAGTTTGTCTAAGATATGAAGCATGTATGTATATAGAACATATCTAATATACATAAAAACCATGTAAACTTGTTTTGATCAAACTATTCATGAAAACCAAATCCAAAACATGAAACGTGTGTGTATTGTGCACTTGAGCATATCAACTATACTAAGCTTTACAATTGGATCTAAACACACTAACTAACTAGGATACCTAAGTCTTCTTGATGATCTTCCATCTTCAAGTCGACTCGATCCAAACTCCGTGATCCACCGAGTGCAAAGGTGTGATCTTGATGCTTGGGCACTGGAATCACCATGAAAAGCTTCTAAACTCCTCTTTGAAGCTAATCACCAACTATTATCTTGGTTAATGATCTGAAACTTAAACAACACAAGATTATTAGTAAACATAACTACATGAGTTAATCATCATCAAAACTAGAGAGGAAGGCCTCCGGGCCATCAATCTCCCCCTTTTTGATGATGACAAAACTCATGGAGTTATATATGCATGGATTAAAGTTAAGCTTCAAGGAAGCTCCCCCTTAACTCATGCATAAACAAATAAACAATAAATATGCAATGAATGACAATGCATAATCATGTATAAACAATAAAAGGTTCTACATACCAATGAAATGTTAAAAAATAGTTCAAAAACAAAACATACTCTAGATACCAATTAAAATTAAACTAAATTAAACTTAATATATGCAAAACATAAATATGCATATGTAAACCAAAATCTTTCTCCCCTTTTTGTCAATCATCAACAAAGGGTAAACAATCAAAACAAAACAAACTCTTCTCCCCCTTTTTACTACAAGGAAACAATCATCAATAAAAAGGGTAAAAGCAAAACCAAATCAATAAATTTTTCGCCCCCTTTTTGTCTAAAACAAAAAACAAAAAACAAATAGGGGTGACAATCAATTAAGGTACCAATTGAAAATATGTCAAAGAAGCATCTTGATACCAATTGAAAGTAAACATAGATCAATCAACAAATGGTATATGCGATATACATTCATGAAGAGAAAGACGGTAAAGTAACTTCCCTACATATATACATTATATGAAAGAGGGATGACAAACCCTAATTCACATAACGCATATTATGTAATGCATAAGAGGAGATGTGAAGCTCCCCTACACACGTGTACCACATAATGAAGAGATGTCAAGATCCTCAATACAAGATACACTCAACATGAATCTATATGTAGAAGAGATGTTAAGCTCTCCTTACATATAGGCAATACAAATCAAAACTTTTGTATTTATCTTTTAAAACAAAATTTTGAGCTACCGATTTTAAACATTCAAATAAACATCTTGATATCAAAAGAGAGTATTTTTCCTTTTTAAATATATGATATCAATTTGAAATTTTTATTTTCTATCATAAAGTAAGGGAGTGGAAATACAAATACCAATTGAAATATGGAAATCGAATTTTCTCCCCCTTTATGAAATACCAACTAAAACAATGCGTAGGCTCGAGATAAGATACCAATTGAAAATTGAATCAATTGAGACAAGGTTGAAGCTCAAGCTCTAACATAAACAAAATTTTGTGCTTAAAGATATAGTGATATAATAAGCACAAATAAAACATATATGTAAGAAAAGTTTAGATACCAAATGAAATTGATACTATTGGAATTGAAAGCATACATACATACAAACATATATGAGTATACAAGAAATGTCAATATTGATATCAATTGAAAGAATTCAATGATACCTATTGAAACAACAATCATAGCAAGTGTATACCTCATATTACAAAACGAAGAATACGAACTAGTTAAAATGAAAAATTTTGTTAACTAGTACGAAATCCTTCAAGCAAGGAATAAAACAAAAGTATTTTTCATGAAAACATAAAATTCACAAAATAGTCAACACTCATAATCAATTAATCATAAATATGACTCATGAAAACAAACACCTGAGTAAACAATAAATATGAGTGTACAAATACAATGTGAAGATCATAATCATGAAAGATGGATACTAAGTTCAATATACCTTGAAACATGAAAATCATCAAAACTTATTTAATCTTCAAGGTATATGTATGTCCTATACAAACTAAAGTATACATACATATCCAAACACAACGAGTCCACAAAGATATATGCATGAAGGCACGTGGCTCAAAGGATGTATATGTATAATAATAATTTGGATAAAATAGACATATACATGAAGTTAAACAAAAACACATGGAAACATGAAAAACTAAATTTCCATTAAAACAAATTTCATTTCAAGGTATATGTATGATTTGTCAACACAAAAAGTATACATACATATCCCTAAACACAATTTGAGTCCATATTTATAGATTTGCATGAAAGGCAAATGACTCAAGGGGTATACATGTATATCTTAAAGTTTGGCAAAAATACATATATACATGAAATGAAAACTCATAAAACAAATCCAAAAAAAATAGGAATACAAGTTTAAAATGTATGAATCATCAAAACTAGACTATACTAGCACATCTAATGGGTTCAAATAGCATTTAAGCACAAACATACATAAATTTATTTGTGACCCACTATATGTACAAGTATAAATCCTAGTCTTAATGAAAACTAACATCTAAACAAATATTCAAATCATGAAGCATCAACACAAAATGTAAACCAATCATGACAAACATGATAAATTTTTAAACATGATTATTAAGAAAATTCGCATGTTATTAAACCTATGATAAACATGATAGCTAAACAAATACGAGAACACAAAATAATAATCCATTTTAAATATGGGTGTCTCAAATTGCTATTCATGTATGTCAAGGATTCAATAATCATGGTATTTTCTCAAAAATCTATAAACATCAAAAATATGAAATACAAATCATATATGATCAATATGTACATGCATATGCATTAGATCTAGGTCATACAAATTAGTTCAACAAGGTGAGAATACAAAAATATAAGTCCATATTAAACATGGGTGTCTCAAATAACTAACATGTATAACACTAATCTAATTAACATGGCATATTCATAATGATCAATAAACATCAAAACATGCTATAAACATATGATATGAAAAGCATGTAAACAATAAATAGGAGTTAGGGATCGTTACCAAAACCTAGAAGGCAACTTTCCTTGTCTCCAAAACAAGGTGGTCTTCCCACCAAACTTCCCTTGAAAGTGATGCATCCATTTGATTTCCATGAAGCTCGGAACGCATCCACTCCAAGGTACGACAACTCTCACGTCATGTGAGAGCCCACACCTACATCAAAATAGGAGGGGTGGTCTTTGGTACCCATATCTTGTTGGGTCCATGGGGGTTAGTCCCTTCTCTAACCCAAACAAATTTATTTGCTAAATTACAATCATGTATTCGATCAAAGCAAAATTTAGCAAGGTGGCCCTTACGTCCACAATGTGTACAAGTGTACACATGAGCATACATGTGATGAGTGTGTCCGTGAGGAGCATGTGTATGCCGTGGAGGGTGCGCATGCATAATAGATGGAACTTGTTTCTTTCGAAACAAGGTTTCCAAACGTGTATAGCTCTTGGCGCAATGGCTCAAAGTGGAGCCCAAACAATCTACACTCTTCTTTAATAAACAAATATCATCATTAATCCTAGAAGAAGAGGTACATGCAATAGGTATGCTAGGTGAAGCTACACTAGCATGGCAAATATGTGCATCCATATTATTTTGTAAAACAATATTTTTCTCTAAACAAACATTTAAATCATTTGAAATAGAAATTATTTTGTTTTTCAAAACAACATTCTCTTTTAAAACAAAATCAACTCTTGAAGACAAATTTTCATTTTTCTTCAAAAGTGTTTCACAATCATTTTTAGATTTTAAAATTTATTTCCTTTTAATGCAAGTTCAAGTTGAGATCTCAATGAATCCCTTTCATTATAGACCTCAACCTTTTCTTGCAAAACTTTGTCAAGTTTAGAAGACAATTTTTCATTTTCTTTATTTAAAGCAAATGTCTTCTTTTTCAAAATGTTATATTTTTCAATCAATTTTTCACAAACGATAGATAGTTCTTCATTCAAAACATGAGCATCAATAAATTCATCGCATGAAGAATTAGAATCAAAACTATCTAGTTGAGTTTCCGATTGTACCTCAAGGGAGTCATTCCCTTGAACCATTAAGCATTGTGAGTCGGATTCTCCACTAGATTCCTCCGATTGGATAGGCAATTGAAGCTTGGAGGTGGAGGTTGTGGTTGTCAACAAGTTCCACACTGTAAATGCGGAATCAAAGTTAGAAGTAAGCATAAGATATTCTTTATTTAATGTGCTTCTAATAGCCTCAAGGGCTAATGCATTGACCCCTATATGATTGCTGTCACCAAGATAACATCTCTTGGTAGCGGTAAGGAAAACATGCAATCCTAGGGTTTTTAGGTACATGGACATCCTATACTTCCAAACAACAATGTTGGAAGGGTCAAAACTAGGTGGGGTCATGAAGTCCATGGTAAACTATATGAGTGTGCAAACAAGCAAATGCAAACAATAGATTAGTAAACAAATGGATCTCACTCCTAGGATGTTAAGCCTAATATCAGGAGCGTAGGCTCTGATACCAATTGAAAACCACCTAGAGGGGGGGTGAATAGGTGATTATGCTAATCTAGAACTAGATGCGCTAAATGCGAAAACTAATGATAAATTTGCAACACACTTAATATAACACACAAGTGTAGCCGAATTCCCCGTGAAAGGCTCTGGACTAACTCCTCTTGATTCCCCTAGATATGGGTTGAGGTGCTATGTGAAGCTCTTGTGGTTAAGTATAAGTGAGGCACACACAAACAGCCAAGCATATAAGAGATATAGCAGTATGAAATATGCAAGGTACAAATGCAAGCAATTAAAATGAATGTACTGATTGAAGATGCTTTGCTAAAATAAAGAGAGAAAGAGTTAGAGAGACAATGGATCAAACGCAAAGGCAAAGATATGTTTCGAGGTTCGAGCCCCTAACTCTACATCCTCGCCTTCACCACCGTGAAGGATTTCCAATCCACTATAGGAGTACCAAACTCCTCTCTCAATCTTACAATGCCACCGAGGCAATACAACCACAATCCATCTCTACCGAAGAGGGATAAGGCCCGTAGCCAACAAACTAACTCTACCTCACACTAGAGGGAGCAAACACAAATCTCAACCTCTACCAAAGAGGGAGCAAACCAATACCACTCCGATCAACCTCTACCAAAGAGGGATACACAAAGCAAGGAGGGTTTACAACTTAGAGGTTTCCACAACCTCAAACAATTTCTCTTTTTCTTTTTCCACAAAACAAGATCCTAATAGAATAGGATAGAAGATAAGCTCAAGTGTGGAAAATAAAGTGTTTTGATCAAAGAAATACTCTTGGGAAAATACCAAATAGATATAGAAATGAAGAACAATAAACCAATTCCCAAAAACCTAATTTCTTTGAAAATAATAAAACACTTAAAAACAAACAAGATGAATCTTTTTGCTCTTTAAACTCTTTTGAAAACTTCTTTTTAAAACCAGAGAGTATGGAAAAATTAGCTCAGAAAATCTTAGCCAAAATCCCAAGAAATGGGGTTTATATAGGCCAAACAGAAAACTAGCCGTTAGGCTGATCTGGCAGCCTGACAGGCTTACGGTCGGCCGGCCGGCTGACCGCCAACGGTCATAAGTATGACCGTTGGGCCATCTCGGTCGACCGCCCGGCCGACCGCCAGAAACAGAGAGCAGAGCTCTCTGGTCCGGTCGGCCACCCGGCCGACCGTCCCTGTGACTGCCAAACGTGCACAAGCTTATGCACGTCGGTCGACCGCAAGGGTCGACCGGCCCTTGGTACGGTCGACCCGTGCGGTCGGCTGTCCTGGCCTGTCAGCCACTGTTCTGGGACAGAAACACATGTTAAAAATATTTCTAAAAATTCTTTTAAGTCTTGTAAAAATACCCAAAAATAGTTTTAACATTTTGCATTGATATATAAACTTATGATAAACATTTTAACTCAAATATCAAGCATATGAAACTATTTTTGTGTTTTATCATTTTTAAAAAAAACCAAAACATGTATTTTTTTTCAAACTTTGATTTTTCTCAATAAGAAATCTGATTTTTCCTAAAACTCATGAATAGACATAACAAAATAAGTTTGTCTAAGATATGAAGCATGTATGTATATAGAACATATCTAATATACATAAAAATCATGTAAACTTGTTTTGATCAAACTATTCATGAAAACCAAATCCAAAACATGAAACGTGTGTGTATTGTGCACTTGAGCATATCAACTATACTAAGCTTTACAATTGGATCTAAACACACTAACTAAAACTAGGATACCTAAGTCTTCTTGATGATCTTCCATCTTCTAGTCGACTCGATCCAAACTCCGTGATCCACCGAGTGCAAAGGTATGATCTTGATGCTCGGGCACTGGAATCACCATGAAAAGCTTCTAAACTCCTCTTTGAAGCTAATCACCAACTAATATCTTGGTTAATGATCTGAAACTTAAACAACACAAGATTATTAGTAAACATAACTACATAAGTTAATCATCATCAAAACTAGAGAGGAAGGCTTCCGGGCCAACAATATGCACTTTCGTGGCCGTGAAGTTTTGCCTAAGGGTTCTTTAACTTCAATTCTTATGACTTATTTACAATTATTTTGGTGGTATTTATTCCTTAATTCTATTAAGCTTTTTAGTCTGCCCATTTAACGAGTCTTTAGTTGGTGACACCCAAACCGGACAGTCTTAGGGCATCAGGTGAGAAAACACCCCTAAGGACTTAGACACTTGAGCAAACAAGGCCACGAAACCAAGGGTTTTTATTTATAAAATGTACCCCATTAGGCGTGAATACTTATGCTTCATGAGGCACAAATACCCAGCTTAATCAGAAGATTTATATATATATTGAACATATCTAATCATATTTTACATAAATATCAAGGCTTGCTTAGGCCAAAGTACCTAGCTAATCAATAATTAGATTTGTTTATTTTTCATAGATATACATATATTTTTCTATATTTTTTTATAAGGCATAAGAATCTTTGTTTTTGAACCCTAAATATGTAAGTGTATAAAGTGTGCATATTTCATCATGGTAAAGATCAAGACTAAATTAATTTTACAAATTTTCTTTCTAACCCTAAAAATCAAATGATTGAGCTTGAACCTGCACAAAAAATACAGTATTTCAGAACTTTAAAATAGATATGTGCAAGTGTTCAATTCTACCGCGATAGCAAGTGGCTATGCGGGTCGTGATCCACAAGGAGGGTTAGCGATAGAAGCGTTCAAGGTTTGTATTGAAATCTTTGTGAAGAAAAACGAAGGTTCTTCTTTGTTTTAATAAATGAAAATGAAAAAGAGTTAGGTTAAAGCTAAGTGAGAAAGAAAGCGGTAGATGGAGAAGGTGGAAAAAATAGAGAATGATTATTTACAAAGAAATAGAGAAGGAGTGATGAAAGAAGTGGGTGTTGGTGATTTAAACTAAAGAAATAAAAGAAAAGAAAGAAGATTAAAGAAATACTTACCTAGTTTGGTTGATGACTTACCTGGAACCCTTGCATGTTCTACCTTGCTTCGGAGGCGTTCAATGCATAAGCCATAGGATCGAGCTCAGTCCCCATTCGCATTACATCATCAAGACGAACAAGCATGAAATGATACGGAGTCTTGAGGAGGAGAACATCACCATGAATTATCGTTGGCACTCACACAACATTGTTATACTGATGCTTCTTGATTCACTTGCATGCTCATCAAAACCAAAAGAGGTGAAGTAGAAAGAAGAAGAAGAAAACAAAGTAAAGACGAACATAAAAAAAATACCTTTTATTGCTTGCAGAAACGATAGAAGAAAGGAGGAGGGTACATCGGTGTCACTCTCAACATAAGCCTCTCTCTCTTACTTATATGAATCTCAATCTAACCTAAGCTTAAATACAAATTAAAATTACATAAAAAGAAAATAAAAACCTATACTACAAAGAGTGAAAAATTGGACTAATTCCTATCTCTGCATGGTCGTCCCATTTTGCTCAGTTGAAACTAGTATTTATAGGGCAAAACCACAAGGGGGGATTCCAGGAAGATTGGGGGAGCAAACGCTCCCCCAACTGCCACAAGATAGCCGCGAAAACGCGGCTTGGGCCGCGTTTTCGCTGCCCTGGTGTGGCCAGGTGGCCACACCCAATTGGTGGGATCTCCTGGTTTGGTGATTCGCTTGTATCTTCTTCTGGTTTTCTCGTTTCAGCTTCAGAATTTGACGAAACAGCCTTTGATTGTTGGCTTCAACCGCTTGATTCAGGGAGGATTCTTCTCAACCGGTTTTCAACCTCTTGATATGCCAAGATTTAGCCCTGATTTCTTGATTTTGAATTTCTTCTGAATTAAATCAGAATTTGGTAGGCTTTTGGGCTTGTTTCTCTTTCTTTTCTTTTAGCAATTGGGCCTACATTAAACAAAGAAGAAAAATACTTATTAATATGATTTATTAGCTAAAAAGTATGGTAAGGTGACAATGTATATGCAATATATGTGACTAATCACACCCCCACACTTATCTCTTTCTCGTCCTCGAGCAAAACAAGTAAACTATACTAAGGATTATTAGACCACTTTCGCAGGTCACTCGATTGCACTGAGCATGTGCAACAAGCCGTTAAACCTCTAGGTTTCCCCTAGAGGACGAGTTTTGTCTCGTGAGGGTTTTCAGTGGATTACAACAACAAAATCCATAAAGAAAGAGAAACAAAGAGTTAGTATTTTCGAAAAGCATTTTGAAAGGGAAAAATATTTGAAATATAATTGTAAGACTTAAGTAATCTATAAGTTATAGGAAAACTGAATTTTTCATTCTTAAAATTAGTCTCTATTCAAAAATTTGTTATCAATCAAAGTAAGGAGTCAAATTGTACTTTTCATTTAGTCTATTATTTTACCCTAAGTCATATGCACCTTGTGATCGTGAAAATTTTGACTAAGGGTTCATTAACTCTAACTCTTATGCCTTATATATATATATATATATATATATATATATATATATATATATATATATATATATATATATATATATATTTTTGTGGTATTATTCCTTAGTTCTATTAGGCTTTCTAATCTACCCATGTAACGAGCCTTTAATCGATGACTCCCAAATCAAACCGTCTTAGGGCACCGGGTGAGAAAATACCCCAAGGACTTAAGGACTCGAGCAAATAAGGCCACAAAACTAAGGATTTTATTATATGAACCCCTTTTAGGCGTGAATACTTATGCTTTATTAGGCACAAATACCCAGCTTAATCAGAGGATTTTTATATATATTTTTTCTCAAACTTATCTAATCATCTTTCGCATAAATTCTAAGGCTTGCTTAGACCAAAGTACCTAGCTAATCAATAATTAGATTTGTTCATCTTTCATAGATTTTTTTTTTCTTTTTTTATATATAAGGCATGAGAATCTTTGTTTTTGAACCCTAAGTGTGTAAGTGTATGAAGTGTGCATATTTCATTAAGGTAAAGATCAAGACTAAATTACTTTGACAAATTATCTTCCTAACCCTAAAAATCAAACAAATAATCTTATTTAGACCAAATTTAAGAAATCCTAATTTTGATTTTCCTTTTCCTTAAAATTGACTCAATTTCTTACAAAAAATATGTCAAAATATTGTTTCTATTTTCAAAAAGTTTTTTTTAAAAGTAAAGAAAAACCTAAGTTATGTTAGACCCTCCCCCCCACCTATCTCATGCATTGTCCTCAATGTATGAATTAATGCATAGATGCATGAAAAAGAAGACAGGGAAGGAAAATACTACCTTAAGGTGGTGGTTCCGGTGGTGGTCTGATTGGTCCACGAAATGCGGCCCTATCGACTTTGCATGGAGTTCGGAGGAACCCACCAAAAATCTCTCTAATATAACCCATTAAAATGATGTATCCATGAAGGATTTTTATTAAGAATTTAACCCCATCTAATTTTCAAGTTCCATAATTAATTTTGGAGTCAAATTTGTTAACCGCCTTGTCCCAAAATGGAGTGTGAAAAGATAGAATGATTAACTTAGACTCAGGAAGTACTGGAACTAATACCGACTCAGGAAAGTGACTTAAGTCAGGTAAAGGTTCAAGAGTCGAGATTGGTTCAAGAAGCGGGTCCAAGTCAAGAAGTTGAAACTCAAGTCCACATTTATTTTCCACCAATGGAATGTGACTTAATATTGGTGATTCAAGTTCAAGAATGATAGGTGTGGGAATCAAAACTGACTCTAAAATATTACTCAAGTTGGGTAACAAAACAGGAGTCAATATTGATTCGGAAATTTGAACTGGATCACAGATTTGAGAATCTAGGTCACATTTCTCATGGAGTTCAATGTCATAAAAATGAGAACTTGCCAATTTATCAATGGGATTTTCAATATTATAAAATTGGTCAAGTTCAACATGATGATCATCAAAAATAGGCGATTCAATTTCATTATGAATTGGCACAGGATCCAATGTTGACTCGGAAAAAATTGAAATCAGGTGAAGACACCGGAGTCATAATTGAATCAGGAAGTAGAATTGAATCACTAAGTTGAGGTTCATGATCATATTCATTTTCAGGTTCAATTTCAGGAAAGGGATAACTTGCCAAACTGTCATTGTCACTTTCAAATTTTGGAGTTTGGGCAAGTTCAAATGATTGTGCTGAAATGGAACCTTGTGTTCCAAAACAGCATGACTCTTTGGCTCTAACAGAATGGTTACTGACATCAGAACTGGCCAAATGGTGAGAACGTAGAGATTGGACCATCATATCTATGTCATGATTACGAGCGTTTTGAGCCTGAGTCATGACTTCAAGCATCTTTTCATAGTTGATGGGTTCATCGTCTTGTTGAAAAGATGAAGTGTTGTTTTGGAATTGGTGGTGAAATTGTGAATCCATCAGATTTTGTGATTTTTGTTTAGACTCACGCATACTCATTTCCAAGATTGATTGTTTTCTATTTTGGACTGGTGGAACTGAGTATGAATCTTGAAAATATTGTGGACAAGGTGGATAAGGAGGACAAGTTGGTTGAAAATTGGACTCGGGGGAGGTGAATCCCCATTGACTCTGTGAAGAGTTGAAATTATCATGGAAATTATGGTTATAAGATTGGGGACATGGGTTATATTGATTCGGATAAGACCAATCCGGCACACTAGGTTGGTTAAAGTTATGATATGCCGGGTTGGTAATATCCGAAAAATAAGTCAGTGTGTAATATGGATTACTATTAAAATTGGAAAAATTGTTATTATAATCCATATCACACAATAGAATATGAACAAAGAAAAAAAAAAAACAAATAAGCAAACAAATAAAAAGAAAAAAATTCTAAACTAAGTTAGGGTAGACCTATGACCTAGACGACTCCTAACTGGTTAGACTGTCCACAGGAGGTATAATGCAGACTTTGACCACAAGCTAATCAGCCAGGTCAGGGCAAGATTGGTGGGAGCTTATCCGTCAAAGACGTTCCTTAATTAAATAACCACCAACCTTTAGGCTTTCGGCCCTTAATCCCTTTCCTAGACACTGATTTGGCAGGAGTCAAATTTCAACACCTTTCCCCCTTATGATAATCTCCTAATTGAGTCCGAGATGTCCCTAGGGCCAACGTCTACTCATTTTTTAGTTAGGCTCGGGTTAGTGAGTGCTTGGAATCTGATTTTTGGGCCAAGAAAGGGTGATTAAATCCCCACCTTATCTTGTTATGGGGTGGTGCCCTTAAGATCAGTTTGTGCAAGTTACAAGATATGCAAGCAAGATTCACTCAAAGCGATGTAAATCAACCAAGAGATGAGTCCTATTCTAAATGCAATGCGAACGTACCTTGCTCCAGCACTCTTCAACAGTAAAGTAAATGAATTGAAAAGACACGGGCCTAAAATGCAAACGTCTAATCAATTTTTTAACTTTTTCAACAAATGTTTTACTGTTGGCTTATTAGCAGGCTTTTGGTGTTGGCATATAAGAAATAAAGTTTGTAGAAAACTATAATTTTGCAAAGCAAGCAGCCTTGCAAAAAGCCAGTCAGTAGTGAGCTCCTTTTTGTCGCAGATCCGCGACTATAGCCGCGGAAACGCGGCAATCCAGAGGGTGCTTGGTCTCTGTTTTCTGGAACAGAGGCCCAAGACCACTTATATGTTACTGCAATCTTTTTTTCCTGCTTTTCCTGCCCTGTAACCTGCAACAAAGAAGAAAAATTCATTTTAGTTCAAAAATTCAATAAAAACCGTTACCCTCCCCGGCAACGGCGCCAAAATTTGATTGAGCTTGAACCTACACAAAAAATATAGTATTTCAGAACTTTAAAATAGAGATGTGCAAGTGCTCAATTCTACCGCGATAGCAAGTGGCTATGCGGGTCGTGATCCACAAGGAGGGTTAGCGATAGAAGCATTCAAGGTTTGTATTGAAATCTTTGTGAAGAAAAATGAAGGTTCTTCTTTGTTTTAAGAAATGAAAATGAAAAAGAGTTAGGTTAAAGCTAAGTGAGAAAGAAAGCGGTAGATGGAGAAGGTGGAGAAAAATAGAGAATGATTATTTACAAAGAAATGGAAAAGGAGTGATGAAAGAAGTGGGTGTTAGTGATTTAAACTAAAGAAATAAAAGAAAAGAAAGAAGATTAAAGAAATACTTACCTAGTTTGGTTGATGACTTACCTGAAACCCTTGCAAACGCTCCCCCAACTGCCACAAGATAGCCGCGGAAACGCGGCTTGGGCCGCGTTTTCGCTGCCCTGGTGTGGCCAGGTGGCCACACCTAATTGGAGGGATCTCCTGGTTTGGTGATTCGCTTGTATCTTCTTCTGGTTTTCTCGTTTCAGCTTCAGAATTTGACGAAACAGCCTTTAATTGTTGGCTTCAACCGCTTGATTCAGGGAGGATTCTTCTCAACTGGTTTTCAACCTCTTGATATGCCATGATTTAGCCATGATTCCTTGATTTCAAATTTCTTCTGAATTAAATCAGAATTTGGTGGGCTTTTGGGCTTGTTTCTCTTTCTTTTCTTTTAGCAATTGGGCCTACATTAAACAAAGAAGAAGAATACTTATTAATATGATTTATTAGCTAAAAAGTATGGTAAGGTGACAATGTATATGCAATATATGTGACTAATCATCAAACAAGTCATCTTAGTTTGACCAAGTATAAGAAATCCTAATTATGATTTTCCTATTCCTTAAAATTAACTTAATTTCTTACAAAAAATATATCAAAATATTGTTCTTTTTTTTAAAAAGTTTATATATATATATATATATATATATATATATATATATATATATATATATATTTTATAGTTATATTAGTCATGTTAGAGCCCTCCCCCACACTTATCACATGCATTGTCCCAATGTATGAAAGAAATGTATAGATGTATGAAATGGAATGTAAAAGAGGTAAAGTTACCGATACATTGGGTCAAAAAGACCCATAGCCTTTTCATTTACCGGCACCGATTCCAAGAAAGGTTTAAGGCGTTGACCATTTACCTTAAAGTCATTTCCATTCTTGGTGTCACTGATCTCTACAGAACCATGTGGAAACACGGTTTTTACAATGAATGGCCCAGTCCATCTTGATTTCAGCTTTCCTGAAAAAAGATGAAGCCTAGAATTATAGAGTAAGACTTTTTGTCCAGGGATAAATATTTTCCTTATGATGTGTTTATTTTGAAAAATCTTAACTCTATCTTTTGTGAATTTAGCATTTTTATAGGCCTTATTTCTCAACTCCTCTAATTCAGAAATTTGTAATTTTTTAAGGTCCCCGGCCTTATTCAAATCGATATTTAGCTGCTTGATTGCCCATAAGGCCCGGTGCTCTAACTTAACGGGTAGGTGGCAAGCCTTCTCAAAGACTAACCTATAAAGAGACATCCCTAGAATCGTCTTGAAAGCGGTCATGTAGGCCCATAAGACATCTACAACTTTGGTGGACCAATCTTTCCGGTTTTGATTCACAGTCTTCTCCAAAATAAACTTGATTTATCCATTGGAAATCTCAACCTGCCCACTGGTTTGAGGATGATAAGGTGTGGATAACTTGTGAGTTATGACATACTTTCACATAAGAGCTTCAAAGGATCTATTGTAAAAGTGAGTACCATTATCACTCATGATAGCACGAGGGGTTCCGAAGCGTGAGAAAATGTTCTCTTTCAAAAACTTTATGACAACTTTGTTATCATTAGTTCTACTAGGAATGGCTTCTACCCACTTGGACACATAGTCCACAGCAATCAATATGTATTACTTTCCAAATGAATTAGGAAATGGACCCATAAAGTTGATGCGCCAAACATCAAAGAGTTCTATTTCTAGAATTGGGTTGAGGGGCATAATATCTCGTTTCGAGATTCTTCCTACCATATGGCATCTAGGGCACGTCTTGCAAATTCATAAGCATCTTTGAACAAAATGAGCCAAAAGAACCCACTTTGCATCACCTTTTCAGCAGTCTTGCGGTGACCAAAGTGTCCACCGTATGCAAGTTCGTGATAGAAGGATAAAACACTCTTATTCTCTTCATCAGGAATGCATTTTCTAATAATTTGGTCAGAACAATACTTAAAAAAATATGATTCCTTCAAAAAGAAATATCAGACTTGAGATAAGAACCGGTATATATCGTTTTTAGACCAATGAGATGGAGTTTGGTTTGTGACTAAGTAATTCATTATGTCAGCAAACCAAGGTACCCTAAAGACAGCTAAGCGTTTTTCATCAGAAAGTCATCATTTATGGGCAGCTCATTGCATGGAGAGTTTGGGATACGCGAGAGATGGTCAGCAACGATATTTTCTACGCCTTTCTTATCTCGAATCTCGAGATTGAATTCTTGAAGAAGGAGGATCCAACGAATGAGTCAGGCCTTGGCATCCTTCTTCATTATGAGGTATCTAAGTGCAAAATGATCGGTGAAATTGTGGTTTTGGATCCTAGTAGGTAGGGACGAAATTTCTCTATGGTAAACACTGCTGCCAAGAATTCCTTCTCAGTAGTAGTGTAGTTCATTTGAGCATCGTTGAGAGTCCTACTAGAGTAGTAAATCACATGCTTTTGATACCACCTTGAAAAGTGTGCTTTTGATATGAACAAATTTGCTTCTATGTTTCAAAGAAAAAAATCCAAAGGAAATATATATCTCATACATCTAACACACAGCATGAAAAACGTGCACACACACATCAACATAAGCATGCTTTCATGTATGGCAAAGTGTACACATGTGCACATTGCGTCCGCAAAGGCCATTTAGCAAAATTTTGTTATGTTAAGTTAAATATGCTTAATAAAAAGTTTATGTTCAAGAAAGCACTAACCCCATAGGACCCAAAAAGATTTGGGTGCCAAAGAACACACCAAACTTAATTGATGCAGGTGTGTTGTCCTCCTCCAAGACACAGGGGGAGATGGTGTCTTGGTGGTGGATGCATCGAAGCTCAACAAATCAACCATTACATTGCATCGCTATCAAGAGGCACCTATTTTGGAGATTGCCCGTGGTGTGGCAACCTCTCCACTTGAAAATTTAATTTCTAATGAGATCTATGCATACATAGGATTAGCTAGGCAATTTTCTTTTGTGGTAATATACTTTAGTTATGTAGACTTGCACATTCTTATTTTTGTATCTTGCCTATATTTGAGCTAGTTTATTTACTTTGCTTTTATTCCATACTAGCTAGCTTTGATTGTCCATGTGTAGAATATTTTTTATAAATATTTTTTATGTGTGTGTATATATATATATATATATATATATATATATATATATATTGTCAGTATGTCTATTTTTGAACCATATTTAAGCAAATAAATCAAGATAGCAATTGCGCGCCTCAACTCTTATCTAGAAGAATGACGAGGAGAAGTTCAGAACCCATAAAGGGTATTCAGCTTCAGTATCTTGTTCTAAAAGCTTAATTTAAGAGTTTATAATTAAATGAAAATTATATTGTTAAAATAATAATAATATAATAACATAAAAAAAATTTGTGAGTTTTTCATGCCTATAAGATTACTGGTATAATTCCCTTAATTTATGTATAAAAATGTACAAAGATAAATTATTTTCCATAACCCTTAAAATCCTATTTTAATACAGTTTTTTGGGTTTTTTCAGTCGGTCAACCGGTCGACCGAGTTGACCTGGCACAAGACCGGTCGACTGGGCGGTCAACCGAAGTAGCCTACAACAACAACAACAACAACAACTAAGCCATATGTCCCAAGTATTTGGCGTAGGCTACATGAACCAAAAGAGAATTACGCCAGATCGGGCACATGGATCAGCTTTCTCCACCCATTCCTATCGAGCAATATGTCTTCACTAAGACCTTTGCCTCTATATCTTATCGTATTACCTCCATCCATGTTTACTTCGGTCTCCCCTGCGCTCTTTTAACTTGCCTTAAATTGATACGCTCTACTCGCCGGACTGGCGTATCTGTATGTCTATGTCGCACATGACCAAACCATCGTAGGCGGTTTTCTCTCATCTTCTCATTTATAGAGGCTACACCTATCTTAGTACGAATATTCTCATTTCTCACCTTATCTCTCCGCGTGTTACCACACATCCAACGAAGCATGCGCATCTCTGCTACGCTCATCTTATGGGCATGATGTCTCTTTATAGCCCAATATTCTGTGCCATATAACAAAGCTGGCCTAATAGCAGTCCGATAAAACTTTTCCTTCAGCCATAACGGAATATTACGATCACATAAAACTCCTGTTGCAATCCTCCATTTCAACCAGCCAGCTTGGATCCTATGGTTGACATCACTATCAATCTCCCCATCTTTTTGGATAATAGAACCCAAGTACTTAAAATGACTGTTCATCGGTATTTCTAGTCCATCTAATCTTACAGTATTATAATATCTGATTCTCTGTTTACTGAATTTACACTCCATATATTCAGTTTTGGCCCTACTTAATCTAAAACCTCGAGATTCTAGAGTTTGCCTCCATAACTCCAATTTTAGCCTCGGCAGCTATGGATTACTCTATGGAATGGAGACATCCTTTTGAAGTAAAATTTGTGTTCCTAGACTTTCTGGAGTTGGTTCCCATTGGATAATTTTCACAGCTAGATCCTCAGATAATTCCCATTCTTGATTTTCATCATTTTTCAAGAATCTTCCTTGGCACATGCTTTCTAAGAGAGTCTTAGTTTGGTAATCTAAATTATCATAAAGAATTTGGCATTGCTGCCACTTCTCTATGCCGTGATGAGAATTTTGTGCAAAGAAATCTTTGAAACGTTCAAAGTACCTCCAAAATGGTTCACTTAATTCTTACTTAAACTGCATTATGATCTTCCTAATGAGGGTAGTTTTATGGATAGGAAATTTTTTTTCAAGAAGATCTTGACGAAATCATCCCACGAAGTGACAGAATCAATTGTTAAATTGTAGAGCTATTTCTTTGCTAGATCCTTGAGCGGGAAAGGAATAAAACGTAACCTACATACATTATCTCCTAATTGGGGTATTTTTTATCATAAAACATACTTTCTCAAATTCTCTTATGAAGAAGTACGCATCTTCGGACTCTAGACCATGAAACTTAGGGAGAGTGTTAATGAATTGTGGCTTAACCTCAAAATTGTTGCCAGCAACTTCAGGGAGCCGAATGCAAGATGGAAGTGATATTCTAATGGGATAGAACCTATCCTACAGAGATGATGGTTAGGCCATAACTGGATCTGATTTTGGTAGTGAACCATTTCTGGTTAACCTAGATGTAACTGGGTCTCTCAACCACACTTACATGCGCAATCAATACCATAAACAAGATCACGAATTAGTCACAAAAAAGAAAACAGAAAAATCAACCAAGCCCATTATAAAGTAAACTTAGACCTAAATGACTCCTAACTGGTTGACTGTCTATGGAGGTATGTTGCAACAATCTGACCGCAAGTTAATAGGCCAGATAGGGGTAAAACACAGTGGGAGGTATCCGTACAGAGCAACGGGTCTTAATTACACCAAACCACTGATCTTCAAAGATCTTGCCTCTTAATCCCCAACTTTTGATACTGATTAGACTTGAGTGCAAACTCTAACAACTTCCTCCTTAGACCAATCTCTTAGTGAGTCCTAAATATCCCTAGGGCCAATGTCTATTCATATTATAATTAAGCTTAGGTTGGGAGTGCAGCGGAGATGGTTTGTGGGCGAAAGAAGGGTAATGACTTCCCCACCTTATCTTTTTTTGGGGTTTGCACTTTGTTCATTTTGGTGCAAAGTGTGCAAGTAAATAGATAAGTAACACTCAAAGCAATGTAAATTACTCAAGTATTTTTTCTAAGTTAGATGCAATGCATACGTACCTTACCTCTAGAACTCTTCAGCAGTAATTGAAATGAAACGGAATTAGGCAGATGCCTAGGATGCAAATCTAACCGTTTTTTAGATTATTCAAGCAATGGGTTACTGTTGAGATTTCAACAGTGTGTAATTACAACTATCAAGAAAAACTAGAAGCAACAGAGACTTAAGTTTGTAATTCTGAAGCACTTGCAGAAAACTCAACAAGTGGTTCAACTACTTGGCCACGAAAATGTGGCTCTGGCCGCGTTTGTGCAACTAAAAATTGAAATCATGTGCTCGGCGTTCTTAAGTAGAGGCACAGGAAGGCAAGTTCTATTTTGCACCCCATAATTTCTTGAAAAATATCCCTGCAAACACAAGCAGAGAAGAGATATTGTTAGAAAAATGTATCATTCCCTCCCCAACAATGGCGTCAAAAATTGATTGGGAAAAACTGAGACTTTTGAAATATGTTATCTGAAAGCAGAAGTGTTTCTCTAGCTTTTTGCAATTTAACTGTTATAGCAAGTGGCTAAGCAGGTCTTGATCCACAAGGAGGGATGTGATGAAAGCGTTTCGGTATGGTTCTTAAAGCAATCTCTTCTCTACTTAAGAAACCAAAATAGAAAAGAAAAGAGAAAGAAAAGTGGTTTGTTTTTTGTTTTTGTTTTGAAAGTCTGAGAGAAAAAACAAGAAAAGAAAAACTTAAAAGATTCAAGAAAGGAAATTAGGGTTTTGAAAGCTAGTTTCCAAAAAGAAAGAAAACTTAAAAGAAAAGAGATTTGGTCTGTATCTTAAAAATGAGAAAAACTCAAAGCTCACTAATTATCTATCACCACTAACATACTAACCTTTGAGAGATATTTGCCTCACTTTGAATCATAAGCCAGAATTTCACCTTGGAGTTTGCATGGGCATTAAGCCAGACATATAAGATGGAAAGAAAAACTCCTATTTGATTCAACAGTTAGTCAAAATTGAATATAAAACTATCGATGATTGCAAAATGAAAGAGCAAGGATTTACCGTGTAGCTTTGGGCTAACGGGTCGTGTCCACGAGGAGGAATGCCATAGAAGCTTTTCGGTATTTTGTTTAGAAAGCTAAGAATGGTGCTAGTTTTTTAATTGAGAAGAGAATGGAGAGAAGGGAGATGATTAAAAGAAAAACTTAAAATTTGGAGAAAGCTTTGGAGAAAGTGATTTAAAAAAACTTTGAAAATTGTTTGGTTGTTTTTAATATGAGAAGAAGATCTGGGCTCACTAATTTTCTACTCAACTATGTACTTCTCTCAAGAACATTTGGGTGCATCACTTTTATTAAAAGCAAAAACTTTTAGTTTCTTTTAATGTCCAAGTAAACAAATAAGATGGTTTCATTTAAATCTTAAGCCATATAGTTACAAATCATTAAAAAGAGAATGTTAAACCATCAAGCGCGAAGAAGCAAGTATGGAATAAAAACACTTAAAAAGTATTTGTGCATTGAAAATCTAAGTTTAAAATAAAAACATCCTCATGTGCTTTCAAGAACGAAGTTTAACTAAGATATTTTTCTGATTCAAAAAGTGTTGCTTTCATGAAAATCAATTAAGAGAGAGGTGATAGAAGAGAGTAATTAGTGAGCTCAGAAAACTGATTTAGCTACTCATGGAAGATGAAAAATAATGCATGTAAATAAAGCTAGACATACCGTGAATTGGAGTGGAAGAAGAGAAAGTTAGATCCTTTTATTGCTGTCACTTTAATCTTTAGATTACAAGCACTCAATTCCTTTCTCTCACTGGTATATGATCTGAACTACAAATTACAAAATAAAGTTATAACTTCTATACTATCTAACAAAGAGCCTAAAACCTTAAAGAATAAACAAAAATTCTAATTCTAGTCTTCGATAATTTTTCAGTACAAAACCCTGCCTTTTATAGGCAAAAACCCAGAGGGAAAGGAGTGAGGAGATAAGGGGAGCGTTCGTGAGGAGATAAGGGGAGCAAACACTCCCCTTATCTCCACCAAAGAGCCGCAGATCCGCGGCCAGGATGTGGCCAATTGGCCACATCCAGGTGGGGACTTGGTTGATTTGTGATTTGACGTCCTTTTGTCCTATTGGATTTGCTGTTATGCTGTGATTCTGATCTGATCTCCGGTGATTTTCAAGCTAACCAATTTGGATTCTGATAAAACCAAATTAAGCGGCTTCCAACCTCCTTGATCTGCCATAATCTGCTCTGATCTTCTGATTTCGAATTAATTCTGAATTAAATCAGAATTTGATGGGCTTTTGGGCTCGTTTCTCTTCCCTTTCCTTAAGTAATGGGCCTGCACTTTATAAAGAAAAATAGTACTTATTAATATGATTTATTTAGATAATAAGCATGGTAATGTGCCAATATGTATGCAATATATGTGACCGATCATACCCCCACACTTATCTTTTACTCGCCCTCGAGCAAAACATCAAAACTAATTCTAATCAATTATTAGACCACTTTCGCAGGTTACTCGATTGCACTGAGCATGTGCAACAAGCCGTTAAACCTCTAGGTTACCCCTAGAGGACGAGTTTTGTCTCGTGAGGGTTTTCAGTGGATTGCACCCACAAAATCCATAAAGAAAGAGAAAAAAGTTAGTATTTTCGAAAAGCATTTTGAAAAGAGAAAATATTTGAAGTATATTTGAGAGAGTTTAAGTAATCTATAAGTTATAGGAATATCAAATTTTTCATTCCTAAATTTAGTCTCTATTAAAAAAACATGTCATCAATCAAAGTAAGGAGTCAAATTGTGTTTCTCATCTAGTCTATTACTTTACCCTGAGTCATATGCACCATCGTGTCTGTGAAGTTTGACTAAGGGTTCTTTAGCATTAACTCCTATGCCTTATTTATATTTATTTTTGGTGGTATTTATTACTCAATTCCATTAGGCTTTCTAATCTGCCCATGTAACGAGCCTTTAGTCGGTGACACCCAAACTGGACAGTTTTAGGGCACCAGGTGAGAAAACACCCCTAAGGACTTAAACACTCGAGCAGACAAGGCCACGAAACCAAGGTTTTTATTTATAAAATGTACCCCTTTTAGGCGTGAATACTTACGCTTCATGATGCACAAATACCCAGCTTAATCAGAGGATTTATATATATATATATTTCAAACTTATCTAATTATCTTTTGCATAAATACCAAGGCTTGCTTAGGCCAAAGCACCTAGCTAATCAATAATTAGATTTGTTTATTTTTTTATACATATATAGTTTTTTTTTATAAGGCATAAGAGTCATTGTTTTTGAACCCTAAGTGTGTAAGTGTATAAAGTGTGCATATTTCATCAAGGTATAGATCAAGACTAAATTACTTTCACAAATTTTCTTCCAACCCTAAAAATCAAACATGTCATCTTATTTTGACCAAGTGTAAGAAATCCTAATTATGATTTTCTTATTCCTTAAAATTGACTTAATTTCTTATAAAAAATATATCAAAATATTGTTCTTTACTTTTCAAAAAGTTATATATATATATATTTCTTTGTTTTTTTTCTTTTTCTTTTTTTTAGTTATATTAGTCATGTTAGAACCTTCCCCCACACTTATCTCATGCATTGTCCCCAATGTATGAAAGAAATGTATAGATGCATGAAATGAAATGTAAAAGAGGTGCATATATTATACAAAAATATGTACAACATCAAGTTTCTCCCACACCTAGATGTTTTTTGGTCTCATCCCTCTAGCTCTCTTCTCATCATTCCAATGGGTCCTCTTTATAGGGCATAGTGGGGAGGCCAATTTTTTTGTCATTTTAGCTCTCTTCCTCCCCAGTCTCACCTTCTTTAGGTGTTTCTTCCTGATATTACTACATTCATTATTCAAAAATTGATCTCCACCACACTTCTCAGTTGGAACTTCTTCATTATGAATGCCTAAGAATTCTAACTCAGTTCCATATATCTCTTCAAAGCTTAGGTCAACACTTTCCCCTGGAGATGTGTAATTAACCAAAATATCCCTAGTTGGTTCATCCAAACACATGAGTTCTTCTTCGAAGAGGTTTTCAAAGAGTATGTCAATCGGAGGTTCTTGAATTATATTCTCATGCGATATATTATTGGTTGGCTCATCGAAAGTAAAGATATTCAAATTAAATTTCCCTTTTTTAAAGGGTACTCTAACATTAGGATCTCTGACATATGCCTTTTCATTAAGATAATCGCATTCATTCTTAAATAATTCATTAAGAAACAGCGACTCATTCTCTATTCCTTCACTTTCTTCATCACAATTGTTTTCAACAATGTTTACCTCAAATGTTTGGTCTCTTATCTTACGAGGTTGTTTTTTTAGGTTGAAGACATTGACTTCTCTAGTCATGTCCCCAAAGGTTAATCTCATAGACCCATTCCTACAATTGATAATAGCATTAGCAGTAGCAAGGAATGGGCGCCCTAGGATAACAGAAGTTTGAGCCCTAGGATTGGACACAGGTTGTGTCTCAAGAACTATGAAATCAACTGGGTAGATAAACTCCCCGACCTGGATAAGGACCTCATTAATTTCCCCCTTTAAAACTTTCACAGAACGGTCAGCCAGTTGGATAGTGACTCGAGTTGGACTAAGATAGCCCAACCCGAGTTTTTAATAAACTGAGAATGGAAGCAGGTTGATACTTGCTCCCAAATCAAGAAGTGCATGACTAATCTCGGCTTGTCCTATAGTGCAGGCAATGGTGGGACAACCCGGATCTTTGTACTTGAAAGGGATCGGACCCGATAGTAGCTCACTAATGTTAGTGGTTAAGAAGACTTTCTTGGGTACATTAGTCTTTCTCTTCTTGGTGCACATGTCCTTAAGAAATTTTGCATAGGATGGGACTTATTGGATGGCATCAAAGAGTGGTACATTTATCTTAACTTGATTAAATATCTCAATTATCTTATCCATGTGTGGATTTTGCTTGTTGTTCTTTAGCCTATTAGGAAATGGTACTATAGGCTTGTACACCTGACTGGTTGACTTATATGTTTCAGATTCGTCAGATTTGAAAAGATTGGGACTAGATGAGGTGGATACTGGAGTGTGATTGTGCTGACTGGGATTGGGTGGTGTTGAAACTTGGTTATCAACTTTCTTTCCCGACCTCAATGTATGAACCGCATTACATTGATTCAATGATTGATCCTCAACCAAATGAGCTTGTTGAGAATTCCTAGGATTCATAATTGGTTGACTGGGTAAGGTACCCTTTTGCCTCTCATGTTGTGGATTGGCTAACTGGCTCATTTGAACCTCTAGTCTCTGTATTGTTTGCATGAGGGAATCTTGGTTCTTCATGTACCTTTTCATGTTTCTCTCAAAGTCAGTCATTCTCTTTTCATGTTGGGATTCTGGAATGAAGATTGTGGAGCTTGGTTGAAAAGTTTTGTTGATAATTTGAAGAATTGGGTGGATGGTTGGGAGAGTTATGATGGTGATTAGAAAAGTTGGGTTGATAATTGGAAGAATTACTGGAATGATGAAAGTGGCTAGCATGGTTTGACCGTAGGTGGTCATTGTTGTGTTGGCTCCATGAGAAATTTGAGTGATTTCTCCAGCCAGGATTATACGTTGGTGCGTAAGGATCATGTTTGGCCTTGAAAAGGCCGCATTCATCGGTTCAGGATATTATTGCTGAGCTTGAAACATAGGACACTCCTCAAACACATGATTCATGGCTTGACAGTATGTACAGCCCGGAGTTGAAAATTGGTTTGGGCTGACTTGATTGACTGGACTTGGTTCCTTAGTTTCTAA
This sequence comes from Agave tequilana, assembly GCA_038442645.1. Taxonomy (NCBI): domain Eukaryota; kingdom Viridiplantae; phylum Streptophyta; class Magnoliopsida; order Asparagales; family Asparagaceae; genus Agave; species Agave tequilana. The sequence goes on from JAVJIF010003018.1 coordinate 314,301, forward strand.
AGCTTCCAGTCTTCTCGCTAGGTTAGCTAACTTTGCCTCGTTAGCTATGGATGATTCAATTGAATGGAGACCTCCTTTTGAAGATATGGAGTTTGAATTCTTAGAGCTTTCACTAGTTGGTTCCCATTGGATGGTATTTTCAGCTAGGTTTTCATATAAATCTCATCCTTCATTTTCATCCTTCTGCAAGAATCCCCCTTGGCACATACTTTCTAAGAGGGTTTTGGTAGAATAGTCTAAACCGTCATAAAGAATTTTGCATTGTCACCATTTCTCTATTCCATGATGAGGACATTGGACAAGGAGGTCTTTGAAGCGTTCAAAGTACCTCCAAAACGGTTCACGAGGTTCTTACTTAAACTGCATGATGTTTTTTCTAACGAGAGCGGTCTTATGATTTGGATAGAATTTCTTCAAGAAGACCTTGATGAAACCATCCCAGGATGTGATAGAGCTGGCCGCTAAGCTGTATAGCCATTTCTTGGCTAAGTCCTTATAAGAGCGAAAGGGACAAATCTCAACCTAATGCATCATCTGCAAGGTGTGGGATTTTCATCATTAAGCATACTTCTTCAAATTTTCTTATGAAGAAATAAGCATCTTCGGACTCTAAGCCATGGAACTTAGGGAGTGTGTTGATGAACTGTGGCTTAAGCTCAAAGTTGTGTTCACCAACCGATGGAAGTTGGATGCAGGATGGAGTGAGGTTCTAATGGGATAGAACATATCCTGCAAAGATGTCGGTTGAGACATAACCGAATCTAGTCTTGGTTCGAACTTGGGTGGTGATGTGTTTCTAGTTAACCAAGATGAATTAGGGTGTCTTGACCACACTTGAATACACAAACACAATCACAAACAAGTTCACCAATAGTCAAGAAAGTGAACAACCAAGCCTAGTCTAAGGTAGCCTTGATCTAGACAACTCCTAACTGGTTAATTGTCCACAGGAGGTATAATGCAGACTTTGACCACAAGCTAATCAGCCAAGTCAGGGCAAGATTAGTGGGAGGTATCCACGCAAAAGCGACGGGCCTAATTAAGCCAAACCACCAGCCTTCGGGGTTTCGCCCCTCAATCCCTTTCCTAGACACTGATTTGGCAGGAGTCAAATTCTAACACCTTCCCCCTTAGGATAATCTCCTAATGAGTATGAGATGTCCCTAAGGCCAACGTCTATCAGATTTTAAATTAGGCTTAGGCTGTGCGTGCTTGGAGATGGTTTGTGGGCTAAGGAAGGGTAATGACTTTCCCACCTTACCTTGATTTGGGTTTTGCCCTTAGAGTTAATTGTGCAAAGTGTGCAAGATATAGAAAAGTAGCATTCAAAAGCAAATATCACCCAAGAATGTTTCCTAAATTATATGCTACGCATACGTACCTTGTCTCCAGCTATCTTCAATAGTAATTGTAAAGTAAACGTAATTAGACAAATGCCTAGAATGCAAGTCTAAACGTTTTTTTGAAGCAATTAACAATCACTCAAATTACTGTTGGATTAAAACAGGGATTGTGAATAGCAGATATAGCAAAAATAATAACACAAAAAAAACTTAATTTTTGCAAGCAATATGTCCTGCAAAAAAGAGTTTTTAGTAGTCCAAGAAAATTTTCAACTTTTGCAACGCAATTTCTTGAAATTCTGTTTCCTACTTTCAAGAGTAGGGTCACAGAATAGCAAGTCTTCTCCTGCAAATCTTGAATGCTAAATCTGAATGTTGACGTCCCCGAAACAAGACACCAAACTTGTTAAAAAAACAAATACACCGTTCCCTCCCCAGCAACGGCGCCAAAAATTTGATTGCAAAATGAAAGAGTAAGGATTTACCGTGTAGCTTTGGGCTAACGGGTCGTGTCCACGAGGAGGAATGCGATAGAAGCTTTTCGGTGTTTTGTTTAGAAAGCTAAGAATGGTGCTAGTTTTTTAGTTGAGAAGAGAATGGAGAGAAGGGAGATGATTAAAAGAAAAACTTAAAATTTGGAGAAGGCTTTGGAGAAGGTGATTTAAAAAAAACTTTAAAAATTGTTTGGCTGTTTTTAATATGAGAAGAAGATCTGGGCTCGCTAATTTTCTACTCAACTATGTACCATCACTTTTATCAAAGCAAAAATCTTTAGTTTCTTTTAATGTCCAAGTAAAACAAATAAGATGGTTTCATTTAAATCTTAAGCCATTTCGTTACAAATCATTAAAAGGAGAATGTTAAACCATCAAGCGCGAAGAAACAAGTATGGAATAAAAACACTTTAAAAGTATTTGTGCATTGAAAATCTAAGTTTAAAATAAAAACATCCTCATGTGCTTTCAAGAACGAAGTTTAACTAAGATATTTTTCTGATTCAAAAAGTGTTGCTTTCATGAAAATCAATTAAGAGAGAGGTGATAGAAGAGAGTAACTAGTGAGCCCAGAAAACCGATTTAGCTACTCATGGAAGATGAAAAATAATGCATGTAAACAAAGCTAGACATACCGTGAATTGGAGTGAAAGAAGAGAAAGCTAGATCCTTTTATTGCTGTCACTTCAATCTTCAGATTACAAGTACTCAATTCCTCTCTCTCTCACTGGTATATGATCTGAACTACAAATTACAAAACAAAGTTACAACTTCTATACTATCTAACAAAGAGCCTAAGACCTTAAAAAATAAACAAAAATTCTAATCCTAGTCTTCGCTAATTTTTCAGTACAAAACCCTACCTTTTATAGGCAAAAACCCAGGGGGAAAGGAGTGAGGAGATAAGGGGAGCAAACGCTCCCCTTATCTCCACCAAAGAGCCGCGGATCCGCGGCTCTCTTGCCGCGGATCCGTGGCCAGGATGTGGCCAATTGGCCACATCCAGGTGGGGACTTGGTTGATTTGTGATTTGATGCCCTTTTGTCCGGCTGGATTTGCTGTTATGCTGTGATTCTGATCTGATCTCCGGTGATTTTCAAGCTAACCGATTTGGATTCTGATAAAACCAAATTAACCGGCTTTCAACCTCCCTGATCTGCCATAATCTGCCCTGATCTTCTGATTTTGAATTAATTCTGAATTAAATCTGAATTTGATGGGTTTTTGGGCATGTTTCTCTTCCCTTTCCTTAAGTAATGGGCCTGCATTTTATAAAGAAAAATAGGACTTATTAATATGATTTATTTTGAAATAAGCATGGTAATGTTACAATATGTATGCAATATATGTGACCGATCAATATAGTAAACATAGAATAAGAAAAATTATTGACTTAGTGTTAGATTAGTAAATAACAAGTTAGCACCTATCCTCATGTGCCTTCAAGAACACTCGCATAATCACAAGGTTTCGATTTAAACATACATATGTGTTGGCCCAAAGGCCTATCACCCTAGTTTTGATGATGATCAACTCATGAAGTTATGTTTACTAATGATCTTGTGTTTAATTAGTGACAGATTCATTATCAAGATCTTAGTAGGTGTGGAGCTTCAACAAAGGATTTAAAGACAAGTTGGAAGCTAGCACCGGTTGATTCACGAGCCTATGCATCAAGAACACATCTAGAGATGAGCTCGGTGGATTGCATTTGGACCAAGTCAAGAAGATGAGAAGCCTTCAAGTGAAGACTTCAAGAGGATGAAGACTTGTGTCTAGGTATAAGATTTTGTTTTTGTTTTAGTTAAAATGTAAAGGATAGAATAGATTGGTGGATTGCTCAAGTCATATCACACACACACTCTTGAGATTTAATTGTCTTTTCATAAAAGAATTTTTAGTTAGAAAAGACTCTTTCTTGTTGGTAAAAAGATTTTTCATTGGACAAAATACATGTCTTGATTTTGATGTTACCTATATACATATCTTTCAAAACCAAGTTTAGTGCTTTATGTCAAAAACTAGATATTTCATCTTGATTGTGTGGTGGATCATATCCATACACACTTTGCTTTATAAGTTCAAAATATCTTGTTTTTGTATTTTGTGAAGTTATGGAAAAACAAGTTTTAGAAAAACATATTTTTATAAAAACAGTTTTTATTATGAATGAAACTATTTTTCTGGATTTACTGAGAATTTCTGGGATTTTATTAAGCCAAAAGACCAATCCTTAATCCCTATTTTCTGGTTCTGCCAGTTCTGATTTTTCAGAACTGACAGAGGCCGGTCGACCGGGTCGGTCGACCGGACGTGCACGACGTGCACGCCAGTGTGCACTGGAGAACGGTCGACCGGGCCGGTCGACCGCTTCAGAGAGCTTTGCTCTCGGGAAACATCGGTCGACCGGGCCGGTCGACCGACAGAGAGATTACTCTCTGCTCCAGTGGGTCGGTCGACCGAGCCGGTCGACCGGAGGCTGCAACGGTCGGATTTTTGACCGTTGCCGGTCGACCGGACCGGTCGACCGGAAGCACTGACAGATCCCAACGGTCAGATTTTTCTGGCCTCTATAAAAGGGGGTTTGTCATTGTTTTAAGCCAAGATTTTAGAGACTCTTAGAGCCAGTTTTTCCCATACCTTCAGAAGAGTTTTCTCCACAAAATAGTGAGCTAATATTTCCTATCTAAAGGGATTTAATCAAGAGAGTGTTAATTGTGATTCTTTGAGTTTTCCTCCACCTTTCTAAATCCTTGATTTTCTCACACTACACTTGAGCATCCATTGTTACATCTATCCTATAGGAGAGTTGTAGTGAGAGTTTGTAATTGGTGATCAAGTGTTTAGATCACCAAGAAATCATTTCTTGTTCTTTGAGAAGGCGGACGGTTGTGTTCGCGGTTTGTTTCGGGTCCTAGTGAGGACTTGGTGTTGTTGGGTCCTAGTGAGGACTTGTAGCTTGAGGTGCGGCCTCGACGAGCCGGTGGGCTTGTGGTGTGTAAGGGACTAGAGAGTCCGAGGGCTTGTAGGTGTTGCGGCACCGAGGAGAGATCCGGTGGGATCTTGCATAGTGGAAATCCTTCGTGTGTCGAAGGCGGGGATGTAGAGCAAGTGTGCTCGAACCTCGAAACAAACCCTTTGTGTTTGCGATTGCTCACTCTTGCTCTCTTTCTCTCTTTGTCTCTTTTATATCTTGCATTACTTTCATTGTCTTTACTTTACATGCTTGATATACCCTTGTGCTTAAATTGCTATACTTGCTTGGGATTGTTGTTAACACTAGTATTCAACCAAGAGAGCCAACGCGGCACCTCAACCCATTCAAGGGGAATCTAGAGGAGCTTGTCCAGAGCCTCGTAAGGGGAATTCGGCAACACTCTTGTGTTATACATAAGTGTTTAATTAAAAGAAGTTTAATTTGGTCAACTTAGTTTTAATTCCGCATTATTTGTTCATAAGTGACCATTAGATTAGCCATCACCTATTCACCCCCCCTCTAGGTGATCTTACAATTGGTATCAGAGCCAAGTGCTCTTGATATTGGGTCTAACAACCTAGAGTTAAAGATCCTCCTTTTAGGCTAATCACAATATTATCATACACACACACCTCACCATGGACTTCATGTCACCACCCACCTTTGATATTCTTAACATCCAAATTTGGAAGGTTAAGATGTCTTTGTTCCTCAAAGGACTTGGCCTTAGTGTATATCTTGCCATAACTAATAAAGAATATTGCTTAAATGGTAAGAACATTGAGGCTAATGCAAAAGCCCTACATGCTTTAGTATCTTGCTTAGATAATGATTATTTGTCTAAGATGACTAATCTTGATTCGGCTTTTGTAGTATGGAACACCCTCATCTCCCTTGGCGAGAAAGATCAATACTATGCGGGGAGCGATTCGGACGTTGGAAGCGACATCTCCAACGTGTGCTACATGGTCCAAGGGGATAACCCCCTTGAGGTAAACTCCGAATCCGAGGATGAGGATGTTAATATGTCATATGATGAGCTTAATACATTTTGCCAATTATTGCTTGAAAATATGACATGATTAAAAAGAAAAATAAAAATTTGAAAAAGGAACTTGATTGCATGCATGTAGAACATGACTCTTTTAGAAGTAACATTGCATGTTTAGAAAAAGATAATAAAATTTTGAAAAAGAATTTTGATGCCATGCTTAATGATAAAGATTCTTTAGAAAATAAAATGGCATGCTTAGAAAAGAAAATGAAGATTTGAAAAATGAGAATATTTCCTTAATGTCTAAATTGAATGTTTTATGTGAAGGAAATATGATTTTGAAAAATAAGATTGATTTGGTGGAAAAACAAAAAGAAGTTGTTTTTCAAGAAAATATTACTTTGAAAAGAAAATTTGTTGAAAAAGAAAAGAATTTGTTTCACAAAAGAAAAAGAAAAATGATTCTTTATCTCACCATGCTTTACATGCCACAACTAATGAGATTAAGAATTTGAAAAATAAGATAGATAATTTGAGCTCTAATTTGAGCACATGTGCATTCAATCATTCTAAGTTGGAATCTTTGTTTCAAAAGAAACAAATTCCCCATGCTCATGCACATACACATCATGCTCATGCTTATGTTGCACATCACGATCACAATCACACTCATAAGCATCATGATAGGGTGTACACTTGTACACATTGTGGTCGCAAAGGCCATTTAGCAAAATATTGTTTTGATAAGAAGCATAACTTATATTTTGCTATGTCTAAAGGATTTTGGGTTCCTTATAATAAAGCTAACCCCAAAGGACCCAAGAAAATATGGGTACCAAAACCCCCACCTTTTGCTTGTGATGTAGGTGAGGGCTCTCACAAAACGTGAGAGGGATGGTACCTTGGTAGTGGATGCACTTGGACATGAGGGACATACTTTTGGGTTGCATCGCTATCAAGGAGTTTTGGTGGGTCAACCACCATGCTAGGAGCTTTGAAGTTGGTAACAAATTCTAAACTCCTATCTTATTTATGTACATGCTTTTTATTTTCATAATATCATTCATAGCATGTTCATGTTTTAAGATTTTGTGTGTTTTCATGTGGCATTTACATGCTTAAATGTAGAATGTGTCAAAACTTGCATTTATACATATATGAATAGTGAACTACAATTGACTCATATATATTTGAACTTCATGCTCATTTGTATCCACTATATGCATGTGTATAGGCTAGTTTTGATGATTCGGTCATTTATACTTGTTATGCCTATCTTTGATCTTACTTCATGTATATGTGTGTTTAATTCAAATCTAATAAATATACATGTATACCCTTGAGTCATTTGCCTTCATGCAATATATATTGGACTCTTTTAGATTTGGGATATGTATGCATATTGTTAGAATTGGATAAATCATACATATACCATAAAGATTAGTATTTTAAATAAATAATAAAAAATTGATGATTTTTCATGTTTTTGATTTGTATTAAAGATTAAAACATGTGTAAAACAAAATGTGATTTATGATCTTTTTGAGCTTGAATGACTACTTTCATGAAAATGCTATTTACATAACCTTTGAACACTCATCTTTTATTCAAAAATATATTTATGAGCTTTATGGACTATGAGTGCTTGGATTTTTATGTACTTAGTCTCATTCATGAAAAACATATGATTTGACATATTTGAAGGATCTTTAACTAGTTTTCAAAAACAATTTATACTAGTTATGTATTCTTCAAATAGTTTTTGAGATTGTCACATGATTCAATTTTTCTTAAAATTTAATGCTTCATGATTTGAATATTAGTTTATATGTTAGTTTTTGTCAACACTAGGATTTATACTTGAACATATCATGGGCCTCAAAAAGATCTATTAGTAAGTGTGCTTAAATGCTTATTTGAACCCTTGAAATGTACTTGTATTGCTTAGTTTTGATGATTCATACATATGTAAACTTATGTTCACCTTTTGGATTTGATTTATGATCATGTGCCTTTTATTTCATGTATATGTGTATTTTGCCAAACTTAAAATATACATGTATAACTCTTGAGTCTTTTGCCTTCAATGCAAATCCATTCATATAGACTCACTTGAGTTTAAGAGATATGTATGTATATTTCATGTATTGTCAAAACATACATATATCTTGACATATAGATTTTGTTTTTAATGATTTAATAAAAAATGTGTGAGATGATTTTGATGTTTATGATTTTCTAAGGAATATTGTACCTTATTGCCATTTTCATGATGCCATGTTTCACATAACATTAGTACACTCACTTCTTTTGAAACTATTTGGACTTTATAGATTAGAGTGTTTGAGTGTTTTGTGTTTCATTGCTATTTCATGAAAATCCTTAGATTTATTCCTTGATAGAAGGATTTCGTACTAGTTGTTAAACACTCTCATTTAACTAGTTCGAATTCTTCATGTGTTGTTAATGCTAAGCTTAATTCAAATCTTATTTTTCAAGCTTATGCATTAGATTTTAAAATGGTATCAATATTTTTTATTTGATATCAAAGAGAAAATTCAAAATTTGTTTTGATAAAATAGAATTAATGATTTTTTTTGATGAGAAAAATTCAAAATTTTTGATTTGTATTGCCCCTCCTAGACTTCTTTATTTTTGACATAAAGGGGGAGAAAATTTGTTGATTTGATTTTACTTTGAACCCTTTGTTGATGATTGACAAAAAGGGGAGAAGTATTTGTGTTTTTGTTTTGATATATATGCATGATTTCCTTGCTTAAGGGGGAGAAGTATTTGTCCTTCTTACTTAAGGGGAATTAAGATTTGTATTTATGCATATGTGTTTTGATTTATGCAAATAGGAGTAAAAAGATTTTGATTTATGCTTGTTGCATCTCCATATTTGCATCCATATTCATGTGCTTCATGATCATATTTATTATTTATTTTGTATGCATGAGTTAAGGGGGAGCTTCTTTGAAGCTTTACTTTAATCCATGCATATATAACGTCATGAGTTTTGTCATCATCAAAAAGGGGGAGATTGTTGGCCCAAAGGCCTATCACCCTAGTTTTGATGATGATCAACTCATGAAGTTATGTTTACTAATGATCTTGTGTTTAATTAGTGACAGATTCATTATCAAGATCTTAGTAGGTGTGGAGCTTCAACAAAGGATTTAAAGACAAGTTGGAAGCTAGCACCGGTTGATTCACGAGCCTATGCATCAAGAACACATCTAGAGATGAGCTCGGTGGATTGCATTTGGACCAAGTCAAGAAGATGAGAAGCCTTCAAGTGAAGACTTCAAGAGGATGAAGACTTGTGTCTAGGTATAAGATTTTGTTTTTGTTTTAGTTAAAATGTAAAGGATAGAATAGATTGGTGGATTGCTCAAGTCATATCACACACACACTCTTGAGATTTAATTGTCTTTTCATAAAAGAATTTTTAGTTAGAAAAGACTCTTTCTTGTTGGTAAAAAGATTTTTCATTGGACAAAATACATGTCTTGGTTTTTGATGTTACCTATATACATATCTTTCAAAACCAAGTTTAGTGCTTTATGTCAAAAACTAGATATTTCATCTTGATTGTGTGGTGGATCATATCCATACACACTTTGCTTTATAAGTTCAAAATATCTTGTTTTTGTATTTTGTGAAGTTATGGAAAAACAAGTTTTAGAAAAACATATTTTTATAAAAACAGTTTTTATTATGAATGAAACTATTTTTCTGGATTTACTGTGAATTTCTGGGATTTTATTAAGCCAAAAGACCAATCCTTAATCCCTATTTTCTGGTTCTGCCAGTTCTGATTTTTCAGAACTGACAGAGGCCGGTCGACCGGGTCGGTCGACCGGACGTGCACGACGTGCACGCCAGTGTGCACTGGAGAACGGTCGACCGGGCCGGTCGACCGCTTCAGAGAGCTTTGCTCTCGGGAAACATCGGTCGACCGGGCCGGTCGACCGACAGAGAGATTACTCTCTGCTCCAGTGGGTCGGTCGACCGAGCCGGTCGACCGGAGGCTGCAACGGTCGGATTTTTGACCGTTGCCGGTCGACCGGACCGGTCGACCGGAAGCACTGACAGATCCCAACGGTCAGATTTTTCTGGCCTCTATAAAAGGGGGTTTTGTCATTGTTTTAAGCCAAGATTTTAGAGACTCTTAGAGCCAGTTTTTCCCATACCTTCAGAAGAGTTTTCTCCACAAAATAGTGAGCTAATATTTCCTATCTAAAGGGATTTAATCAAGAGAGTGTTAATTGTGATTCTTTGAGTTTTCCTCCACCTTTCTAAATCCTTGATTTTCTCACACTACACTTGAGCATCAATTGTTACATCTATCCTATAGGAGAGTTGTAGTGAGAGTTTGTAATTGGTGATCAAGTGTTTAGATCACCAAGAAATCATTTCTTGTTCTTTGAGAAGGCGGACGGTTGTGTTCGCGGTTTGTTTCGGGTCCTAGTGAGGACTTGGTGTTGTTGGGTCCTAGTGAGGACTTGTAGCTTGAGGTGCGGCCTCGACGAGCCGGTGGGCTTGTGGTGTGTAAGGGACTAGAGAGTCCGAGGGCTTGTAGGTGTTGCGGCACCGAGGAGAGATCCGGTGGGATCTTGCATAGTGGAAATCCTTCGTGTGTCGAAGGCGGGGATGTAGAGCAAGTGTGCTCGAACCTCGAAACAAACCCTTTGTGTTTGCGATTGCTCACTCTTGCTCTCTTTCTCTCTTTGTCTCTTTTATATCTTGCATTACTTTCATTGTCTTTACTTTACATGCTTGATATACCCTTGTGCTTAAATTGCTATACTTGCTTGGGATTGTTGTTAACACTAGTATTCAACTAAGAGAGCCAACGCGGCACCTCAACCCATTCAAGGGGAATCTAGAGGAGCTTGTCCAGAGCCTCGTAAGGGGAATTCGGCAACACTCTTGTGTTATACATAAGTGTTTAATTAAAAGAAGTTTAATTTGGTCAACTTAGTTTTAATTCCGCATTATTTGTTCATAAGTGACCATTAGATTAGCCATCACCTATTCACCCCCCCTCTAGGTGATCTTACAATATGATTCAATCGGGTTATCAATCAAAGAGTTAGAAGTTAGTTGTGTTTAGAGATTAGCAAGCCATGAAGGAAAGTTAGTTATTCATAATTACAGCAAAGCAAATAAAGAAGAAGTAAAAGAGAGCATAATTAAAAGTAAAGTAGTCAACACAAAAGAGAATAAGGAGAAGAATTAAAATCTAGTATTGAGCTGTCACTTTCAATTACAATCGCTCTTTCTTTCTCACAGAATCACTCCTGATCTAACTTAGAAAATTAAAACAGAAAATTTAGAAGAAAAAGAACTAAAGAAAACCCTAATTTTTGATCTTTAGATATATACTTCGCTGTCTCTACCTCCAATAGGATATTTATAAGAAAATGCCTAGAGACCTAAAGAATCGAAGCCACACACCTAGACGCTGATCCAACAACCACTATATTGCTGGGTTACCGTGGCAATTGCGGTGGAAATGCGACAAATGAGTCACCTATAACTCATCATTTTTTGCTGCAATTTCTCCTCATTCAGTTATCTTAAAGTATATTCTCAGAATTTTGATTTGAACTGTGGATATTCTGAGAATATTTGTTTCTTCTTTGGTCTAGAAAATAATTGCATTAAACTCTGAATTTATTTGGGCATTTTGGGATTTTCTTCTCCTCTAACATTAAATAATTAATCCACACATTAATAAACAAAGAGGAGGTCAAATAGTTGAGTTTTATTTAAAATAAATGTGAAAATATGGTGTATAATATGCAAAATTAATGAATAATCAGTCTTCTTCCTCCAGACCCGCGTCTTGTTTAAAGATTTTTTAGCTTTTTTCACAGCTTTTCAAAGTTTTAAGCTTTTCTTTAAGGATTTCAATCTTCACCGAAGATTCAATCCATTTTGATGTCTCCAATGAACAAATAGAGTGCCTCTATCGTTGCCGGTGATGCTCCGACTCAAGCAACGCCTATTCAAGGTGAGGTAGTTGAATAGGAGAGGTGTAATTTTAACCGTAATTCTCATTTTTATTGAGCAAATTGAGAGGATGACTGTCAGAGGTATAAGCTTTAACATTATAGGGATTAATTTTACGTGCCAGAAGTAACGATTAACTTAGCAACCAAAGGTATGATTTTAACTAAATTTGACACTTCCCTTGAGCAAGTGGGTAAAATAACAGAGGTATGATTTTAACCACGTTCCTCAGTTTCATTAAGAAACTAGAGAAAGTTACAATCAGAGATGTGAGCTTTAACATAGCAGTGATTTATTTTGCTTTCTGAGCATGGTATAGGAGTAATAGAGTATAGGAGCACTAGAGTATAGGAGCATATGTGTCAATTATTACATTTCTGCAATGTGATAATCATAAATCAAGTGTTAACATAGCAGATATCATATAATAACATACAGGTGTTAGGTGATAACATAACTGGTGTCAAGTGATCAACATGGTAAGTGATAGTATAACGAAGATTAACTATTGAATAACACAGTACGGGAAAACGGTATCGATACAGGTAATCGATACAAATACCGAAAAACAATACAGTTTTTTAGAAAATAGTATAAGAAAAGATTTCAAACTCTTCACAAGCAGAATTAAAATAATTGATTAAACTATCAAGCATGCAAATGGTTAAGCAAATAATTGAAACAAAGACAGAGTTCAAGGAAGTATTTATCTGATTTGTAATGGTCTCTGAATTCTTACAATTTTACCATAGTAGCAATGACTATATGGGTTGATCTCAGGGAGAGATGCGATGGAAGCGTTTCGGCATAGTATTGTTTTAAAGATTTAAAAGAAATAATTTTGTTTGGAAAAAGATTGGTTTTGCTTTACTTGTGAGAAAGGTTCACAACCCGCTAATAATCTACCACCACTAACATACTAATATCAAGTAGATAATACCTTCATGTTAAACCCTAAACATAATAATCTAAACCCAATATTCAAGTAAGATACATAAGATGAAAACTAAACCCTGCTGAAAATAACACTAACCAAAGTTCAACATTAAAATATCAAGATGTAAGTCAAGCATATGATAGGAAAATACTTGAAAAGTATTAACAAATAATCGATCTATTTCCCATCCTCATCTGCCTTCAAGAACACTTGCTTTTTCTTGGCTTAGAGTAGGCATGCATATGATTCAATCAGGATATCTACTTAACACTAGATGTTAATGGTGGTGATATTAGCAGGCAATGAAGTTGTATTTAGTTATGCATGATGAAATTTAAACAAAGCATATTAATTGAAAAGTGCATAAACTAACAAGCAAGTAAATAAATAAAGCACAAGATAAATGAGAGAAAATAAAACCTTGTTTATTGAATTGTCACGATCCAAGTACAGTAGCTCTTCTTCTTCACAAAATTGCTAAAATTCTAGAATTACAAAGCTAAATTCAGAAAATAGAGAAAACTAAAGAAAGACTAAGTTGTGATCTTTGAGATACCTTTTCTCCTCTGCTCTGCATAAGTATTTATAAGAGAAGTAGAGGATAGACTCCCAGCTGAAGATGTACACCCAACCGTCAAAGCAGAGTCCAGAAGAATGTCATGTTTTCGTGGCAATAAAGGGGAGGCTGCGACAATCCTGTGGTGGATGATGTTGCGCTTTGGGCTCTGCCTTCATCTCGTTCATCCATCAGAAGATATATCCTCAGAACATGCATTTGAATTTTAATATTCTGATAATACCTTTTTATCCTTAACTTGGAGAACAAGTAATCAATAATTCTGAATTTATCTTAATTCTCCTCCTTATATCTAATTAGGATTGACTTTATCCCATCCCTTCTTCCAGAAACATTACTTCAGATTTTGGATTTGAATTATGGAGATGATGATATATCATTTTCTTTCACTTGATCTCAAATTGATTTAAATTGAAATCTGAATTTAGATAGGATTTGTAGATAAAATTAGAAGCTTCTTTCATCCTTATCTTTCTATTTAAATAACTACACACCATAAGCAAAAAAGGGTTAAATAACAAAATTAAATAAAAGATAATCAGGTATAAATGTGCAAATATGACAATAAATATGCAAATATGAAATATAATCACACCCTACACCTATCTTTTGCTCGCCTTCGAGAAAAACAAACAAAAGAAAACTAAACTAATTCTAACCTAATTTACTTTTGTAGGGATCATGGTTGCACTTTGCACGTGCAACAAGCCGTTAAACCTCTAGGTTACCCCTAGAGGGCAAGTTTTGTCTCATGAGAGTTTTCAGTGAATTATACCCATAAATCCCTAAAAGAAAGTATTAGTATTTTTGAAAATTTCTTTTTAAGATAGAGAAAATATATTTGACAAATTTATGCACAAAACTTAAGTAATCTATAAGTCTTAGGATCACCAAACTATTTATTCTTATACTTAGTCTCTATGCAAGTATTTATTATTAGTCTAGGCTAGGATTCAAATATATTTCTCATCTAGTGTTTTATTTTACCCTAAGTTGTATGCACCTTTGTGACCGTGAATGTTTGACTTAGAATTCAACTCCACCTCTTATGCCTTATATATAATTTTTTTCTTTTTTTAGATATCATGATATAATATTCTTTAGTTCTATTAGGCTTTCTAATTCGCTTATGTAATTATAAGGTTGGTAACTCCTAAACCGAATGGTTTTAGGTCACCGGATGAAAAAACACCCCTCAGACTTAAGGACTTGAGCAAATAAAACCACAAAACTAAAGATTTTATTTATGATATAAATCACTTTTAGGTGTGAATACTTATGCTTTATGTGGCACAATTACCCAGCTTAATTAGATGATTTTTGATATATATAATATATATTTTTCTTTTTTTAGAAGACACAAGAGTTTTTGTTTTTGAATTCTAAGTTTGTAAGTGTATAAAGTATGTATATTTCGTCAAGATAAATATCAAGACTGAATTACTTTTTCAATTGTTCCTTCTAAGCTGAGAAATCAAATAAATAATCTTATTTTGACTAAGTATTAAGAAATCCTAATTATGATTCTCCTAATCCTTAAGATTAACTTAATTACTTACAAAAATAAGTCAAAATATTGTTTTTCACTTCAAAATGTTTTTTTATTATGTTAAGAAAAATTTATGTTAAACGTTAGTAAACTTTTTTATGTTAAATGTTAGTGTTCCTCCCCCACACCTATCTTATGCATTGTCCTCAATGTATAAATGTATGTATATATGCATGAAATGAAATGCAAAAGAGATAGTCTTACTAATACATTGGGTCAAAGAGACCACGGTTGTATCTGCTTCTGGCACTGATTCCAAGATGATTTAAATATTGACTATTAGCCTTGAATTAATTACCATTTTTAGTGTCTCATATCTCTACTACTCTATGTGGAAACACAGTCCTAACAACGAATGACTTTGTCCATCATGATTTCAACTTTCCTGAAAAAAGATGAAGCCTAGAATTGTAGAGTAAGACTTTTTGTTCAGGGATAAAAGTTTTTCTCATGCAAATTTATCATGTAAAACCTTAACCCTATTCTTCATAATCTTCGCATTTTCATAAGCCTCGTTTCTCAACTCACCAAGTTTGAAAATTTGCAATTTTTGAAGCGCACCAACCTTGTCTAGATCAAAATTCAATTGCTTGATAGCCCATATGGGCCAATGTTCAAACTTAACTGGTAGGTGGCAGGCCTTACCAAAAAATAACCAATAAGGAGACATAACTAAAATCATTTTAAAAGCAGTCAGATAGGCCCATAATGAATCTACGAGCTTGGTTTTTTGTTTTGACTCACATTTTTCTCCAAAATAAATTTTATTTGTCGATTAGAAATATCTACCTGCCCACTTGTTTGAGGATGGTAGGGTGTGGACAATTTGTGTGTGATGACATTGTACGGGTCAAAAAATTAAAAATATGTATTGTAAAATTTCTTTAAATCAATGAAAGATTACAATAATTTCAAAATTCTAATTACAAGAGAGAGGAGATATTCAAGCTCAAATCTCCTCTTTGTTTAATGCCGGATTCTTTGTGTAGCGGTGGAAAGTGAATCTTATTTTTTGTTGACCAGGTAAACGTCAAGTTTCTTTGGAACTTTTCTCCTTGGATCACTTATGGAGTAACAAAGCTCCTATCAAATGAAATCTCAAAGAGATTTAGGCAGAACTTGAACACAACAAGTTTGTTTAGAAGAGTTAAACTCTTTGTAATCCTCTCCTTGGATTCTCTTTCTATTTTTATCAAAATATGCCAATACTCTCCACTCCTTTTCAATAGCAATTTTAGCTATTTATAGGGGGGTTGTAGGGGTAAAATTATCCCCTAAGATCCTTCCATAATGGGGGTTAACTCTCCTCATTACGTGGGCAGTAATTGACCCACTAATGGGGAAAGTTGCAACTGAGATGCAGGGCAAGTCTGCAGTTGAAACGCGGGATTGAGCTCTATGTTTTGTCATTGAGATGATGCTGGACGCGGGCTTTGAGCCTCGTGTTCTACCATTGAGATGATGCTGGACGCGGACTTTGGGCCTCGCGTTTTTTTTGCGTTGAAGTGGTAAGAGACGCGGGTCTCGAGCCTTGCATTTTGGCACTGAAACGGGCCTCAAGCCTCATATTTTGGCACTGGAGTGGTACTGAGACGTGGGCCTCGAGCCTTACGTTTGGCATTGGAGTGGTGCTGAGATGCGGGCCTCGAGCCTCACATTTTTGTTAGCTTTGCATCTGAAGTATGAACTCTGCATTTGATGACTTATCTCCAGTGATTTTTAGATAGTTTGCAGAGCCCCTCCCAAAGTTTTCGAAACTTCGCGGTTGACTGGGATGAGTTTCAGAACACTTTGGACTTTCTGTTGGCAATGGGCTCTTAAGACTGGACTGGCAATCTTTTGAAATACCCTGAGCTTTATCTTGTCTGAAATCCAATCTTCGTGATTACTATTAAAATCTTTAAAGCCACTAGAGATGATCGTCGTGAGTATCTAGATGCGCAGTCTAGACCTCACGGTGCTCTGAGCTGGTTATCTGAGTACTGTCGAACCGGGGAAAATAGTATACTGTGTTTGCCAGTGTATCGTTATACTAATTGCAGAAGTAGAGATTAAATACAGCTCATGTAGACGCAAAAGTCATGTTGCCTTGGAGACGCGGACCACACCTAAAGTGGAGACATGACTCTCATTCATTGAAAAGACGTGAATGTTGAAGTGGAGACGCGACTCTCACTTTGTTGAAGAGATGCGAACTTTGAAATGGAGACACGACCCTCACTTTGTTGAAGAGATGTGAACTTGAGAATACTGAAGAGAAGGGACTCTCACTTTGTTGAAGAGATGTGAACTTTAAAGCGGAGACGTGACTCTCACTTTGTTGAAGAGATGTGAACTTGAGAATACTGAAAAGACGTAACCCTCACTTTGTTGAAGAGACGCGAACTTTGCAGTGGAGATGCGGCTCTCACTTTTTTGAAGAGACATGGGCTTGAGAATACTGAAGAGACACGGTTCTGTTAAACACGAGACTCGCGTCCTGGGTGTGCTGCCATGTGTCTAGCACTGATCCGTCTCGAGATACAGGCTGCGTATCTTGATCAATCAGTGCGCTTATAAAAGATAGTAGTCTTTTCAAGAGTCATTATCAGACTCTTTCTTCCTCGCTGAACTCCGCGTCGAGAGTTTAAGAACTTAAGTTCTTCTATAGAAAAGCTCGAGCTTTTTCTTCCTTTTCTCCATCTTCTCTAGAAAATTCACCATTAACAATGGCCCCCCAAGACCAAGCCGGTAGCTTCTTCCTCGAGCGTCGTTGCTCAAAAAATCCAAATGGGAGGTTCCTCATCGCCGAAGGCCCCCATTTAGGTAATAAGAACTGACTTCACCATAAAGAACTTGAACAGTTATCTTAACTCTTAAGCTTCATTTGAAGTTAAACCACCAATGCGAGGCTCATGCCCGCGTTTGATTCACAGACGTGACACTCGTGCTGATCGGCAGGACGCGGGTCTGACGATCTTCGCGTCTTCGCTTTGTTAGCCTGAGTCTGCGTCAGTCTGTTGAATGTGGAGTTGATGAGCTTTGTGTTAAAGCTTCTCTGAATGCGGGTCTTACTGAGTCTCACGTTTGATTCTAACACTTAGAAAATTTTCTTAGTTGTGGAGGTTAGACGCGGACTTCATGTGAACCTCGCGTCTTTGAGGTTTGACGCGGGTCTCACTGAGTCTCGCGTTTGATTTCAGCACTTAAAAAAATTTCTAAGTTGTGGAATTCAGATGCGGACTTCATGTGAACCTCGAATCTATGAGGATTGACGCGGTCTCACTGAGCCATACATCTCAATCATTAGATGCGGGTCTGATGTGAACCTTGCATCTAAACTTCAACGCTTGACAATTTCGAGTCTGACTCACGTGTCATACTAAAAAAACCTGACTTCTTTTTCGGTGATGCCATTGCTGAGGATAATAGGATTTTTTATGACAGAGACTACAAATGGCTCCGCCAAATCGGGGACATGAAGTTTTTTCTTCTAACATGGAAAGGATGTACCCTTTGGCGTATCTACAACACATGTAGGTACGCCATACAATGGAGTGGAATCTCTCCAAGTCTCTTTCCGATGTCTCCCCAGCAAACTGGGCGTGAACAAGGCCTACCCAGTCGGCCACGAGAGAGAGAGATGTTCTTGGGTTGCAACCTAGATTGGTCAGGGCTGAGTACCCGACGAGGGAGACTTCTCAGTTAGCCGCCCAACTTAATCAACCAGGTTTTGAAAGCGATGGGTGACTTTCCACCAATTTTCGTCCACTCGGGTGGGTTTATTCCTTGGATAAGTCATGGTGGAGCTAAATGGTGGGCTTTGTTCTCATAGAGCTCGAAGATTTGTTGAGACAGGTGGGATTGTATAGGGTTGTTAGGGTTGTTCAATATAGCATCCCGCAGAGCTCCCACATGTGAATTAAACCAACTGATGAGTAGATCAAATCAAGTCACAGTATAAGGTAACATCAACTGGTCCTGAATCAATAATGGTAAATAACTATACATGAAGATGCTAATAAATACTCAAATCAACAAAATAATACGGTAAATGTTCACTGGCTCTCCTGTTACGGGCTCAGATCACACGAACGAGTCTGCAATGCTACAACACGCATCCAAAAACATGAACTCACACGAATACAATTTTACAGATGTACTGGTATACACCCCATGCACATATACACTTCACATATATACACGCATACTCTTATACACATAATATACATACACTTACATACATACATATATATACATTTATACATACCCATACATTTCCATGATACACACGCTATGCACACACATACATGAATTAAAACACGCACACACAATTACTCACCTATACCCATCCATACACAAATAATTATCAGTCATACACACACACACACACACATGTAATTAAACTCACGCACGCACATGCCCTACACCACTCACGCAACCAGAAGGCACCTGCAATGAGAGGGGGGAGAGAGAGACTCCCCATGCATCAAATATTCATACACGCGTAATTTACATGTACACCAATAATTTAAAGAGGGAGAAGGGAGAGGGACTTACGGCAAAATATCGCCGGAGCTTCGGCGGATCCCACAGAGGAGATTGGTAACGAGATCGGGTTCTGGCAAAGGTCGCGGAAGAAATCGAGGGCTCGTCAGAGAGTAATGATGATACAGTGAGGCTCTCGTGGTGGCTCGCCGCTCTAGCGGAAAGTGGAAGAGGCATGGGCTGCAGCCATGATCTGGTGGGATATCACAGTATGGAGTAGGAGATGGCTCGACCTGGCTTTTTGGTTGCTCGCGTCAAAGGAGGATGTGCCGTGAAGGGGTTTGATGAAGCTGGCTTGTGGTGCTGTTGCGCAGAGGAGGGTGTGATGGCACAAGGGGTGGGCGCTGTCGTGGAGGGCAGGCGAGAGTGGGAGGAACAGAGCTCAACCTTGGGGTTGGTGTACGGATGCTGGGCTGTGGAGGGGACGGCCAGGTTGAATAGCAGCAAGATAGGGGGCTGCTGAGGCCAAGTTGGTGGGGGAGGTCTGCCAGGTGTGAAGGAGGAGAAAGAAAAAGCTCAGTGTGTAGATGGTTATGGTAGCTCATCTTCATCGCGGAGGAGACCGGGGAGTGATAGGCTGGCGAAGTGCTCGGGTGGGTAAGTTACAAAGTGCCGCCAGTCATGGGCTTAGGCTGCTGTGTGTGCGGAGCTCTGACATCTTGGCCATTATATATTGCCGGGATTATGCCGGAGGAGAGGAAGCCGACCAAGGGAGGGAAGAAGCTCAGGGTGCTGCTGAGGAATAGAGTGTCTCGACCTGAACTCTGGTGTATGCTAAGAGAGGTTTTGATGGATCTCGCGCACGGAGCTCGGCGAGGGGGCTGGTGCCGTGCAGCCTTGGATAAAACGCACATATAGAAAGATTAAGAGGAAGAAGAAAAAGAAGAAAGCACTGCAAGTTATCAGGACACGTTCGGAGGGAGGTAGTAGTAGTGGAAAGAAAGAGACACATATAAGGGGGAGTTGTAGGTTTAGGATTTTTTTTCATTTTTCTTTATTATTTAAATATAATAAAAAATTTGTGGTAAGTTGATTTAGTTGTAAGGGAACTAGTAACTATATAACTTGAATTGGATAGGAATATCAACTAGATGGAATCTTAAATTCTTTAAGTAGAATTAAAGAAAAATTCTTAAATTTATTGCCATTTAGACTTTGTTAACATGAACAAGCATCTTACCTACACTTACACATTAGTTTAAGCTTGAGATGATGAGGATTACTGAATACTTAAAATATAAAAAAAGAAATAACTTATTATTGATTAGCTAGATACTTTGGCCTTAAGAAGCCTTGGTATTTACGTGAAACATAATTAGGTAAGTTGAAAAAAAAGGGTTATATGTATTAACAAGTCTAAATGATCAATTAGTTAGGTATCTTGGCCTCAAGAAGCCTTGATATTTACATGAAAGAGAATTGGATGAGTTATATGTATCTAAAAAAAAAGAAGTACTTAAGGACAACGAAGTGATAATACTTTGAAACTTCTATGTTGTACAAAAAAAAAATAAGTATGAAAAGTTTGAATCAAAATTCCAAGTTAAGAGCTATCACATGTTCACAAAGATGCATAGGATTGGAAACTTAGAAAAGTTGGTAATAGATCTAAGATTTGGAAATTTCTATGATTAGATGATATGATTGTTGATAGGAGATTGAACTTGAAGATGATTGTTTACGGCGACTATGGAACTTATATATTAATGAAGCTTACCACTTCTTTAAAAAAATCTATCTTTTGTTTTTGTTTTTTTTATTTTTAGTTATCCTTATTTTTTTTTATCATTTTTATCTTAATCCCTTGTTATCCATTTCTCTTTCATGAATTTGTGGGTGTAATTCACTGAAAACCCTCACGAGATAACACTTGTCCACTAAGGGTAACCTAGAAGGTTAACGGCTTGTTGCACATGCTAAGTGTAACCGTGATTCTTATAAAAGTGAGTTAGGATTTTCTTTTTGTGTTTAGGGTTTTTAGTTTTTCCTGTTAGGATTTTGCTTAAGGACTAGCAAAAGTTAGATATGGGGGTGTGATGTATGAGTCTTTTATATATATTTTGCATCACTTTTATGCTTATTATTTGTCACATTTAATTTTGTTTGGTATTTCTTAAGTATATTTTGCAGATATCAGGTCAAGAGCATATTTTGGAAAAAGAGAGAAATTTTGTGAATTATCGCTTTAACAAGTAAAGAGGATGATGTAGAACCAGAGATCCAAGAACAAACTGGAATATCTCAGTAGAATATATGTAGAAAACCAGAGTTTTCACACAAAATCTGGGAGCTAAAAGGATCAAAAGTTTGGCTGAGCAGCTGTTAATTCGGCTATGTAGCCATGGACCAGTCAATAGAGAACGCCGGCTCATCAGTCAAACTCAGGTCAAAAGCGGGGTATAATATAGCTAGAAACTCGGCTATGTAGTCGACTTTTCGGCTATGTAACCGAGATATGGCGGCTATAGCTGATGTCACTTTTGTGTAAATTTGTATTTTAATTTATAAATGACTCTGTGAAGTCCGTGGAGGGTTAGGAAAGGTCTCTATAACCTATAAAAGCACGACAACCTCTTGTGTATTATTAGGCAATTTTTCTCTCTTAATTTTGAGTTTCAAATTATTAAAAAAATCTGTAGCTACCATTGAATCCTGAATTTTTGGAGAAGAAGAAACATCAAGGAGTCAAGGCTAAAAGATTTCTATTGGTGCTTTCTTCCCTCTCTCTTTATTTAATTTTTGTACAATATTTTCTTTTAATTCCATGCTTTACAATTTTCTAGCTATGAACTAAATTCTTTTAGTAAGGCATTAATGGAAGTAGTGTTGGCCAGAAGGCCCAACACTCTAGTTTTGATGATGATCAACTCATGTAGTTATAGTACTAATGATCTTGTGTTTATTTAGTCTCAGATTTATGATCAAGATCTTAGTTGGTGTTTAGCTTCAACAAAAGATTTAAAGTCAAGTTTTGGAGCTAGCACGGTTTGATTCAAGTGCCTATGCATCAAGACCACATCATGTACTCAAGAGGAGTCTAGCTCGTTGGGTCAAGTTTGGACCAAGTCAAGAAGAGGGAAGACTTCAAGTGAAGACCTTCATGATCAAGACTTGTGTCTAGGTTTGTTTTTATAAGATTTTGTTTTTAGATAAAATGTAAAGGATAGAATAGTTGGTGGATTGCTCAAGTATACTATACACAACACACTCTCTTGTTTTAGATGAGTTTTCATAAAAGAATTTTCATTTTGGAAAAGACTTTTCATTTTGACAAAATACCGATTTGGTTTTTGGAGGTTATTATATACATGTTTTTTAACCAAAACCATGTTTAATGCTTATTGTCAAAAACATAGATATTTCATCTTTTATATGTAGTGGATCATATCCATACACACATGCTTTAAAAGTTTTTAAAATATCTTGTTTTGTATTTGGAGAAGTTTTAGAAAAACCAATTTGGAAAAATTTTTTTGTTTTGAGCCAAATTTTCTAAGTTACAAAAATAGTTCAAAATGTTTGTAACGTGTCTTGATTTTACTCAAATATGTTTGTATATCAAAGTATAATATTGAACTATTTTTGTAGATTTTTTGTGATTTTATGGGATTTTACTTAAGTTAAAAAGTCAAACTTTTAATCCCTAAAGAGTCTGTTCTGGCTTCTGCCGGTCGACCGGATCGGTCGACCGAGCTGAAGTCAGTCGACCGAGTCGGTCAACCGACGTGCACAGAACGTGCACGCCAGGTCTGCTGGAGGGCCGGTCGACCGCAGAGAGCTTCTGCTCTCTGGAAAGCCCCTGTCGACCGGGCCGGTCGACCGGCAGAGAGCTCTGCTCTCTGTTTCAGGCAGCGGTCGACCGAGGCTCCAACGGTCAGAAATCTGACCGTTGGCGGTCGATCGGGGCCGGTCGACAGTCAGTCGCCAGGGCTGAAAAATTGCCCAACGGCTAGTTTTCTAGCCCTATAAAAGGAGGGCTTTTGGGGGCTGTTTGAGTTAAGATTTTTGGAGAGTTTTTAAGCCAGTTTTTCCCACTCTTTTAAGAGGTTTTCTCCACTTGTTTTAGAGCCTAATACTTCCATTCAAAAGGAGAGTTTATCAAGAGTTTTTCAAAAGTGATTTTCTTGAGTTTTCCTCCACCATTTCAATCCTAGTTTTCTCACACAACACTTGAGCTATCCATTGCTATATCTACCTATAGGGATCTTTGTTGTGAGAGGATTTTAGGTGATCAAAGTGTTGTGATCACCAAAGTTCTACTTTGTACTTTGAGGAGGCGGACTTACAGGTTTGCGGTGTTTCGAGTTCGTGTGTGAACTCGTTGTTTGAGGTGCGGCCTCGGCGAGCTAGTGGGCTTGCGGTGTGTTCTTGCGGGAACAAGAGAGGGATTAGAGAGTCCAAAGAGCTTATAGGTGTTACGGCACCAAGTGATTCGGTGGGGATCGATTTTAGTGAAAATCCTTCATAGTGTTGAAGGCGGGGACGTAGAGCAAGTGTACTCGAACCTCGAAATAAATCTCCCGTGTTTGCGATTGCTCTCTCTATCTCTTACTTGTCTTTATATCTTGCATGCTAATATTGTCTTTATCTTTATATGCTTGATAGATTGTGTGCTTAATTGTTATATGCTTGGGGATTATTTTGCTAACACTGTATTCAACCAAGAGAGCCAACGCGGCACCTCAACTCTTATTTAGAGGAATCTTGAGGAGTTAGTCCAGAGCCCTTCACGGGGAATCCGGCTACACTCTTGTATTATACGTGGTGTTTAGTTTAAGATGTTTTAGTTTGCATCATATAAGTTTTTAATTCTGCATTAATTAACCATTAGATTAGCTAGTCACCTATTCACCCCCCCTCTAGGTGATTTCAATGGTATCAGAGCCACGTGCTCTTGATTTGGGTCTTACAACCTAGAGTTAGAGATCCTCATTTATAGCTAATCACAATATTTTTACACACACCATGGATTTCATGTCACCTCCCACCTTTGACATTCTTAAACATCCAAACTTGGAAGGTTAAGATGTCTTTGTACCTCAAAGCCTTAGGGATTCATGTTTATTTTGCCACTATTAAAGATTCTTATTGTTTTAAATGACAAAAATATTAAGGCTAATGCAAAAGCCCTATATGCTTTAAGATCTACCCTAAATGATGATTATTTATTTAGTGTTGCTAATCTTGATTGGGCTTTTGTAGTATGGAACTCTTTGATCTTCCTTGGCGAACAAGAACAATACTATACGGGGAGCGACTCGGATGTTGGAAGTGAAGCTTCCAATGTATGCTACATGGTCCAAGGGGATAACCCCTTGAGGTAACTACCGAATCCGAGGTAGATGAAGATGTTGATATGTCCTACAATGAACTTGCATCATTTTGTCAACAATTACTTGAAAAATATGACATGATTAAAAAGGATAACAAGAATTTGAAAAAGAAATTTGATTGCATTTTAAAAGAAAATGATTCTTTTAAAAATAAAGTTGCATGCATTGAAAAAGAAAATGAAATTTAAAAAAATGAAAATGTTTCCTTGCTTTCTAAATTGAATGATCTTTGTGAAGGAAACACTACTTTGAAAATAAAATTGCTTGGTGAAAAAACAAAAGGAAGTTGCTTTGCAAGAAAACACTTCTTTGAAAAGAAAAATGGTTGAAAAAGAAAAAGTTAATGTTCTAAAAAGAAAAAGTAATGTTTCTAAAAAGAAAAAGAAAAATGATTCTCATTCTCACCATGCTTTACATGCTATCATTGATAAAAATGAAGTTAAATTTTTGAAAAATAGAATTGATTGTTTAAGCTCAACTTTGAGCAATTGTGCATTTGACCATAAAAGATTGGAATCTTTGTTTCAAAAGAGAACAAGTTTCCCATGTTCATGCACAACACCCACATCATGCATATGCACACTTTGCACGTCATGATCACACTCATACACATATGCATCTCAGAGTGTACAAGTGTACACATTGTGGCCGCAAAGGCCATTTAGCAAATTTTTTTTATGATAAGATAAATGCTTTAAATTTTGCTAATAAGAATGTTTGGGTTCCTTACAATGCTAACTCCCGAGGACCCAAAAGAAAATGGGTACCAAAATCCCTACCTTGTACTTTTGATGTAGGTGCGGGCTCTCACAAAATGTGAGAGGGATGGTGCCTTGATGGTGGATGCACATGGACTTGATGGATACACATTTGATGCACCGCTATCAAGGAAGTTTGGTGGGACAACCACCATGTTTTGCAGATTTGAAGTATAGTTCATGTGTTGGTAACTATCTCTAAAACTCCTAGTTTATTTACATGCCTTTTTCATATATGATATTTTTTAGCATGTTCGTGTTTTATTTGTTTTGTGCTTCATGAGGTATATAACTTGTTTAAGTGTAGTTTTTATCAAAACTTGTGTATATACTTGTACAAGTAGTGAGCAACATTTGATTCATATACATTTGCACTTCATTGTTTATTTGTACTCACTATATGCACATGTATAGCCTAGTTTTGATGATTTCCTCATTTACACTTGTTTTGCCTATTTTCATGTTTTTACTTCATGTATATGTATTTTCTATTCAAATCTAATAAATATACATGTACCCCTTGAGTCATTTGCCTTCATGCAATTTATATATGGACTCTTTGTATGTTTGGGATATGTATGCATATTGTTAGTTTTGGATAAATCATGCATATACCTAGAAGTTTGTTTTAGATGAAAAATGAATTTTCATTTTGTTTTTGTTTGATAAAATAATATTCATGTTTGTTTTGAGGATTATTGTTTATTTTCATGAAAATGCTGTTTACATGATTTTGAACACTCACACTTCATTTATTTTGTCATGACCTTATTTCATAAACATCTTTATGAGCTTTATCGTTTTTGAGTGTCAACTCTTGTGTATTTGGTATTTGATTCATATTTTGAAGGATCTTTAACTAGTTTCTCAAAAATTATTTTAACTAGTTATTTATTCTTCATTTGGTAGTGTTTTCACTATAAAAATATTTTCAAAATTATTTTTGAAAACCCCTTCCTACCCTTTATGGGCGGACGGATGGGCGAGTATGCCTTGTAAGCCTTATTGAAAATTTTATCTTGTGCATATAAAGGGTGGTAGTTTATGAGTTATATACTTGATTTACATCATATTCTCAATTGGTATCTCAATTGATATTTTTTACTCATATTTTGTTTTCTATATATGTATGCTTCATTTCAAATAATATCAATTCTATTGGTAATTTCATTTTCATACATATATATGATTTTTTTGTGCTTGACTTTCAAGAAATTTACATGTTTAAAGTACAACATAAGTTTATGCTAAGCTTGATTTAAAACTTTATTTTCAATTGGTATCTCAATTGACATTCTTATATAAGCTTATGCATTATCTTCAATTGGTATTTTTCTTAAAAATATATAATATATTTCAATTGATATCAATATACTTCAATCCCATTGATCTATTTATTTCAATTGGCATCCATATTTTTTCATTGATATCAAAATACAAAAAATGTTTCAATTTCTATTTGATATCATAAATATTTCTTTTTCATATGGTAACTATATTGTGATATCTTGATTTGTTGAAAAGAAGAATTTTAAAATTTGATATTGTTTAGGTACAATTTGTATCTTAAAAAGTTTTTGATTTCAATTGATATTGATTTCAATTGGTGTTATATAAAAAAAAAATTTTAAAAATGTTTTGATTTATATTGCCTATATGCAAGGAGAGCTTAACATCTCTTCTACATATAGATTCATGTTGAGTGTATCTTATATGAGGAGCTTGACAACTCTTCTTTATGCGGTACACGTGTGTAGGAGGAGCTTCACATCTCCTCTTATGCATTGTATATTATGTGTTATGGAATTAGGGCTTGTCATCCCTTCTTATGTAATGCATGTATGTAGGGAAGTTAACTTAGCGTTTTCCTCTTCATGAATGTAATTGCATATATCTCTTTATTGGTTGATTTGATTTCACCCCTTATTGATCTTTTTGTTTAGGACAAAAAGGGGGAGAACATTATTTTTGTTTTTACTTAACCCCTTTGTTGATGATTGACAAAAAGGGGGAGAAGTATTTTAGTATATATGCATGTTTTGGAAAAAGGATTTATGTTCATACATATTGTTTTGTTTTGCAAATTGGAGAAAAGAATTTGATATGTTCATGTGTTTCATGCTTGTTATGCATGTTTATCTCCTTATATTTGCATACATGTTTTTTAGATTCATGTGTCATTGTCATATATTATGTTATTGTGATGCATGAGTTAAGGGGGAGATTTCTTTGAAGCTTTACTTTAATCCATGCATATATAACTCCATGAGTTTTGTCATCATTAAAAAGGGGGAGTGTTGGCCCAAAGGCCATCACTCTAGTTTTGATGATGATCAACTCATGTAGTTATAGTACTAATGATCTTATGTTTATTTAGTCTCATATTTATGATCAAGATCTTAGTTAGTGTTTAGCTTCAACAAAGGATTTAAAGTCAAGTTTTGGAACTAGCACGGTCAAGTTTTGGAGCTAGCACGTTTGATTCAAGAGCCTATGCATCAAGACCACATCATGTACTCAAGAGGAGTCTAGCTCGTTGGATCAAGTTGGACCAAGTCAAGAAGAGGAGAAGACTTCAAGTGAAGACCTTCATGATCAAGACTGTGTCTAGGGTTGTTTTTATAAGATGTTGTTTTTAGATAAAATGTAAAGGATAGAATAGTTGGTGGATTGCTCAAGTATACTATACACACACTATTGTTTTAGATGAGTTTTCTAAAAGAATTTTCATTTTGGAAAAGACTTTCATTTTGACAAAATACCGATTTGGTTTGGAGTTTATTATATACATTATTTTTAACCAAAACCATGTTTAATGCTATTGTCAAAAACATAGATATTTCATCTTTTATATGTAGTGGATCATATCCATACATACCATTTAAAAGTGTTTAAAATATCTTATTTTTGTATTTGGAGAAGTTTTGAAAAAACCAATTTGGAAAAATACAGTTTTTGTTTTGAGCCAAATTTCTAAGTTACAAAAATAGTTCAAAATGTTTTGAACATGTCTTGATTTTTACTTAAACATGTTTGTATATCAAGTATAATATTGAACCTATTTTTGTAGATTTTTCGTAATTTTATGGCATTTTACTTAAGCTAAAAAGTCAAACTTTTAATCCCTAAAAGAGTCTATTCTGGCTTCTGCCGGTCGACCGAGCTTGAAGTCGTCGACCGAGTCGGTCAACTGACGTGCACAGAACGTGCACGTCAGGTCTGCTGGAGGGCCGGTCGACCGACCCGGTCGACCGTAGAGAACTTCTGCTCTCTGGAAAGCCCCGGTCAACCGGGCTGGTCGACCGACAGAGAGCTCTGCTCTCTGTTTCAGGCAGCAACGGTCGACCGAGCGACGACCGAGGCTCCAACGGTCAGAAATCTGACCGTTGGCGGTCGACCGAGCCGGTCGACCGTCAGCCGCCAGGGCTGAAATATTGCCCCAACGGCTTAGTTTTTTCTAGCCCTATGAAAGGAGGGCTTTTTGGGGCTGTTTGAGTTAGATTTTGGGAGAGGTTTTAAGCCAGTTTTTCCCACTCTTTTAAAGAGTTTTCTCACTATTTTATTAGGCCTAATACTGTTGACCCGGAGGCCTTCCTCTCTAGTTTTGATGATGATTAACTCATGTAGTTAGTTTACTAATAATCTTGGATTTTAGTTTCAGATCATGTAGCAAGATATTAGTTGGTGATGCTTCAAAAAAGAGGAGTTTGGAAGCTTTCACATGGTGATTCAGTGCCCGAGCATCAAGATCATACCTTTGCACTGGAGGATCACGTTTGGGATCGAGTCGGCTTGAAGATTGAAGATCGTCAAGAAGACTTAGGTATCCAGTTTAGGTTAGTGTGTTTTAGACCATGTGTAAAGATAAGATAGAATAGTGATATGCTCAAGTACACAACACACACGTTTTTATGTTTGGATATTGGTTTTTCATTTTTGGCTTAACCAATATTTGTTTTTATGAATAGTTGATCAAAACAAGTTTAATTGGTTTATGTATAGTAGTTTCATTCTATACATGCATGCTTAACTTTTAAACAAACTTATTTTGACTTTCCTATTCATGTATTGAAAAATCCAAGTTTGACAAAATACATGTTTGGTTTTGATAAAAATGATAAGACACAAAAATAGTCTAACTTACTTGATATTGAGTTGAAATTTTATCACATGTTTATATATCAATGCAAAATGTTAAAATATTATCTTGGGGACTTTTACAAGTCTTAAAAGAATTTTTAGAAATATGTTTAACTATTTTTCTGACCCAGTTTCTGACCCAGACTGTGGCTGACAGGCCAGGTCGGTCGACCGTGCGGTCGACCGAACCAAGGGCCGGTCGACCGTTGCAGTCGACCGACGTGCACAACTTGTGCACGTTTGGCAGACACAGGCCGTCGGCCGGTCGGTCGACCGACAGAGAGCCCAGCTCTCTGTATCTGGGCAGTCGACCGGGCGGTCGACGGACCAGAGAGCCCTGCTCTCTGTATCTGGGCGGTCGACCGGGCGGTCGATCGGGTTTTCCCAACGGTCATATTTATGTGACCGTTGGCGGTCGACCGGGCCGGTCGACCGCAAGCCTGTCAGGCTGCCAGATCAGCCGAACGGCTAGTTTTCTGTTTGGCCTATATAAACCCCATTTCTTTGGGATTTGGCTAAGATTTTCTGAGCTAATTTTCCCTATTCTCTGGTTTTAAATAGAAGTTTTCAAAGAGTTTAAAGAGCAAAAAGATTCATTTTGTTGTTTTAAGTGTTTTGTTATTTTCAAAGGAAATAGGTTTT